>VXBL01007902.1:14415-106517 GCA_013400195.1 Aramus guarauna | reverse complement strand
TTTCTTTTTTCTTTCTTCTCAAGAGATCTTTTTTTAGCTTTTTTTTTTTTTTTTTTTTAATTTGTTTATCAACCTCCATCAATTCAGCCATTCAGGTTTAATCTCTACTTTGCCGACCCTTCAACAGTGCATATAGTAAGGTCTTGATATAGCTTGATAAGTAGCATAATGATCCAAAGAAGTCTCTAGACTTCCATTGCCACCGCTGTTCAGTCACAAGATGTTTCCATTTTAATATCCCTTTTCTCTAATTGCAAACTGCAAACGGAGCTGGAATAACCTGAAGCACGGAGAAACACCCTTTGACACATAGAAGCCATGCGCATATGTTTAGGGCGTCCTGCATGCAGACTAGCACATCATCTCCCTTTCTTTAGTTACCTGCAGCCCTGGCATCTGAGATGAGCTTGGATTAGACAACAACTGAGAAAACAGATTTTTAACTTATTCCTCAAGAGGCTTAACTTCGGTGCTTAGATGCCTAATATGGAGTTTATAATTTATGCATAAGTAAAATAGATGTAGTGAGTGACAGAAACAAGCACTTTATTGGAGAATTCTGCACTCTGCATTAACGGTGCATATAATTTTTAACCAGTCTTGTTCTTTGAACAATTTGTTCCAGCTAAGAACAGATTGAGCTATTCTTTGAATCATTCTTCGGCAGGCAGTACAGCGTGAGTTTACGATGACTTTTCTTTGTGCCGTAGCTGAGTTCATTTGAGGTAAAACGTGCTGAAGTGTGGAAGGTTTACAAAGGTACTGAGCACTGCCTATGATCCAGCAGGTAACGTGAAGGCAGCTACGTGGACTGTGTGTATCGGTTTTAAGCAATCAACCCATACAGTTTTCTGGCAACTTAATGGTTTGCTTTCAGTTTTATATCGCAGACACGTTTGACATTTAAATGTTAATCTTGTTTTGTATATAGACTTCTCCAGATGAGCATCAGAGTAGAAAGTATTCAAGAAACTAAACATGAAGCTGGTCATAGGAGGTTTCCCCCTTCGCTGAATTGATGTGAGACTTGGAACTGGCATTGCCAGCTTTGGGGGAGAGGGAGTGGACAGTGGACATAGCTGCTTTGATTATTCTTGGTAAGCAGTGCAATCTGGAGGTAGAAACTATTATACCAAAGGATATGTTTGGGTCCAAGGCAGTCCAGGAAAGGGCTATGGATGACACGTATGCCTTAAACCACTTCTATACACACAGGCACAGTTACTTCTGTGAATTTTCCACAGATTACTGCAGTCTGAGATTCTTGTTGTGGACTGATTTATAAGGATGAATTAAAAATTACAAGACCTGATGCAAATTCAGGGCTGCATAGCTATAAGATATTAGCTTTTCCCAGTTTAGAGTACTAGTCTTTTCAATTCCCCTTTTTTCTAGGGGGGGCGGGGTGGTGGGAGGGAGGAGGATGGGCACTACAAAGGTCTCCCTGAAGCTACTGAGAACCAAAAGTAGAAGTCATAATTGCAGTTTAATGAAACCAATTTTAAACATTCCTTTTATCTCTGCTGGGATGTTTATTGTCACAGTTCAAGTTCTCCCTTTTTAGACAAATTCAAGCCATTTGCTAACCTGGTCATGCTAAATGTTACGCTGTAAAATAAGTAGCTTTGACAAATCTGCCCCCGCTATAATACCCTAGGATGTTAAAAATATCACAGTCACATTCCTGCTTTTTGAAATGAAAAAGGTGACTGTCATTTGTCATTTCTGCCGAAAAATACCATTATGTTTCTTGTAGGAACTCTGGAGAAGCTCTGGATTTCAGCTAATATGTTAAGCAAAACAAAACCCCATTGCTGAGTAAGTATTCATATAATTTCTGTGCACTGGGCTCAGGTAGCGACTACAGCAAAGTTTCTAAATTTGTTTAAAGGCCGGGGTGAGATCCCTATAGCAGTCACTTGCCTACCGTGCAGCTTTTCCAGAAAAAGGCTGAACTTTCAAACAAACCCCACCTACCTGCTGATGGACCAGATGGTGCATAAGCATTGAGATGTTTACTTAGAAACCTAATTAGACAATTAAAAGCTAGCACTACCTTTTAATGTGACAAGGACACAATATTTGATGAGTATTTAGGTATGTAATAGATACCTAAAGCCATTTGGGATTCACAAATGGGGACTCCCAAATTTCCCAGGGAATTCAGCCTGGTACACATGCTCTGAGAAGGCCTAGTAAGACCCAGAAACATGGGGCTCACCAAAAGGTAAAGAAAGCAACCATGGCCACTTCTGCCCAAAACATTACCACAGAAAGAAGAGAACATGCATCTTTCACTTATTAGCCTGGTGTTGGATTATTCATCCAGAAACAGGAGTGGAAGCTTCACCTGCCTGAACCTGGGTAGGTTCAACTGTACCTCCCAGCTTCCAAGAAGACAAGCTAGGACAGAAGACATGGCATGCATAGGCTAGGGGTATTCACCCCCCTCTAGACTGTTGAAACAATACCAAGGAGCCAAGTGGGCAGGGTCCGGGTTTCAGAGAGAGAGCAACCACTGGAGTTTAGAGGGGCTGGAAGGGGCATTTTGTTCTGCAACAGGGTAATGGATCTGTTTAACTTGTTCTGGTTAATGTTCCTGGAACTGTTGTTTTGGGTTTTTTTTGTGAGGGGAATGATTAAGACTAGCCAAAAATACGAATTCTTTTTTCTTCTCTTTTCTTCTCTTTTCTTCTCTTTTCTTCTCTTTTCTTCTCTTTTCTTCTCTTTTCTTCTCTTTTCTTCTCTTTTCTTCTCTTTTCTTCTCCTTCTCTTCTTCTCTTCTCTTCTCTTCTCTTCTCTTCTCTTCTCTTCTCTTCTCTTCTCTTCTTTCTCTCTTCTCTCTTCTTCTCTTTTCTCTTTTCTTTTCTTCTCTTTTTTTAAAGATAGAAATAAAGCAAGAGCTGTCCAGATTGTAGCATTAGTTTATGAGTGAATAGTACAATGATGATTTCTGCACAATATAAATTATAATAAGACAATTCTGTGGCCTCCAGGACTATAGTATTTAAACATTTCAGGATTTTTAATACATTTAGGTTCACAAAACCCCTAGAAAGTAAGTAAGTAGATTATTTATAGCTCCCAGTTGTAAAATGTTTACCCAGTTATTATCCAGCCTTTTAAATACCCCAAATATATACACATTCACATAGACCATAAAAATATTAGTCACAAAATTACATGTACAAAATTACAATGAATCTTTAATAGGTCCTTTTTCAACTTTCTGGATTTCAGCTTCTTGTTAAAGTCTGTTCTTCAGTCCTCAGCTTATTTTAAAGCTTAGCTTTCTGCCCTGAACATTGTGTCAGCCACATAATGGATGCTATGATGCCATGGCTTTATTCCAAGGCTTACAACCGAGCTGGCATCCAATCAGTGTGTGCCCCTGTGCCCTCATTTGAAATAAGCTGCAGCCTGTGGCTCCTCCAGGTAGATTCTGTCAATTTAAGTATGAAAAATTATAAGGGATGAGCTCTGCCTTCTGAAGTAGTGGTGCAAAAGGTAGCAATATTGCATGACACTAGGGGTGGTTGGATGGCTGCTTTGTACTGTAAAAAAGCTGAAAGAAATAGCTTGGCTTTTGGGAGTTCTATGTCTCTGAGGTAGAATATGAAGTACCTGATGAGGAAGTTATGGTTCAAAGGAAGGTTACAAAAATAACAGCAGCCATCCTAAACTTATCTAAAAGATTTACAAGAAGTCTGCTACAATGTGTGGGTTTTGACCTCCAGGAACACTAAATTTTATTCATCTTGTGCTGGGGAACAAAACACACTCGGTGCATTAAATCAGCTTCATTTTTGTGCTTGAATGCTTATGGGATTTGGGGCAGAGGTTTAGATTATAAGGAAATAGTTGTCAAGTGTAAAGTATAATTAAGACAGTTTTGGTGCCAGAACCAAGCTTTTATTTTTCCTGTGAACCAGGGATTTTAGGGTTTTTTTCAGCTCTTAATATAGAGAGGGTGAGGAAGGGAGTATTTTTTTTCTCTTTTATCTCACCATTCAAAAACGTGCCAATATGACATTTGTGTTGCATAAATAGATAGTTTTGCAATATTCACAGTCTGCCATAGATTTTCCTCCTGTTTAGGACTTAGCCTCATGCTTTAAAAATCTTCCATAGATGTGAAAGTATTCCCTAGTACTCACTGTCAGTTTAAGTAGCCTCCCAGTGTCACACTTCAGGTGCTGCACATAGAGCAAAGCCCACTGAATGTTTAGGTTCCCTTGCAAAATTTCTAACCACTGCAGTTTTAGAAGGAGTTTTATAATAAACCGCATCTCTTTCCATCTACCAAATCCATCATACTCATATAGTTATTTTGCTGGGTTTTATGCCAAAGACATGAAAGTACTTCCAGTCAAGGACTTGGACTTCATGTACTGTATGATAGACAACCTAGGACAAGGTTTGTTCTAAGAGCTTGTAGTCTTCATATAAAACTTGAGACAAGTAGATAAAAATGGATGGGAAGGCAGAGACAATGATGATCAGCTTGTGAATCACAAGACACTGAACACTTCTTTGCAGTTCGATGACCCATACAGACATGTAACCAAGTAGCAGGCCTTGTCTTCAAGAGACACCAGTATAAATCAATAGGCAACAACAGTTACATTATATGATTGAGGTAAAAAAAAAATAATAATACCAAATTATTGCCTCAGGACTGGGCAATGAAATAACAAAACAGCAACTTTAGGTCTCAGATGTTCACCCGTCTCAGGTGACTTCTACTTTGGACAGACAACTCCTCTGAAACTGTGTCAGACAGACAAATATCAGAGTATCTGTATGGTGGCTTTTTAAAGCCCTTGTGAGTGTAGAGGGATATGATTTTCTTCTGGCCTTTCCTGGTAATTAGCAGACATAATGACTCAACAGCAATTGCAAACCTACTGAAGTCCCTGAAAGCTAGATTAATCTCACCTCACACTCCAAGAGGACTTATCAGTTATAAGGAGGAGCCTAGATGACAAGCTTAGACTAAACACAGGGTTTAGGTCATTGAAGCTAGGTGACATGAATCCAGTCTAGGATCTGTCTTCAACATTCCCCAGAATATTGGATGACGTTATAAGCCAGTCTCTGACCTTAGCTAACCTTCTGAGAAGATGATTTTCCTTTTCCTGTTGCAATCAGTAGAAGAAACCACAGACAGTCTCTAGGCTTTCTCTCTACTGCATAATAAGCAGGCCCTTTATTTGTAATTTAGTTAAATGCAGAAAGTTGCAATACAAACACTTGATATGTCAGCAAAAGATCCTCTGCTGATTTGAAAAGTAACAGGGATTTGGGAGCTCCATTCTAGTCCTTATTTGTCCACAGTCTTCCAGTGTCCTTGTCAGCAGGTTGCACATGACATACTGTGCTGAGGAAGAGACCAAAACATTGGAACGATGAAATACTGTG
This sequence comes from Aramus guarauna, assembly GCA_013400195.1. NCBI lineage: Eukaryota > Metazoa > Chordata > Aves > Gruiformes > Aramidae > Aramus > Aramus guarauna. Next base: position 101,096 of record VXBL01007902.1, on the reverse strand, counting down.
GAAATGGGTCCTGCTAAACTAGGTGTCAGAAGTCTGTTCTGAATATATTGAAACCAAAAGGTTGCAATTCATATTTATTTATTTATTTTCATATTTAATTCATGTAATGATGTAATTGAGCTTGTATTGTTTGGTGGGACAGAAGGAATGTGGGCAACTGTGGGAGGAAATTTGTTTCCTGTAGGAACTGCAGTAGGTGAGGAAAAAGATGTGTAAGACGAGGAGGCACAATGTAAAAGAGGAAATTTATGAGAGAATCATATCTCTATTTATATCAATGTATATACAGAGAAATATTAAAAATGTGTCTCTCTTAAAGCAAGAAAAACAACTTATATATCACCAGAAAGAAATATGTGTTGCCTGGTGTGTACGTTTAGGAAATGGAATAGTGACTGTATGATGTTTTAGTTGAGCTCTCACGAATCCTAGGTTTTGCCATTGTCACTAGGAGAACAGGCTTCAAAACCTTGGAGTCAGATGAACAGGGACATTTTGATACCAAAGATTTTGAAAGGCATTTGGAGGATTTACAAAAAATACCACCCTAAGATTCAGATTTAAGGCATTTTGATTTCCTTTGATTTAAGTAAGATTTTGCAAATAACCTTGCAAGTTTTGGAAATAAATAACCTCAGGTGGAAATCAGGCACTTAACCTGCTAGAACATGTTTCAAAGTTTTAGAGGGGCTAACTCCTCACAGTGCTGCAGTACCACCTGCACTGGGCTTACGCCCATGAGCACCTTCCCAGTTCACCCAGGAAGGTGCTCAGCAAACTGGTGTTCCACCCACACAGAGCTCCAAAGCAATATAACTGTGTTAGAGAGCTCACTTAGGTTAACCAGCTTTACAAGAGTTCAAGCTTTAAAGAGAAGTTGAAGACAAATCAACTCAACCATCTTTTACAGTTTGCTCTTTTACTGCAGATACAATGACAACGTGGACATATATGTGAGCACAGTGATAGATGCAAATCACATGCTTAAACTTCATCATGGACCCAAAGGTAAGGTACAAATAAAACATCCATCTAGTTACACCTTTATACACTCAAACATACCTACATGGAAAGCAGAGTCTGGTCTGGCACGTGAACCTGTGTGAAGTGGTGTAGCCATGTGCCAGGCAGCTACACGGTCCACATTTTGGTTCAGAGTTGTTTCCACCTCTGGTCTAACCAGCTAAAAGTAAATGTTTGGTCTAACTGAAAAATTCAGAGTTTCTGAACTAGGTGCATAGGCTACCTGTGGAAACAGAGAAGTATCTTGAGAGAAGGAGCACCCCACTATACTGGACATCTATATTAAAAAAAAAAAAAGAGGTGAGAGGAAAGGGAAGCGATGCTTGTGTACCTATTTTCTGAGTTAACATTGATGCAATTAATGAATTTAATTCTAATAAGCTTCCTCTTGTTTAGAGGGGACGTAATGTACTGAGAGAATCTTCTTGCCTAAATTATTGGTACTAAAATAGGAAGCCTAGAAACAAAAATTTAAAGATTAAAAAACCCAAAAACCTGTAAGCATACTGAGGTTGTTTAGTCTAAAGAAGAAAGCTTAGACAAACATATCCATAAAAGTAAGAAGAGAACAATCAGTTTTCCATGTCCATTAGAGATGGAAAACAGATAATGGATGGATCCTGTGACAAGGGAACTGAAGACGGGCATTAGGAAACCTTTTTGCAATAGGTAGAACATTGAAGGAACAACCTGCATTGTGACTCCTCAGTTTCCCCTGGCAAGCAACAAACATCTTTGCAAGCAGAAGTATTTGTCAGAATTATCACAGTTTTAACTGACACTGCTATCTCTATGCTTTATTATTTTCTTGCTTGCAATTTCAGCTGGGTAGCATTTTCTTAACTTCTTTCTTCTTTCCTTTTTCTGTCTATTTTTCTTCTAATATTGTTGTAAAATTGTTTTTCTGGGACATTCCAGGCCTAAGATTTCAAGGTGCCCTCTCTTCCAGGGAGGGGGCATCCACAGCTTCTCTGGGCAACCTGTTCCAGTGCCTCACCACCCTCACAGTAAAGAATTTCTTCCTAATATAGTCTAAATCTACCCTCTTTCAGTTTAAAACCATTACCTGTTGTCCTATCACTACCTGCCCTTGTAAACAGTCCCTCTCCAGATTTATCGGTTTACAATTTTTATTTTTTTTTTAAAGGTGGATGTAGTTGATTGGAAGGCCAGAGAAACTACCATGAGATCATATTTTTTTGAAAGCAGAACCTTTTTGATGCAATGGAGACTGTTCATAGCCAAAAGAACCTAAGTCATTAACCGAAGTCATTCTTCTGATGATCTAGTATTACAATATACTTTATCTTCCTTGACGTTATTTGAATCCCAGGATAAGCCTCAGGTCACTGTTCCTGTTTCTTCATACCAGTAGAGGTCTATGTCCATGGAACAGGAAGTATGATTTTTAGAAAAGAATGAATTCTGCTAAGTAATTTCATCCTGCAAAATGATGCAATCTAGAACATCTAAGAGATACCTCAGTATCACTTCATCACTAACTTATAATGCCAATCTTAGAATCTCACAGGGAAATATTTAACAAAATAGATTCTGCATAATCTTCAGTTTCTGATAGCAAGGAAGTCAAAGACTTGTCTCTTATACAAGTAAGACTGATTGCAAAGGATATATACTATATCTTAGTAACTAAGCAACAAATTTTGTACCAGACTTAAACATGTTTCTTATTGAAATGAAATAAAATTAGTCAATTAGGCATCCAAAAGCCTCATCCCCACTTTTGCCATTCAAAACACCTCATTATATTTGTTTCTGTCTATGTATCTGTTTCCCATCTTATATCTAAAGCTAATATCCATGTGAGAAATTATGGAACCATATGAACAAAATGTAAATACAGAAGCAAATAAAGTATACCTGTGGTGACATCGTCTGAACATCTACTATTTATCATTGTAGAATTGTCATTGCTGAAAGTTGCAAAAGTAAGGGAAAATCTGTGGCAAAGGGAAGACCTCTTTCTTCTAGAACATTTCACTATAGGCCTGGAAAAACCTAAAATAATGGACTTTCAGGGTCTGCAGTGATATTATTGTGGAAAACCTATTAATTTAAAAGTTTTATCACTATCTTTATATAAGTGAATAAAGTGAATAAAACATTTCAATGCATGTTTAATTTTAATTAAATTATTATCCAGAAATTATCTTTTATGGTTAATCTGTTTCTTTATGTGATGACTTCAGAAATAGTTGGTATTTTATTGCTACTTTAATATAAAACATTTTGCAACAATCTCAAACGCAAATGAAGAAGTAGCTGGTGGCTTCTGCCATATTCAATCTCTCCACAAGAGTGGAAGTATCTCCGTGACACATGCTCATATCCCAAGACCCACCTCAAAGCAAAAGTTGCAGCTAGTTCCAAGGTAAAAATAATCTCATATCATCTCATCTACAGTGCAAGGAAAATTACTTTGGTTATAGATTCCTTCTATCTGTAAAATAGCTATTTCTGAATAGCAAGAGACCTTTTCTACATCTTTTATGAATATTTCCTTATACTAGTCCACAAAAGTTCATCAAGTGAAGGGAGTGTGCCTTGGACCTGTGGAGATCATTCAGTTTCCTTGATTGCCAGAGCACATTTGAAAAAAAGATCGAGAGCTAAGAGATGAAAATGTGCCTAAAGTGATAGAACCCTCAAAAAGAACTTACCTAGTGAAATTAATGTCTCAGGAAAGTGTTCCTCACTGGCAATACAAGAAGCTTGAAATAAATCAGCACAATTAATTTATGTCCATAAGCAATACTAAACACATTACATCTCCCCATATACCGACATTCACAGTTTCACTTCAATACTTGATGCCTCATTTTTCCCCTTATCCTTATCAAAGTAGTAAAATGTTTATACATTTTATTGATATTTTTGGTTGTATCCCCAGGAAAGCGGAGGACAGGGCTGCACTAAAGAAAAGCGTATAGAACAAAGCCATGATTTCCTTCAGTCACTGCACATCCACAGGGAAGAGTAATTTGTGGAAACATAGAGATGGAGGAGTAATGGATTTCTCTGTCAAAATGATGAGTGAAAGAACGAAGTAATTACCATTAATGCACTTCAATTATGGCTCAACGGTTTTTTAGCTGTATGTTCCCATTTAATTTTCATTTTAAACAAAACAGTTGCCACAGACCCAGAGCTAAAAACAGAAATCCCTTTTAGCTACTGGCAAATTAGCGAGTAATGTTCTTATTATATAAGCAGAAGGAAGATTGGCTTCTTCCAGGCAAACACGGGAAGTGCTTGTTTGTTTCAGGCGCTACTCCTTCTCCCCCCAGACTCACAGTTGAACTTTATTTCCAATGTTATAATCAGCTAAGCATGATAATACTTTTTTTCTGGTTCCTATTTAGCTTTCAAAGCCCTCACAGGATTTCTGTCATGGATCAGTGGCACCTTCCAGGAGGGAGTGAGGTCAGTGGACATCCTTGGTATACAGGAAGGCATGTTCTATTAGAAAAGGGAAATGTTTTCAAATCCCTCAGATCTCAAGCTACTAAAAATAAACTAATGAGCCTTAAATTAACTTTTTTTTTTTTTTTCCACAGCTTTTCCAAGCCAAAAGAAAAGTATTTATTATCTGGGAGTGACATGCAGGAAATTAGGCTTATAAATTGTGCTTAAATGATTATAGTTTCCAACTTTCTTTAATTCTGATCTTAATATTAATCTGGTTTAGAGTCTGTGTTTCAACTTCAGTGTTGTTTTTTTTTTTAAATCGGTTCTTATTGCAGCATGTGAAATATTTATGGTGGAGGAGCTCCAGAAGATACATGATCACCTTATTATGGCTATTTGGCTGCCTGGAACAGTTTTGAACTGGTGTCCACATTCAGTGCTACCTCTCTCTATCCTTCCAATAACCAAAATGAACTTAATAAATTGCCTGTACATTTGAAATGATCTAGAATAAAGTCAGAGCTTGTGGGATACCAGTAAACATGTTTTTATCTAAGAGAGTGAATGGTTGTAAATTTGTTAGGTGAAACTCATCGTTACTGGGACTCCACTGAAGCCAATGGAGGTATTTCTAGACCAGTAGCCTTGAGAGTGGACTGATTCACACTAGTCCCTCTGACACACTGAATTTCTGTCCATGTTGCAGGCTGAAGGGCAGGCTTAGAGTAACCTTTGTATGCCTACAAGAGCGGCATTAGCTCTATCTACTGCCTATTAGGGCTGAAGGTGATTTAAGCTTGGCCATGTTTGACCCATGCACACCAAACAGAGAGAGCTTCTGGCAAAGTTTGAAGTAGACCAGCAAGCATTCCTCCAGATAGTGCCTTTGGGGCTTGCCTGTCCCAACAGGAACTTTGGATGTGGCCTCCTAATTGGGAGGAGGATGAGAGAATAAGAATTTGCGTTATGCCGTGTCAGCTGACTTCAGGGACAGAGTGTCGGCCCTTACCCATTTTATTTAGAACTATGAAGAGCCTGGGCATAGAAGAGGTTCAAGAACATCAGACTGTTCTTTCTATGTTCTTCTATGACACATGTGCCATAAAACTTCTTTGAGACCCTTTTCCTTGCTGAGTTATCTACAGAGAGAATGCCACCAAAGTCAGTGATGTTGCCGGCTGTGCTGGTTTTGGCTGAGATAGAGTTAATTTCCTTCATAGTAGCTGGTATGAGGCTCTTTGGATTTATGCTGAAACCAGTGGTGATAGTACTGAGATANCATGAATTTTCTCACTTTCACTCTTCCAGTTCTCTCCTCCATCCCACCGGGTGGGAGTTATTGGGCAGCTGGGTGGTGCTTGGCTGTGGGCTGGGGCAAAGCCACAACACTGGCCCAAGCACTCAGAACTGTGTTTTTACAAACAAGCCTCATTAACAAATTCATCACAAGCAGAAATCCCCGGATGGGCTGATACCTCCCCTTTGCAGTTACTGTTTGGGCTAGCGGTTACCAGGTTGTATATCACAAACCAGCCTGCTAGATCAAAATGGAGCGGGAGATGTAAGCCACAGGCAGAGGAGGACTCTGGAGTGATAACAGCCAGTCCTAGGGAAAAGTTACAAAGTACAGCAAGCTGCAGACTACTAATCCCACAAAACTTACTACAGCTAGCTACCAGCTAAAACTCATTGTGCATTCAGGCAAGCTTAAAAAAAATCAATTTTTTTGCACTTGCAGAACTTATAGTTTCTTACAGATATTCAGATAGGTGAGGGTGAGTATGACACCAGCAGGATGTCAGGGAGTGTTTGTAAAACCAGGTAAATAAGGACCAAATCACGGTGAGCAGCAATAGTTCATGCCTTGGGCTAAGGACCCAGCCCTCTTGAAAAGTCTTTGCTTTCAAAATTCAGTCAGTAGTGACTGAGTCCCAGTCTCATTACAGGGACATTTAAATGAAATAACTGCAAAACAGTGTCTGCAGTAGTACATGTACTGTCTAAAATCCTTTAAAATAATTTTAATTGAAAGCACAGAAGAGAGTCTGTAGCTCCTAAATGCCAGAGCATAGTGCTGAGCCATTTGCAATGACATGAGCTTGACAGAGTGGGTGAGACAATCCCATTGTTTCCCTGTGAAGACTTGTCTGTCTTTTTCCCGCCTCTCCACAGAAGATCTCCAAGTTTCTTCCTCCACCTGCAGAGTTCCTGGAGGAAACTGTCAATATTTCATACTTAGTTCAAACATACCATGTTTTTATCCTAAAGTTTATTTACATTTCTTGATTACACTTGTTCTGGCTCATTTCCTTTGTTTCATTCTTGCCAGAAAACCTTGCTAGAGTGCTTGTCAGTTATTAATAAATTGAGTCAAACAGTAGCAAGTGTGGTTCAACAGTTTTGGCAAATATTAATGAATGTAATTTTCATTGTTAGGAGAATTTTTGGCCCGTTTTCAGATCAAACACAAATTCCAGCCCTTTAACATCTGTTTTTGCTATATGCAGGCAAGAAAACAAATAAAAGACAAAAGAGACTTTAAGATATATTTGCAGCAAAAGATGCAGATACTCAATCACTGAACGTACTTAACTTTTTTTCTATAAAGAAATTAATAATTGAGTTTTGTTTAGCTGTTGAGAGATTCTTCATAAAGTTATGAATTATGAAATCAGAAAGAACTAATATAAGACATCCTTAGATTAAATTCTATGAGAGACTTCAGGAAAAAAAACAGATCAATTCTTATTGAAGAAATTCTAGTGATGGGCATTCCACTGCTGCCATTGGTGAATTATTCCATTTAGTTACAGTAATCTTCTTTATTGTTAAAAAAAATAATGTTATTTTTATTCTGAATGTGCCCTGCATCAACTTCAAAACTTTGTGTTGTGTTTAGACTTTGGTTTATAGCTCTCGTTATCAACTTGGTGCCTCCCATGACTTGGAGTATCCAAGCAAGGCATCACTTAACTTTTGGAATTTATTAAGTTCTCCGAAGCTTTTTTACAATAGTACATAGCTTTCAGTCTCAGGTTTTCTTTGAATTCTGCACAGTTCATGAGCATCCATTATGACCTGTAAGTTCAAGAGAACTGGAAAGAGCAGTCAAGCAGCTTTGCACAGGTAGTAGACAGATGGAGCAGAACCTCTCTGTTCCTGTGACTATACATCTAGGGATCACTTTTGCCCTTTTGGCATTACTTTTTGCCTTCATTTGTCACAGTATGAAATAATTCTGTGTTTTCCAAAAATAATATAGTAAATTAACGAAACCAACCCCTTTTCTGAGACTTAAGAGAATTTTTTTCTAAAACAGTACAGCACTAATTTCTCTTTGTAAGGGTAGATTTTTCTAAGTATCCATCTCCCATCCCTAAAGAAAAGAAGGGAAAGAAGTAGAACATTTTTTTCTGTTGGTAATTTAACTCCTTTTAGAAGCTTTTACTGAAATGCTTATAACCTATTTCATCATATTTAGCTGTACAAAGACTCCTTTTTATTAAGTCTCCACAGCTTTCTTTTTCCCTGGAAGACATTATTCATTACCGATACACAGTGAACATGTTGGGTCTTAATTTATTCACTGTATTCATAGACTGTTTTCTTGTTAAATTCACAGATGTTATCCATACTAATATAGAAGGTTGCAAACCTCCCCTTAAATACGAAAACATGCAGTTAGCATGTTTTCGTAGCTGGCCCAGCCCTTCCCGAGAAGGATCTCGGTATGTCTGTAGTAGTAAGGTATGTCTGTAGTAGTAAGTTCAACATTGACAGGTGGGTTTCTGGACACTGAAATGTGTTGTAGCCTGTTAGAATCTAAGAGCAATCAAAGATATTGCCTGGGCAAAGCAGCCATCTCATGGAAGTTAGAATGGCCCAAAGACCATATCCAGTAAGTAGGATAGATGTGACAACAATATTTAAAAGGGTGAGAGGTTTTAATCATATGGACGTAGACCATTCTGTGTCATTTGTTCTCAGGACCAGAGAACGGTAGCAGGTCCTCAGTTCCCTTTTCTAGATGCACTTTCAGCCCCTTTGAAGGCTGAATATTTGTATTGTTTTAGCAGATTCTGAAATTCATACACCTACTCAAGTGGATAGATATTACTTAGCAATTGCTAAATGTTTGCAACTGCCAATGTTATGTCAGGAATGCATTTGAACATCTGAGACTGCCTGTGCTTTGGGCCCAGTGACACAGCCTAAGTACACATTTGAGTAGCCTTTTAACGAAGAACGTCTCAAATTACATTTCTAACTTTTACAGTGTCAGCTAAGCACTTAGAGAAAAGACTGCTCAGTGACTTTTTGAATAATCCATTGAACCTTCAAGTGCTCTTAAGTAGCATTAGCTGACAGTTCCAACTGCACTTCCTAGACCTGAACCAGATGACTTACTACAGTAGTATTTAGTTACAAAAATACTTCTCTGTGAATTAGCAAAACATCTAGTTTGTGCATGTAATGATTCTAACCACCATAACCAGTCTTTGATTTCATGTGTTCATAAACTGGAATAGCTGCCATGCTGATGGCAGTTTAACATATGATACTTTTGGGGAGGAAAGTAAAGTCTAGTAAATATATCAATGGACAGGTTGTTTCCCCAGACGCTTTTTGCAATACATGCTTTATCTAATGATTGAGGATCTTGTAGGCATAAAAAGAAAATTCCCAGGTTTCCCTACTCAAAGGGGAAGGGTGAATGAATTTAAGAAAATGAACCAATTTTTTTCCGGGTGGGTGATAACATTCTCTGATATCAGTAATATGTCTCCTAGGGTCTCCCTAGACTCTCACACTTGACAGTATGGCTTTTAAAGCTGCTCAAGCAGTGTCTCTGAAAGTTGTGACTAATACAGGATCATCCTTCCTGACTACACACCAAGTCTGATGCAAATTTAATATATCAGCAAGAGACAGCATATTTTCAGGCAGGAGATGCCATATTTCCATCAAAATCTTTTTGGAAATGAGGGAAACGATGACATCCTCCCTATCCTCATGTTAAGAAATATTAAACATGAGCTCATACCTTCTCCCTTTGTCTGCATAAATCCACAGAGAACTTCTACAGATGCCAGGGAAAACAGGTGTATCAGCAATGCTGTGAAACAGTTAGTCCTCATTTTCATATCTGTAAGGCATTTGTACACCCATGAAGATGAGAGCCTTGAGATAACACCGGTTTGCTTAAATGTAAAGCTGTCTAGTGTAAGACATTCACATCTGAGAAGACAGTCTGGTCTCCCTTCTTAGCTGTTGGTGAGACACAGATATTAGTAGGGGACAATACATTTTAACAAAAACCTCTTTGATTTCTAAATGAAAGACATGAATCACACTCCATACTTCTCTTTCTTTATAAGTGTCAAAGTGCTGATCTTATGTGTATGAGAGGTGCCTACAAATAGGTGAAGTGAGCTGAATCCCTCCATTTGCATAGGGATTGCAGAATCATGATCGGCCCAAAAATCGTGGGGGTTTTTTCCTCTCAAAGACCTCTTGAAGCAGTGGTGGTATGCAGTTTTTACACACCTTGAAATACTGAGAATGCAATTCATCACACGGTTTCATGCAGTTTATTCTGAGAAATGGCTCCAAACCAAAACAGTTTCCTGAATACTAAAAATAATGAAGCTTGGTTTCTAGTTATTTTATGTCACATGATTAAGTAGCTTTGAAAGAACTACACTAAAGCTTTCACATGACTTTGCCCTTGAGTAGACGTTGGAGAAGTGAAATTAGCTCAAGGATAGGCAAGAAATGAGGGATGAAAAAGAGGAGAGAATGTCTTTCTCAACTGCAGGAAAAGCATCATTTGGAGCTCACACATTGTTAGGTGCCTGAGGAAAGAAATCTTGATTGAAGAATGATGATTTTGATCTGTGACAAGGGACAGACTCAAAATGGAACTTTTTTTAGAGTTAAATCTTTCACCATCACACCAACTTCTTTCCCTCAAGGTGAAACTAATAAGTTGTCTATACAGGTACATATTTTTATTATTTTTACAGGAACTTTAGAATTTTTAGATCTCTTCTTAGCTGATAGGTTTGGTTCAAATTCACACCAAAGTTTAAATGCTTAGGGGAATAATAGGAGATAAAGAGAACAATAGACAAGCAGGCACACATAGCCCATGGCATTATTTAGCCCTTGTTTCCACAGGTAAACGGGCTTCAAATTCCTGAACTGAAAGGGAGAAAATCTGTCAAATTTGCTAACTTCTTCTAATGAATATAAGAGAAAAAAAATCTATTTTACATGTCTGAGAAATCTGAAGTAAAAAAATTGAGTATAGGCAGAGGGGAGGGTGGTGTGTGTGTGTGTAGCATTATAGAATAAATTCTACAAACATTCCTGGCTTTTCTGTAAGAGCAGCTCTGTGGTCTGGACCTTGCCATTGGTTCCCTATGCCAGGGATAGATTGATCCAAAATCCAGGATGCAAATGTTCAAGATCTTAGGGCAAGTTTCTGTCTGCCACTATTGTCCTATCAAAATTTTAGAGCTATGGGACATCTTTCAAGATTACCTTAAAAAAAGACTGCTCTTTTTGCCCCATTTGTGGGGTACATGCAATCACATAGAAGGCCTTTGCTAGCTAGGGATTGTCTCAGAAGTCGTTCTGCACAAGCCTGAGGCATTTCAGTCTATTTTATAACTGGGAGGGGATGTTCTCCTCTTTTCCTTTTTTTTGCTTTCCTACTTCCCCCTACAAAAAATAAGGATGGAAAGTCAAGCAAACTTTCAAATGTAATGAATAATGTTTTCTTATAGAAATAGGTGCCCAGTGATATCTTCAATCCTCAATTAAATCCAGGAGTTTCCCTTTAATCTTCCTCTATATCCAGAAGATTCCTCCAGAATCCTGCACCAGTTTGCTGGACTGTGGCCCGTATCACTGAAAGGAAGGTTAAAAAAAATCTTTCCCAATTTTCAAAACAATTCATACAGGGATAAATGCAGAAGTGAGTAGGATCAACATACACATTTTCACTAAATGTTATATTGCCTGGTAATTTTTTTCTTTTGGCCCACATTTACTTTCAGCCATGCAAATAATAATTAGATTCATAGAATCCTAAAAACCCAGTTACTCTAGTGCAAACATAAAAACGGAACATTGAACAGGTATTCTTGGAGAGGAAAAAGCATAACAAATATTTGGATAAAAGTTTATGTGCACTGAGGATATAAAAGGAATAGAATAAACTACTTCCTTTTCCTTCCAGCTGGCCAAGAGGATCCTTTTGTAAAACTCTCATTTCTCCTGTGTGCTCCAGTATTCCCTGGGTTTATCTTTTCACACCTGATAATGTCCTCCCAATTAAGTTAAATGGAGATGTTCATACTTCTTTAGATTTTATAGTCCTGCTTGGATTTATTACAAAGGCATTGTAAGTAAATAAAAGCACTTTGGAATTAGATAACAATTTCAAATATAAACCAGAAAAAAAAATAATCTGGTGCTTTATCCCATCAAAATAATTGTCCTTGAACTGTGCCAGTAGGTAACTGTTTAATCACTGATTAATGCACTGAGCTCATGTTGCACTTCTCCTACGCGTGCTCTCGAGCACAAAGCCATTTTATGGAATTGCCAAAAGTTTCACCCATTTTTGTTCCCCTGTGTATATTCTGTCCAAACACTGATGGGCAGCTGTCTCAGACAATGCTTTCAACACAGCTACCACTTATACTGCCGGTGCATCTCATCAGTCTATATGATTCATTTTAAAGAAGTTAGACTATAGAATTGCCGGGAAAATATGTTTTGTAAGGTAACACTTTGTTTTGCAAACTTATCCAGATGGTTTCTGTAGATTGCAGTATGTGAGCTTAGAGCTGAATCAACAGGATGTCCAGCTCCCTTACCTTGTTCTCTCATTCTGTAGGAATAGGTGCTCATCCTATCCAAGGAAATAAATATGGGCTAAGTTCTATAAGAAAATAAAAAAGAAAAAGAGATATTTCCTCTTCCAGAAAACAAACAAACAAATAAACAAACAACCCCCCCCAACCAAAACCAAACCCCAAACAAATAAAAAAGCCCACAAAAAAACCCGCCCAAACCCCAACAAAATAAACCACAAACAACCCAAAGCAACTCAAAACCGTAGCACTCATACAGTTAGAAAGTGTTTGAATGTATTTGGACCATGTGTGGCAGAAGAAAAGACTGGAATGAAATTAAGTATTAGAACAGTGTCATTTTTTCCTGTTAAATCTCTGCATGAGTGCTTTAAGGTCATTATTCTCACACTGGTTAAATTAGGCACCTGTAAAGTTTCATTAAGAGAAATATTACCTTTAATTTAGCTTGGAAGAAAGTGATTTGTTATAATGTGTGAAAAGATAGCATTTTATTAATTGCCAACTCAGTGTAAAGTATAAAAGAATGGCACTCCTGAGCTCTAAGTGTGTCTCTAGTTCCTTTCCCAGGAGGCATTAATTCCTTTTTAGCAATGAACATATTTTAAATTCTGCTATTTATCTGGTAACTCAAGTCAGAGGTAGTGGTGGTGCAAAAGTCTTCCTCTGGGCTGTCTAAAGACTCAGCCATGCTCTGGGACCTCTTTGGAGGAGGTGGTTTTCCTGCTACAACCATCTTCCCTCTATTAGGAAGAAAGCAAGATCACAAGATAAAAATTGTCTTCCAGCAGCTTTTCTCCATGGTGAGTTCTCCAGAGTTTACTCTTGGAATAATTTTCTCTCGGAATAATTTTCTCTCATCCTCAGTACTCCTGGTTCTGTTTTAAACAAGAGAGTAACTGAACTTTCTCCCTTGCCTTTGTCACTGTATTTCTACCATAAATATATTCCAGTTTACATGTCCTTGGTTCAGTCTGCAGTCTTCTTTCTGTTAAGAGACATCCATCACTATCGCAACAAAAGGTATATATAAAAAAAATTGTTTTCAGGTCTCAGTTATATTGGGTATATAATGATCTACTATTTCTTGTTATCTCTAATGTGCCATTTAGGCATATTTAGGCACAATCTGAGTCAGTGTTACAAGTTTAGAAATAGCGAAACAGACTTATTTTTAAATACATGACTTCATTAGTGATTTCCAAAGATAAATACTGCTCCACCATTCTGAAAGGCATGGTTCAGATGAAGGCAGATGTAGACATTAAAAAGGACGCTCGTGCTGTACACAGATCCAAGATGTAATTTCTGTTGAGGTTTTTCTTCCTCTCTGCTTAAGAAATTTATGTTATTCTTTGCATGTTTTTCCAAAAAACAAATGCTTCAGAGCTTCCTTCTTCTACAAAACAAAAACAGACAGTGTCAACCCACAGCCCAGCATGTGAGCAGCCCAACAATAATAAGCTAAAGCATGTATGTGATGGAGCAGAACTGCTGATAAGAAAAATATTTTCAGTGACTAGTTTGAACTTAACAACTCAATCCTGTTTCCATTGAAGTCGGTATTGACACACCCATTATGAAAAAGAAGACTAAGTGGTGGTTTGATTACAATGGAGAGACAAAAAAGCCAAGCTTAAAAGGCTCTTTGTTTCTAGGGGAGAAACCACAATGGCCTTTCTGGAAGTTAACAGCTGGAAGCTGAATGTTGCTAAATGCAAATGAAGAGCACTTTCCTAGCAGTAAGGATAGTTAGAAGCTGGGACAAATTTCCAGGGGAAGAATTACATTCTCCAACTTTTGAAGATTTTAGCTTGAGCTTGGATGTTCTTCTCAATGGTGAGATTTAGGCAGGATAGCTAACTTGTGGCCAAAGCTGTGGTTAGAGTGGTCTTAAACTTATTCCACGATGCTGAAGTATTCGGTGGTTTAGGGGGAGGATGAAATAGGTCTGTGGACTCTTCCGGTTCAGACAAGGTTCCCTGTTGTTTCTGTATCTGTGGAAAGGAGTAAATGGTCCATTCCTTCCTTCTGTTCCTCAGTTCTAGGCTCTGTTTTACGTGAGATATTAAACCAGGAGAGATAAAGGTCCCTTTTGACATTTGTGCCTATGATTCGGTAAAGTGGAGATAAGGACCATCTATATTAATTATTAGATTTTAACGATATTCCAAGCCTTTACGTGTATATCACACTATTGAATGCATGGTAAGAATTGTCTCTGTTGGTCCACCAAACACATGGCACAGCTCTCAGTTAAGGAGACCTGCTGATGTTAAACCATTAGTGAGTTTCTATGTGCTGGTAAGTGGGGTATCTGGAAAACAGTGAGGCTCACCCAGAGGGCAGTACATCCCATATATCTTGCATACTTATCTTAAGATAGGCAGCGTCAGTCTCTGAAAGTGGTTGTTCTTCACCATTGATTATAGAAGGAGCTTAAACAACTAACTACAGATAACTACCTAAATTTCAGATTTTTAATACCAGATGAGACAAATCTTGCGATGGGAATAACGACTCTAAGTGCAGACAGCCTAATTCTGCCAAATTCTGGCAGTCCCTCCAAAGTCATGATAAGAGCAAAGGAAATCCTTAGGAAGTAGTTTGGGATCTAAGGCTGTATGTAAACAAATCATATAAATACTCTCACTGAAGTCAAGAGAACTGTATGTCTGAGAAGTAAACAATATTTTTCTTTAATCTAGTAGTATCCCACCCCAAGTGTCTCAGAGGAATAAAAGAAATATAATTAACTAATTATATGATACTTTACCACAAGCTAAATGTTCCTTCTTGAGTCTGTTAACAATCAGTTTAAGCCACAAGCACAATATTTCTTCATCTTCATTATTATATTAAAGTGTATGTGAAAATACAAATAATACTATGGATAATAAAATTATCAAGATCTTTCTTAAAATCAGTAGTAGTATTTGCTTTGATGATGTCCTAGGGCAAACAATACACTACTTGGCTAAATGTTCCATTAAAAAAAAAAAAAAAAAAAAAAAAAAAAAAAAAACCCTTCTTTTTTTTTAAATNCCAAAACCCTTCTATTCTTTTTAATGCTACTTGGTATTTTTTGAAACTTCATTACTTGGGTTATGTTTTCAAGCTTTTGCACATTAGAAAGTGTATCTGCTATTCAGATCTTTTGTCATAAAGTAATTCCCTTTTACATAGTCCTAGTAATATAATCCTAGTCATTGTCATCTGTCTTGAATACCATCACATTTCCAGTTCTTTCTTGTCCTTGTATTACTCTTTATAATCCATGACTTTTTGCTTTCTAACAAGACCTAATTAGAGTTCACAAAAGTATCTGAAACCATTTCAGAACTCCCACTAATGCTTTCTGTATATTTATATATTTTGAAACAGACATTTTTGTCATGCTAGCCACATACTTAGGAATCTGCATTCTATCTCAAAAGTCACGAGGTTTTTAAATGCTTGTCAGAATAGAGAAAATTATGTTGGTTTAGTTCTTATAGTTGCTTCAAACTGCAACAGATAAATCATTAACAACAGCTTACTAATTATTTCTTGGTTGGTACACCGGTTAGATTTTTCCGTAAGATCTATTATCAGATATTGTACTTGTTTAGATGTTATATACTGGCAAGTGGCTAAATCTTAGTTTCTTAACCAACAGAAATATCTCACATTGGAAAAACTAGGTTTTGACAACATTAAATTAACCTGAAATATGATTGTGATGAATCTGAAACTATTGCAAAATTTGTCTAAATTTAACCAATTCAATTTTTGTTTATGTTCCCTGTCTAGGGGAGTCAGCCAGAGGAAGAGCATTTTCCTAGGAAACAGGAGAAGTAGATTCAGCTGTGTCTTTTTAGGAAAGGATTTGACCCCTTATCTTCTGTCCTGTTGAAGGCTGGTTCAGTCACACCAGCTGGTGGTTACTCAGGTAAGTTGCCCTCATTCATTCTTGGTTAGAATTCTTGTACATATAGCTGAATATTTTTTTGGACAAGACAGGCATTGATTCTTGCAGGAATTTGAGCAGGCACTGACCTGTTTTATAGGAAGCCAGTTCAGGCTATGATGTCATTATTACCTCTTTGATGCCTGGCATGATAACATTTTTCTGTTCCATGCAAAAAGTAGCATATCCAACAAAAGGAATTGAAGCTGTAAGCACTGTAGTTCACAGGATGGAAGGATGTCACATACCCTGGTGAATGTTATAACTCCTCACCGATGGGGTAAGAGCGATCAGCAGACTCCTTCAGAATTCCAGCCCCTTTTCCACAAGCATTTCACTGGACATGAGTGAAACATTCTATTTGACATGAAAGAATGTGGGTTTAGTGTTTCCTTTTTGTAGTAAGAAACTTAAAAGTCTCTTTGGTTTAATCTGAGTTGTTTAGGTTTTGTTCAAATTAAATGAAAACATATAAAAGTTCTTTTTTTCACGGATGGATTCACCTTAAAATATACTGCTGAGAGACTTGACCATTTAGCTGCCCAATTCCTCTTTCATAGATCTGACGTACAAGTTAAACAAAAAGCTTACTCTCTGAAATGTCAATTTTTTTTTTCCTTTGCTTCTGAAAACAACCACTGTTCAATTTCTTCAAGCACAATTTTGTTGCAACTGGGCTGTGGAAACTGATCCGCTTTGTGATCATTCACACATGCACGCTGTCTTGGAGAATCTTTTCAGGGGACCAAGAAGATGTCCTTATGCAAGCAAGGGAAATACTTCTTTGAATTCCATAATACCATCAGCTAACTGGTGGATTTCATATGATAAAGGCTAATCAGTTCACAGCATTCCTGATCAAGATTATAAAATCAAAAATATGAATAGGATCTGAAAAGCTAGGTGCAACTAAAAGGTTTACAACTTCAGCCTAAACTCTTAATGTTTCCTGAGTGCTCAGTGTGATCAAGGAGAAAATTACTGCTTTTGAAACCAGTGCTTTTTTTGCACTGTATGAGTGGTTTTGGCTCAGTTTTTCTTAGCTATGGGGGCTCAGAACAGGGATTCCTCTTGGTTAATATAGAAAAGGGAAAGCATTATCACTACTTCCCTCTAAGAGAAAACAATTTTCCAAATGCCCATTACAGAAATGACCAAATGATCCACTTCTTTTTCTTAGGTGTTTTGGAATCACAGAATCACAGAATGGTTTGGGTTCGAAGGGACCTCAAAGATCACCTAGTTCCAAACCCCTGCTATGGGCAGGGACACCCTCCACTAGACCACGTTGCCCAAAGCCTCCTATGCTGGAAATGTGTTAAAACTTATGCTGGAAATATATTGTGAGAAGACAGTTTCAGTCTGAAGGATCTCTTCCAGGTGGCACTCACACCATCTGGTTTGAGCAACCTACCTGACTTGCTTTGTTATTAACAACTACAGACTGTGGATAGGAGGTCTCAAACACCAATATACTGAAGCATATTAATAACATTTTCATGAGCAATGAATTATTTACATACTGGTTTATAAACTGTTTACACTCCTTAGATGATGAATGAACATCAGATTTAGTATTGAAAAAAAATGGAAAAACTCCCTTCAATTTCAGTTGGGTCCTACTCTGTCTAGCAAGTTAAATGTGAAGGAAAAAGAGAGAGGAAAGGAGACTAGAAGGAGAGAAATATTGGGTTGATTAGTTACTGTTATCTTAATTTGAAAATGCAGAACCTTTTTCCCACCCATCTCATCTGCCATTCTTTCTAACCACAGCAGTCATGTATACTTATTAAATACTTTTGGAACAGAAAATAATGCATACAGTATGCTAAAAGTCCCTAGAAGTCACTGAAAAGAATTATGCTGACCTCCAAGAACACTGGACTAGACCCAAAATCCTTAAAGGAAAGTATTATTAATGAAGTAGAATCAGTATATATTTGTTTTTGTGGAGAAAGAGGGAAAGGAAAGGAGAAAGGAACAGAAAGGAAAAAAGGTGGTTGTTGTACAGAAGTTGTTGATACTGTTTTTCTTTTGCAAAAGCTCCACACAATAGAAATACTTCATGAAGCACTAGGGTACTTCAGCATCTGCTGACATTCAAATAGAGTAGAAGAGGAGAAGGATCCTGCACGCATTATTCGTGCTGACCATTTAAAGCTTCAGCACACAAGAAGATATAAATATTTCAGTAAATGAGAGGATCAGAGTAAAGAAAATCAACAAATCAAAGAGACACCATATGGGCAAAGATACTCTTTTGTGTAAAGTTGTGTCATGGAGAGATATTTTAATGTGCAAGGAGGTGTTGAATGCTGTGCTTGAGGCAACAATGTGATACAGAAGCTGTTTCTATTTATATGGAACTATTTCAGTGCCTCCAGGACTGGAATAGTCATCCTGGGTTACGAAGGGCTGCTGACCCGGAAACTTATGAAAGACATTTCTGTTTGGAGAGTCCTTTGGAGAGGTTGCTCAAATTAGTTGACATCTTTCTGAAACAAGCAGCAGTTGTGTGCGCAAGTTGGGAGAAAATACCGCGTTTCAATCACTGCTTACTTTCTCATGGGAAGAAAGTGTGTGAACAGATCAGAAAAGCAGCAGAGCCTTTGCATCTGTGTCAGGGCAAATGAAAGCTGGCAGTCAGGTGGCTTCCCCTTCTCACAAAAGCAACAAGTTGAGTAAGGTAATTACTGTTTAATATTTCCAACAGGATGTTTGCAGGGAGCATTTAATTATCCTGCCAACATCTATTCAAATAAACATGAGCGATTTAAAACATTTTTTTGAGCTGCAGGCTTAAAAGGAATACCAAACATTCTGGGGCACTAAACCTCTTAGATCTCCTCTGTAATGTGGCACAGTAACATGTTTCTATTGACATTTTGCCTTGTACATGAAATGATGCCCGCCCTAGAGAATGCGGCAGTGATGTATCCTGCTAACATAGCCTGCTGCCTCTTTCACCTTCCTAAATCCTGTCTTGAAGCTTTAGTGAAGAAGTAATATTTTCAGTAGAGCACACTAGGAAAATAGCTGAGTGCACCTTTTTTTGTTTTCAGTTAATGATATTTTAAAGCAAAGTCATTCTGAGAAATGTTCTGAGCCTTCTTCTCGTGTTAAATCATGCTGCAAAATGTCATACTGTTGAAAGTGCCAACCACAAATGGCTATATGAACACCTATTTGAAAAAGGTTAATACTTGTCTTCTTTACACATGTAGTCACAGACATAAACATATATATCTGTGTAGAGATTTTAAATTGGTTTTTAATTTAAAAAAAACACAACAACACAGTGAATCGGTTACTTACATTGCTCTATCTGCCCATATCTCTTATGCTTTGGTTTTTATTTTTCATAAAGCCTTTTTCTGTTGTCTTAACTGCAAAACCTTCGGAAGATTGCCCAACAAGGGAAGTGTTACACTAGCTTGTCAGTCTTTCCCACTTAAATCAGCTGAAAGATCCCACAGAAGGTCTCTCATGAAACAACAGCATCTTTGACCTAAAATGCAGACAGCAGTCACCGTCCAGTGAGCAGACTGTGGGTGAACGAGCTCTGCAAGAATATATTGTTTAGAACAGAGTTGTGAGTTTGACAGAGAAAAGCAAAACAAGCCAATACAGAGGAAAGGTGTAAAGTCAGACTGCATGAGTAGGTGCTGAGGAAAGCTGGATAAAAAACTCTTGGAAAAGAGTACTGTTTCTTTCCAAGGAATGGGTAACAGTGACTGAGGATATGATCTGTTGGGGGATGATTTTCTTTTTATACCTGAAAGCAAAAGAAATATTTGACTTACAGCTTTAACTTCTGTTCATAATTGCAACAACTATGAGATCTCTGATTTATTTTTTTTTCCTAACTGCTCAGACCAAATAAATTAACAACATGATCTTTATTACTGTTAAAAAGATTTAGGAAGAGCAATAATTTACGCTTTAATGGTAAAAATCAATGTATCAAAACTCAGTGTGATTCTCCCTCACCTCCACTAGTGTAGGCGTGAACACATTTAGGGCTAGTCTTTGTAATTAGTAATTTACATAAAAACACGAACACCTCATAGTGTCTAAATATAAAAAACCTAGAAACTGGCAGGATTAATGTGTCATTGATCTTAGATATCACTTTAGACTCTGATTTGCCAGATCTTTTCATGAATGAGAAATGACTTTACAAGTTAGGCTTATCCAAAGGGATCTTGTCTAATAGTTACTGGAGATCTAAAAGAAAATTGTACCTCCTCCAGAAATTAAGTGAAGACTATCCTCAAGGTGCCTTATGGTTGTTCATCACAGTCCCATAAACAATAGATGAGAAAAATGAAGGACAACCAGGGAAAAACACATTAAATTTACTGCAAAACAGTGGAGACCTCTGTAAAATTGCATGGCTTAGGCATGAGCTCAAATTTGGGTACCCATTTAAATGTTCCTCTGATTTTTTTTTTTACATTTTTGCCTGAGTATGTGTTTTAAGATGTTACCAGTGTTCTTCTATGAGTTTTCTGTCTAGTTCTGCAACAAGGATGATTATTCATGCATTATATTGGTGGGTCTCACATGTCCTGATAATGTAAATTTTACTCAACTCTCTCAAATTTTGAAATTAATTTTATGCCTCTACCCACCTATTTACCTATGTAGGATGAATGATATATGATTTTGTTTATTGTGGAAAGTCATTGAAGGATTTATATTAATTTCAAAAGATTGCAAGTAAAAGGGGCTCATTGTTAATGAAGTGGAGTGGAAGTCCTTGTAAGGCAGGAATTCACTTGTGCAGTATCCTTGAAAACTCCCATTATGTATGGGTTAATAGGAACCATAGCCTTGAAATCATATGCATTTTCCCATTTGAAAAGGGTATTTCTAACACCTTTTTAACTCTTTTATTACTGAGATACCATACAATGCTGAAACTAAGGACACAGTCTGTAATTTTTTTGTTGTTGTGTTCTTTGAATGTGGCATGTGGTTTGAGTTTTAAAGCTTATTTCCTTTTGGTCTAATGAGCCTCTGAAAGTGATTAAATAGAAGAAAGACAGGTTAAGCCAATGACATTTTATCAGAGGAAATGCTATCAAATTCAGTGCCTGAAAAACTTTTTGTAGGTTTCCAAGATTTCTCACAATAAAATACCTTCTTATGAGTTCAGAAACTCAAGGCATTAAATGTTTGTCAGTCAGAGTTAAGACAAAATGCAAGCAATGATCAGAAAAAATGTTCTTATGTGCTATACTCAGTTATCTTTTGTATGTCTGGCACTCCGTTCTAGCTGCCTGCTTTTGCTTTTATGCTGAATCCAATGAACCTCCTTCAAGTATGGGAAAATTCTTCCCAAATCAAACCCTCAGATATTGTTCTGAAGAACTTTTAAAAAGAAATGGACTAAGATTACCTAGGATGCTTTAGCATTAGATCCAGGGTCCACAGATTAAAATTAGTTCACAATCAGTTCACATTTTATGAAGATGTAGAGATATGATGGATGGACAGCAACTATTGGAGTAAATCACTCCGCCTTTCAAAGTGCTGTCTGTGACACATACATCATGGTAGGGAAATGGTGGTTTCTGGACTTGAACAGGATATTACTAAGATGATGGATAACAGTACATTTATCATTGGTTTGTACACAGGCCTTGGTCCATCACCAGACACTCACTGTGTAGACCACTTCGCATACAATAGAAGAGTCTGGCTCAAAGGAAGAGCTCCAGATAGGCTGCAGAAGTGAAGGACAGTGCAGTGGTATTGACCAGGACAATGAACAATCCTCTTGACAACCGTTTACCCGTTGGGTGTTTTGAACTTGTGTTTGTGTCCTAGAGTTATGCCCATTGTGTTATCGTTTTTCTTTATTAGGTTGATAGTAAAACCTGCTGTGCCCTAACACACAGATCAAAATACTGAGAAGCATAGGCGGTAAGTAAACTAGATAAACAAATGGCTAACAATTCTGACATTTTTTTACCTCTCTACATCACCTTTAAAGCAAATGTCTTGGAATAAAGAAGTGAGTTTCAAAGACTGTGTTCACAAAAGCCTCTGGTGTCTCTTAGTGGGCTGTGTAGGTAGGAAACAGCTGTCTGGATTTGGAAAACTCTGCACTCTTCAGATCTCTGCCTGGGAGAAAGGTGTATAGCTGTACCGTCCTTGAGCTTGCTGGAGACCACCATGCTCTTGTTGAGAGATCAGGAATAATGTTAGCTCATTTATCTTTGACATCTCTTTGGCTTAAGAGGTCATTTGGAAGTTTTCAGTAGAGAAAGACAGATGCCTCCAGTGGAAACTTCACCCTATTCTAAGATAACCGTCTAAAAGACAAGGCCTGATTTGCCATTTGGAGGTCACTTTCTCTCTCTAATGCAGACTACATTTCAAAAATCTGTACTGTGCTTTACATGCCAAAAGTGAAGCAAGATGAATCCTGCCTTTGCTGACCAACTTCTCTTTATTTTTAATGATAAGTTTGAAATGTTATTTCATAAGATTCAGTTAGAATCGGCACAAATAAAACTTCACCCTTTCATGTCATATATCACTTATAGACAGTAATGTAGCTTTCACAATGTTTTTCTCAAATTATTCTTTAATGATAATTTTTTTTTTTTTTCATAACTACAGCAAGTTGCATAAAATAAAACTACAGCAAGTAAGCCACCTAAGTAACAACCAAATAAGGACAGGTTCTTGCACAATGCCAAGTAGAATGCTTGCCAAGGACATGAATATCAAGAAAACTTTACTTTCAAGCTATTTTATCCTCATTATATATACCTTGTTCAATCATAAGAGATCTGCTATTACACGTCACTATGTGTGAACACAAAAATTGTCTAAAAAAGAAAGAGAAACAAACCACTGCAGAGGTGGAACACCCAGATCCTCAGCTACAACTCATGTTTTCCTTTTTCTTGTCAAAGACATTCATATAATCTCTAAACTTTTATCCTTGCTGAAAATAAACTTGAAACTTTTGTCTAAAAATGCATCCTTTAGCTCTAAATGTAGTAAAGTAAATCATCTTTCTTCATTCTTATTTTTAATTTGTTTGAGGGGGAAAGTTTGAGGAGTATTGCTGTTTCTTTAATTTAAAATCATCTGAACATGAAAGAATTAATAAATCTGTTGCCCTTTCCTTATGTCAAACATAAACTTAACTATATGATTGTAACCAATAAAATATATTGCCCTTAGCTGAATTCTCTCCTTCACACTAAGATATGTGATAGATTCCCTATCTTGGTTTTGTCCATAAGTTTAGTAAGATACTTGTTTATCATCAGCATTTCTCTGTGAACTCCTACATGCATAAAAATATTGACAGTAACATGCTAGTAATGAAATTTTTGTGTTGCTGTTAACAAACCTGTCCTAATGCATTAACCTATGGCTTTATTATCCACACTAATTTCCAAGCTGTAATTCTTTCCCGTGTTAGATTAATTCTTTTAGCAGCTACTCTGGGTACAGAAAGAAAGAAAGAACAAGTCTGAAGGAAAAGTTGCCTCTAGGACAGATTAAATGTGATAAAGAAAAAAAAAAAAAACCACAACAACAAACAAACCTTAAACCAATGAGGACTTGATAAAACTATGTCAAGTGACTGTTTGTTGGTAGTTGGACAAGATGGTGTGATTATAGATGGTACGCTTTAGATGTATGTTAAAGAAAACCATCAAAAACATGTCAAAGAGTGAATATGTTGAAAGTTAATAAGTAAGAGACTCAAAACAAACTGACTACATTTTATTTTTTTCCTGTGCCACTTCAAGCATTGATTAGCTAACACTTTAGAAGCAATAAAAGGCAATCATTCATTTATGCAACATGTAAGCAGCCTGGGCGGTTTATAGCCATAAAATATATTTGGAGTCCAGACTGAAGAAAGGGTTAAATTCTTTAGAAAATTTACTAATAGCTAAGGATTATTACTGGACCTAGGATTCTGGCAAAGTTGCAATCCCTAAAGATTGTACAAGAAACTAAAAGACACTTTCTAAGTATTTGAAAGAAGAAGAAAGTTTTGTAGGTAAATTATTCAATAATTCTGTTGGAGTTTTTGTACCTTCCTCTGAGGCAACTGGTAATGTCACTGTCATCTGAAGGATGAATCAGGATAACCAAGATGAACTATTGGTCTACCAGAAGTGAGTGCTTCTCTAGTGACCTTTCCATGGAGGATGGTAAGGTTTTACCAAAGCTGGCAAGGCTGTGATACAATTTCTAGCCTGTTGCTCAACTTGTGCTTTGAGGTGCAGAGAACAGCAAGCCCATTCTGTTTTGTGATTACACCCATGGACTCAGGAACTGAGGGTGAAATGTCAGCATGGATGTGCTGAAGTCAGTGGGATAACATTCATTGTCTCTAGTGCAGTTCTGATATCACATGTGGTATTACCGATTGTTTACACCTGCTAGTGTGGATACACATGGATGTTCAAAAGAGTCTTGCACAATAACTAGCTCAACAGTCAAAAACCTGTAAAGTTTCATGGCTGTATTATTTTCTCTACAGAAACAGAATTCCCTCCAGATAGCTCATAGGGGTTTATTCACCCTTTCCTCTCCCTCCCACTTGTAATAGAAGACAAATTGCCCAAATATCTCCTGATCACATTCCACATACTTCTGTCAGCAGGAAGAGTAGAATTTAACAGAGACCCCGGATACCAAGGGTGGTCAAACCCGCCACTTCCAGGATTCAGGGATGATGGAAAAGAACCCCCTGCTTGTCCTCTGGGATGACTTCCATCTGAGCTGTCGGGTTATCACAGATCCATCTGTAAACAAAGGATAGCAGGTTCCCTGGGCAGTGTCAGGATCACACTCAGTGTGACACTGTGTTTGGATGTTCAAAGAATCCCTCTCTCTTTGCTTTCTTTTCCAGGCTTAATAAAGGAACTGCTAAAACCTATGTAGCCTGATAAGATGACAAGACAGTCTTTTAGTGTTATTGATTGTATACAAGAGGTGGAATGATGAATTATTTCCTATAATGTACCCTGAGTGGGTTTCATCTTTTTGAGAGATGTTCTTGAAATTCCTCATATTAATTCAGTTCTTAAACTTCCTGCTGGAAAGAAAAGGGTCTTCATTAGGCCAAAGGGCTGGGGTAAGACAAATATCTTTTACCTGATAACAGAAAGGAGAGAACTTTCAGAGTGCATGATCTGAGAGGAATAAAGACGTATAGCATATAAAAGAAACTGTGGATTGCTATCATGAGAATGCTGTCAGAATGAACCAATGGGACAAATTGTGTGCCTCTGAAGGCACTCCACGTGTAATAAACTTCAGCCTTTCACCACTTTCCTTTATGTGTGGTGGCACAGCTGATTGACTGCAGCTTTTTTCTCACTAAAGTGAAAACCAATTTTATTACTTAGCAAAAGAAGTTCTGTTAATAGGCCACAAACATTAGTATCAATCATATGCAGTGACGTGCAATACATATATTGTGTGTAGCTACCATTCCTATACCTTTTCCTATATGTGTTATGTTCAGTCTTAGCAAAGTGGCTTAGAAATCTAATCCATTATGAGGTTTAGTCATAAAGGACTTTCCCCATAAGATTCCTAAGGAATCACAGAATCATAGAATGGTTTGGGTTGGAAGGGAACTCAAAGATCACCTAGTTCCAACTGCCCTGACACAGGCAGGGACACACTAGACCATGCAACCTCTCTGGGCAACCTGTTCCAGTGCCTCATCACCCTCATAGTAAAGAATTTCTTCCTAACATCTAATCTAAATCTACCCTCCTTCAGCTTAAGGCCATTAATGCTTGTCCTGTCGCCACATGCCCTTGTAAACAGTCCCTCTCCACCTTTCCTCTAGGCCCCCTTTAGATACTGAAAGACTACAACAAGGAGCCTTTTCTTCTTCAGGCTGAACAACCCCTTCATAGGAGAGGTGCTCCAGCACTCTGATCATCTTCATGTCCCTCCTCTGGACTCTTTCCACATCCTTCTTGTACTGGGGGACCCCAGAGCTCAACGCAGTACTCCAGGTGGGGCCTCACAGGAGTGGAGTAGAGGGGGAAAATCCCCTCCCTCGACCTGCTGGTCACATTTCTTTTGATCCAGCTCAAGATATGGCTGGCTTTCTGGGCTGCAAATGCACATTGATGGCTCATGTTGAGCTTCTCATCCAACAACACTTCCAAATCCTTCTCCTTGGGGATATTCTCGACCTGTTCTCTGACCAGACTGTAGTTGTGCTTGGGATTGTCCCGACACATGTGCAGGAGGACCTTGCACTTGGCCTTGTTGAACTTCATTAATATTATCTTCTATAATTATTCTGTGTGAAATAAACAAAATTTAAACCTAGAACTTAAAATGAACAGCAGGTTTTGCAATAAAACAATTGGAAAAAAAGGATCCAAAAAGTGTACCATTTTCATAGAAACATTCCCTGGGCCTCAACTATGATCCAAAGATTGCTGCTAGCTTGGCTGTTGTGAAAAGCATCTGATATCAATGGATAACCTAGCAGAGCTACATCTAACTCTACAGTTAAAATTCAAATAAACATGTAAGGTGTTAGATCTTGAAGTAGTGTTGGTTGTTTGCTTTGGTGTAGGTGATCTTTGGACAGGGATTTGTGAGAGGTAAGGATTGTCTTTTTTCTCTTAAAGAAACCTGTGCTCTTCCCATTAGTGTCTCACTCATTCAGAAACCAATTTTGAAGCTTTCTAGCTTGACAGAAAATCTCTGAGGTACAGAGAGACTCAGTATGAGCTGTAAACAAAGACAATTACATGTTGTCCTATCCTTGGCTGGTTTTAGATATTGCAAGTTATTTTTTATTATTCAGTGTCTAAAATAATGTTTGAGGAGCTTTTAGTAGGTTTGGAGGAGAGCAGCCGAACAGACTGAGAAGCTGTTGAGATGTTCGAAAAGCAGCTAGGAGCCCAGGCAACAGGGAAAGTTTCAGACAGGTCCAACCTGAGCTGCTTACTGAGCTCAGGCTCACTGAAGAGGTCTCAGAAACATACTTGGGACTGTGAATATAATATATAGGTTCTTTCTAGAAATAAGCATCAGAGTTGTAAATCTCATTTTTGCTTAAGGCCTTCTTAGTCTACTTTGTATGTAAATGAACAGGCTGTTTTTCCCTGACAAAGCAGTACAAGTAAGTCTTGGTGTAAATGTAAAACAAGTCCAAAAATCTTTATACAGACAGAAAGATGCTCTCTGTTACATGCAAAGGTATCTTTAGGAAAGCTTTTGATGGATTGTGTTCACTAATACATCTAAGTTGTTTTAATTATTGCTTATTCTAATTTCATTGCATCATGAAAGCTTCATTTACATATTTTTCCTGTTGTTCAGATGTCAAAGAGGTTATCTGGGACCTTCAGACACTTGATCAGAGTTTGCTGATGAAAGCCCAACCCTGTTGTCTAAATCTGTCACCTCTCTGACTTTACCACCATCGTTGAAACTGCCAGCAACAGTTTGTCCATAGTGAGATTGCTTAGTGTCAAACTTGTTTTTATTGACCCACCCAATGTGAGGCACTGTCTCTCACTTACAGGTCAGCCCGAGGTATTGTATACCAGTGAATATATCATGACAGAAGAAAATGAACACTGGGGAAGGAGGAAGTTCTGATAACTTTCACAGCCCAGATGGAAACTCGGGCTCTTTGTACTCGCATTAAGTACTGGCAGTGTACACAAGGGTGTGAGCACTGAGCTGTGGGGAGAGCTGTAACCCACCCTTCCAGGAATCCTCTCTCATCACATACTGCTCTCATGACACAACTCAAGACTGATGTACTCCATAGACACAGTTCTATGGAGCTTGGCATAACTCATTATCAAAATATATCATGTTTGGCAATTTTTCTATTGTTTTTAGATTTCTATGTTAGGTTTATGCTTTTTTTTAGTTTTGAGTTTTGCGTATTCACAATATTTATTCTTCACTATTTAGAAGCATGACACTCTGGTTTATGAAGCAGGAAACAGGAGGATTTGTTGACTAACTTATTTCAAATGCAGGCTCTCCTGGACCCTACAGTATGTCTTTCACAATGCAAAACTAAAGGCATGAAAGGCATAAAATTTTCCAGGTGTTGATCGTTGGTGGTGGATAATCATATAGCTGGAGCACTGGGCTGAAAATTGCATTGAGTCACTATAAACTTCCTTTTAATGAAAAATTAAATCTTGGACCTCTTGATAATCCTCTAGACATACTTTGCATTTATTTATATATCTCAAGGGAGGGATCTAGTAATTACTGCAGTACAAATTATGTTAAATAAATTACAGAGGTGATCCAAGGGAACAGTTAGGATTAGAAGAAATTTAAGGAAACTAAAAGAAGGACTATCCTGTCCATTGTCCTCCAGCAACTTTCTGGAATTAAAAATTCTCACTGTTATTTCTTAATTGTTTTGATTTACTGGTACATCTCTGTGCCAAGTGAAGTAACCATAATACCCAGTATAAATGTGTATAACTTTATGTATACAAATGTGTATAACCTTATGAATGGACTTTGCTATCACCTTCCATTTCAGTGTACAATGCACCTGACACTTTTCTGTGGTTATGCCAGCATGTATTGTAACTCAGTCACTGACTACGCAGTAATGAAATACATTTTTCAGCAAGGATCTTTAACATTATTCACAGAATCATAATCATAGAATAATAGAATGGGTTGGGTTGGAAAGGACTTTAAAGATCATCTAGTTCCAAACCTCTGCCATGGTCAGGGACACCCTCCACTAGACCAGGTTGCCCAAAACCCCATGTTTGTTAGCCTAAAATTGGAAATCTGTCTTCATTTGTGAAGGAAACCTCCACCTTATGGGTATATATTGAAACAATACCCATTTTTTGGTGTTTCTGTGAAAAGTATAATGTTTTAAAGAGTAGAAATATTGAGGAGAGTCATGGTTTTGATAAGATTGGGGCTCAGTACCTGAAATATCAAAAAGCGTTGTTGGAATCAGGGTAGGTGACTCATCTTTGCAGCCTGGAAGTGGAGGTACTGAGTCAGCTGCTGGCTGGGAGCACTGCTGTTGAGCAGACAGGATTTCTCTCTTTTGTGCCAAATACGAAGCATTTAGACACAGCCTGAGTGACAACCCACAGACAACGGAGGAGCTTCACTGACAAACTGACATTTCAAGGTGCACACAATAAACAGAATTGACCGTGAAAATGATCAGATGAAGAAGAGTGTAGACATAAGAGTTCAAGGAAACGAAAGGAGGTGGATGTTATTCCCCTTGCTTAAAGTGTTGCAGAGGAGTCATGAACTGACATGGAGGAGTCAGCTTGGGCAGCAAGGGTGGCATCCTGTACAACGATGATACATTTGTAATTTATGTATAAATAAGACAGTACCCATATGGCGCAGAACCTCACTTTGGATACTGAACCCTCTTGTGAGCTGTGCAAAAGCATGTTTTTGCCTTTGGTGACAAAGGCAAAGGTGAGACAAGAAACTGTATCAGTGCACAGAAAAAACTGAGATGTGGTCCCAGAGAGGCTTTTAAAAACTGTCTATCAGAGAGGACTACTCAAAGCCACATGTAGCTTTGTGTCTTTATAGGGCACAGCTGATTTCCTCCGGCTGCTTTTGTGCTGCATTCCATAATCTTTGAACTTGATGTGCCTTCTGTCATCTATCTTTACCCATAAGTTGTTTCTTGTGTTCAGTGCTGAGTACTGAGCTAGTAACCAGTGCCTTCCAGCCCATAAGTGAAGCTCCTAGTAGGTGTTAAAATAGAAATTAATTAACACATCAAATGTGTTACTAGCTTCCTGTCACATAACATTTCCCTGCTAAAAAGAAATCAATATGAAAGATTCTAATTAAGAAAGTAGAAATTTTGTGTTATATAATGTTTCATTGATAATTTTCGTCTAAAAATTTGAATTTCATGTCTGTGTTCACAACTTCAGACAGAAGCAGGCTGGTTTCTCTCAGTGAAGGAAAGGAAGTATTGAAGTATAATTAAGATGAAAAAGTTTCATTCAACTAGTCTGTTTTTATTTCCATGTGGACTGACAAGCTTTTCTTCTCCTATCTCTTACAGCAGCAGTATTACTGAAAGCATTGATGAATCAACGCTTGGGTGGCATGTTCAGTAGCTGTTGACAGGTGGTGGGAAATATAACACACCATAGTTCAACAGGTGCAGAAAAGTTATAAGGCTGAAAGACAGGAAAATAATCAGAATCTTGGTATTACCTCTGTATCTTGCATGCCCTGTCTAACTTTTCTTTTCTGTTAGTAATCATCTTTATACACAGAACGAAATACCAGAAAGTGATTGTCTGATTTATATACTCTCCTCTCTCCACAATTGCATGGCATCTGGGGCTTCTTGGAAATGAATATTTTGATCGATGGACCACTCAACTTCTCTCAGGTTTCTCGTCTTAATCTGTGGAACAAAAACACACCCAATACCAAAACCACATATGGAAAAATGCATATGTGTCCCATACATTTGCCCAGTTACTCCAAAACTTGTAATGAAAATATCACAATAATGCACTGAGAAAAGCTAAATACATTCACAAAAAAAAAAAAAAAAAAGAAAAAAATTGCTTGCATTCATTATACACAGTTCCTGATGTTATGTGACTGGCCCCTCTACTTTCACAATTGGGTTACTGAATTGGTCACTCATCTCAAGACCAAGACTTTTGGAGATGTGTTATATAAAGCATAGTTGAAGAATATATTCATAAAGGGGAAAAAAAATAACAAAAATATTAGTTGTCATTCAGCTTCCCAAAAGAAATGGAGAGCCTGTGTGACTGCATGATCAGAAAATGTGTCCATTACCTTTATATTGTTCTGCCAAGAAAAAAATATTCACTTCGCTTATGCATAAGAATTGTATATTTTAGGTACGGAGTTCTTAGAACCAATACACCAAATAGCTGTATTTGCAAATCCTGAGTAAGAAGTGTTTATTCCAGGCTCAGTACAAAACAAAACAAAACAAAAAACCAAAACCAAAACCAAAACCAAACAAAAACCCCAGCTTCAGGCAAGAACAAACAATTTTCTTTGGAAACAGACTTGCCTGAACATTCTTATATTTCTTTCCTGGATATCAGACAAGTGAACGACCCAATAAGTTAGAATATAGGCATGGCTATGTACTAAGGGCTAGAATAGCCTTGAGAGAAAGTACCATTTTCTACAGTCACAAGATAATAGAATAACTGTGCTCCGTTGAATATTGATGGCAATATGCTCCTAGATGTCACTCAGATGCTTTGAAAATTGTATCTTAAGGTCCTGACTCAGTCATCGTGATCCTGTCAGTGCTTTATTAGAAGTTAAATGCTTCCCTGTGCTAAAGACAACCATGAGGCCAGTTTTTAACATAATATTTCTTCATGCCCATTCTTCAGGATTGCACTGACTTTTAGCGGTGTGTTGGTATTTTCCTTGGTACCTTTAGGTTATATTCTTTGTGACTCATATCAATCCATGGAAGCATTCCCATATTTGGTTTCACCATCTGTAAAATGAGGGAAATAATACCTATTTTTCTATGTAAACATTTTTATCTCTAGTGTGTGGGATCAAGAAACAGTTATCTAATAGTAGCTGATTACGCTTGCTTGAAATTATGAATCCACAAGGTGGCTTGGCACCTGAAACAAGCAATTTTTCCTTAAGCATTAATTCTGCATACAGCTTTTTGTAGCAGCTCAAAGAGCATGTAGCCATTTCTCAGGCTTTCTAAATCCTTGTTAATAGTATAGAATACTATAGTATTAGTTAATACTATTGTTAATAGTATAGAATACCCAATAAAATTTAAAAACAAAAAAAAAAGAGATTAATCAGGCCAAGACTTCTTCCATTTTCCAGTGCTATTTATTGTGTGTTTTACCCAACATTATATCTTGCAAAAAACCTGCAGAAACTTTCTTGCACCAGAAATGGGATGTCAAAATATCATGCAGATGTTGCAAGAACAGGTCTGTCTTGGATGCATTTACCCTTACAAAACATTAATTCTGATGTACAATTTTGCCCATTCCTGGTTTCTGGAGTATCTACTGACAATATGACCAGTTCCTGAAGCAACAGGGTTTTAATTTCAAATTTATGATTGTGACAGATTTTCAATGTGCACAATAATCATGGCTCATCTCTTTTCCTCCCCTCCTGCAAATTTTTTTGATTGGGAATGCACTGATTTGGTTCTGCTGATTTATGTGCTACTTTGTTCTTTATCTGTTTGCACCTCGCCAGTAAAATAACAACGTGCTATCATTTCCAGGGTTCACAGGACCCTGTCAGCACTTAGCAGTCAAAGGTCAACCAACTTCACAACTCATGGTTAAATAGGTTGAAAAATCTCACCTAGTATTAACCCCCAATACATCAAATGAAGAAAAATGGTACTGGCACCAATAATAAAATAGCATTACCATACAGTAGACTATTTTTGCTGTAGAGCGCTGGCAATACAGACATGACTGTCCTTGAGATGCCCAGTTCTAGGAGTGGGCAGTGAAATTGTGTTTCTGATTGCCACTGATTTATGTTTTGCTTTGTTCTTTATCTGTTTATCAGTATCCAGGAGAACCATCCACATGTTGCTATCTTTCTTTCATCTTCCGAGCTGTCTGTGACCAGTTCATCTTTCCCTGACGCCCTTCAGCGTATGTTTCCTACACTCATTTGCAAGTTCACAGAACCCTAGCAATGCTTAACAACCAAGCAGCAACAACCTTGCCTGAAAAAGTATAAATAAATGCACCCTTAGTGAATAGTCCTATTTTTGTATAATAGACCTACATAGAGATGGCAAATATTGGCTGCATTGAAGACAATAATTTCACCAGGGATTTAAATTTCTGGTATTTGTGTCATTTCTATTCCAATGTTTCATGGCTCCTCTGATGTTGTCGTGTTGAAAAAAATGTAAAATAATTTATGTGGAAGTGTAGATGCTATGTTATCCAGCACATCTTTTCCTCTCACTCTCATTACTAAAAGAATTTTAAAGTTTTTAATCTAACTAGTACACGGCTTTCAGTTTTTAGTTTTTATTCTGGCTTTTCCCATGATCTGTCTTTTAAAATGGAAAAACTTGGGAAGGGAGACACAAAAGGAAAGAGTGGGAAACAAAGCATACTGCATATTCATCTAAATAATGAAATGTTTTAAAAATCTTACTTAGTACATTAAAAAAAAATCAGAAAATAGATCACAAAAAACCCAAACCAAACCAAACCAAACAAAACAAACAAACAAAAAAACCCCAAAACCAAACCAAACCAAACCAAAACAAACAAACAAACAAAAAAAAAAAAAAAAAAAAAAAAAAAAAAAAAAAAAAGGTCAGGCACTTTCAATGAAAAGTACATTTTGATACAAACATTTAAAACAGTCCAGGTCAAAATATCCAGGGTCCATTCAACTCTCCTGAGAAACAGTTTTAATATCCACTATTGCCCGAGGCTCATCTCTCCCACACATAGGCGCTTTTAACCAGAAGCCTAGAGAACTGCTCTCAGGCTGCTGCTGAGTAAGACAGGGAGGGAAAGGATCAGTGGGCTGAACAGAAGCCAACCAGCTGACAGCTGACTAGCAGCTTTGAAATGTTCTCTGAAATCAATATTCTTGGGATAACCGACAGTACGTGAACTCGGTGGATAACTCCGCATGGCTGCAGTGCTGCTGGTAGCTGAAGGCTCTCCATGTAGACATCCAGTGATGGTATTCTGGAGGATAGGTCACTAGGCCATGATAATTCACCCTGAACAGGGAACAGTATTTTTCATAAAGGAAAGAGAAATATTTGAAGCAGACCTTTCCAACACTAAAATTTCTTGACAATCCATGATTAAACATGGCAAAGCAAGAAGCTTTAGATATTCTTTCTGACAGGTCTCTCCACTACTTAAAAATTACAGAATGAAAATCACACTCAAGTAACTCACAACTATAAAATCATACTTGATCCTTTAAAATGTCTTCATTTCCAGAATGAGGCACTTGGTTCTGAATGACTTATTTATTCTGTGCTTCCTCATAACACACTGGACTACAATGACCCATCTTGTAATTTCTGTTTTGATTGTGCTGCCAGTCCTTCCCCACACTCTTGCATTTGTATGCTTACCAACCTGTGAACGGCAATATTTGAATTCTAAGGCTTTGAAATATTAAGGATATGCAAAAATGCAGTGAATCTGTCTCTTTGGATTTGCATGCATGGGTTGAGAAGGCCAATAAGCCAATAAGTCATTCTTTAACACTCCCACAGTGTGGGAAATTCATTGGTGACAAACGTCAGCATGATATTTGAGACACATTCAGACTCTGTTATGAAACTCCTGTTCCTGTAAGGACTGTTTGAGATGTCTTAGCATTGGTAATGCTCTGTAGCCTTCATTATCTGCCAAGTCATTCCCTCTATGGAAATCTTTCTGTTACTGTTGTCTTTTCTTACATAAAATTAAATACAAATACTACAAAATAAAAGCATTACCAGTCAGACTGGCACAGAACAGTTTATCTGTAAGAGACAGCAGTAGGTATTATAATAATTTAGTCTGTGATGTCCTTCGCTCTTCATTGCATTTATACACTCATACTTGCATGACATTTTCAATGACTCAACCGGGTTATTTTGCACTTATGGGCACCTAATTCAGCAACAAGGATTCCTATACAGAGTAAAACCGATGGTTTGACATTGCTATATTGGTCTTGATTTCAGCAGCAAATGCTAAGCAGCTACTCAGGCAGTGTCAGTAGTATTTTGTATAGGCACAGGCCATATTTGAGGTATCTGTGCTCACTCTTCCTTCCCACCTGACTGGGAAATCTAGCTTTAAATTTTAACATTCATTATTTGTCCCAGACCTATAAATCTTGTCCTTATTGAAACCCATGCTTATATTTACCTTTGCCCAACAGGTCAAGATTTCACCTGGGAATTTTGCACTGGTGCAACTATGAACCTGGTCATTACTTGTTGTAGTCAATACCCATATACAATGTAGATGAGACCTAAACTAAGGTGGAACCAAAAGCAAGCATGGAGTGTATTACATCGGAAATTCTGAGAGCAGGTAAAATCTGTCTGGTGAGACAGGTTAATACTGCACTGACAGCAAACATATGGAATACTCATTAAAAAAAAATAATCATGAACATCCCATAAAATTGTATTTCAATTACACTTAGAATACAATCTTAAACCAGGAAGTCTAGGTTTAATATCCATATTAATAAATATTTAGAGCTTGTTGCAGTGATTTGTTTATATCAAGAGCTTTGTTTGGGAGTGAAATAATAAAAAGTCACTTAATATTCTAGCAAAACCACTTTCTACAGCCCAAATCTACTAACCAAGGAACAAAGCCATGCCATGTGCTTTACATAGCCGGCCATGTAGGGTGAAGATTCAGTACTTACACTGATTGCTTGCAAACAATATGTATTTGTTTGCATAACAGAATCGTTAAACAATCCTCAACTTTGAGTGAATTTACATGAATCAATCTGTTCATAAACAAGATCGTAGCCTTTAGATAATTTTTTTGTTCTCAAACTGACCTCCTCCTTCTGCCCTGTTTATGCAGCTACGACATTATGCAACTATGTCATTAATTGGTGGCCAAGCACACATATGGTGTGCTTGGTTATGTGCTTGATTCTCTGAAAAACTGAGGTAATTTTTTTCTTGAATACTGTCAAAAATAATAATTAAAAATAATAGGAGAATTTTCCATAAAGTGGGAGGCAGAATCATTAAACCCAACATTCTGTATCTAGACAGGCCTGTAATGCTCAGTACAAAGGCTCCTCAGTTGCCTTCTGAACTGCAATCCTTAACCCCTCAGAGGCTCTGAATTTGAGAATAACCCAAGGTATGAAATCGTATGTGATTCAGGACCCCATGCAATGCAGCTTAGAGGCCAGCTAAATGTTTATGTTTATGTTCACATGTGCATTTTCTGTTCTCTATTTCTACCAAGAGAGCAGTGTCAAATGACGATTTAAAAAGAAGATACAGCTTTTCAAGGCAGTAAAATCAAATCACATGCATCATTGAAAAGCAGACAATTTCTCTTCCAGAAACACGTTGGTCCATTTCTGGATGTTTTATCCTTATTGCTTGTAACAAAACCTACGAGCAATTCCCACTTATTGCCAACATCTCTGAGAAATACCTCTATGAACTTTCGGCTCATCCAAGTTTTATGATTTTCAACACCCTAAGGTTAGTGATGGCCACACTTTTTCGTATTGTTCTACAATGTTAAGCTAAAGATTACTTTTGGCCAAATGCACAGATCCAGCTATCATATAGTTCTAGATCCCTGGACCTGAAAAAGACATCAGAAAAATCTGAATTATACCAGGATTACATATGAAAGTTAATGGTTTTTTTTTTTAAAAGACTGTTGATGTCTTCCTAAGTTTTCAGAAAAGACAAAGGTCTTGATACAAATGTGTACATCACCTTGATACGCAGAACTAGCACTGTGGAGCGATTACTCCTAAGCTAATACTCCTGTTACTTACTGAGAAAAGACAATCTCTATGGGGAAGTCGGTGGTAATGTTGTTTAGGTAGTTCCCTGATGGGCAACATATATTCCTGATAGTTCAAGATTACTTGAAAAGAACACAGTGCATTATGCAAGTTAGATGAAAACAATCATGACTAAGTAAATTATAAAGGTTACATTTCAGGAAATTTTTGAGAAATGCTACGTAGTTGCAATAGATGAAACAGTAAGCTCAAGAAAACATTAGTGATTACTGAGACCCATGATGTGGCAATGATGGTGTGCAGCCTCATGAAGAGCTCATTGTGCAGTGTAGTCTGAACATTAGCAGAGGAAATTAAAATTAGACTGCTGCATCAAAATTTGGTGATCAGCAATGGTTGCAGACAAAGCTGAGGAATCACGAGTAAGATGGACCTTAAGTCAGGTACAGTAACCTGAGGAACTGTGAGGTGCATTTGTCTCTTTTTCAAGCACACTTAGAATTTGACCTTCCAGACTACAGTTAATCTTTTTATACTAGAATGCCTTAGACTCATGTAGTAATTAATTAAATAGATAATTAAAAGATACGAATTATATTGCATATTTAAAGAATTTTTAAAAAATATTTTAGGACACACTTTCCAGGCATAAGCATGTGGTTTCATTGCTAAGAAAATAATTTCATTTTTTGCTACCTGAAGGGCTGCAGATGATGAAATGAACTTTCCTTAAATGAAAGACTGTTTGGTGGCCCAGCAGGAGAATAGAAATATTCTGCTGCTTCCATGAAAGTGAAGTAGTCAAAATGTGGCAAAAATCACAATAAATAGTTGGATAGTACAGTAAGGAAAGAATATGAAAATTAAATAATTAACTTCTAACTCCTTGGTTATAGAAAGGTAAGAAAGGTCTAAAAAGCTTTGCCAGAGAAGTATAACACTAATCAAAATACCTTAATTTCCAAGAAAATTCCCACCTGGGACCAGTACACCAGATATGCAACATATTCAACACGGATGTTTTAAAATTCCATTTATTTCAAAATCAAAAGAATTGATTTCAAGTGCCC
The DNA here is from genome assembly GCA_013400195.1 of Aramus guarauna. Classification (NCBI taxonomy): domain Eukaryota; kingdom Metazoa; phylum Chordata; class Aves; order Gruiformes; family Aramidae; genus Aramus; species Aramus guarauna. Next base: position 63,210 of record VXBL01007902.1, on the reverse strand, counting down.
AGCTCCAAATTGTTATGTGACTAGAAAAGCTAAAAAATTATTCACTTTGTGAAAACTTCTGTTACCATTCCGAGCAGAAATGCTACATGTGGTTTGGGTGTACAGCAACCATTTCAGCCACGAACCGCCAAATACACAGCTTCATCTGTTACAAACTCGTTGTCAGCTCGTTGACGTCAGATCAGGAGTATTGTGGTTCATTTTGCCAAAAGAAACATCAGCTGTTTGCTGAAGCAAGGGACTTGATAAAAATTATGTTGGTGGCATTAACAGCAAGGCTGTAAGTGAGCATAGCTTCAGCATCATGCCTTTTTGCAAAACATGGCTTTGATCCACAATAGGACAATCAAGACTGAACTGGAGTATGATTTGACGTGTACGCAAGAACAAAGCAGATGCCTAACAGCTTACATATGGTGCAGAATTCTTTTAAGAAAATCAGAGTGAGGATGTTGTTTGCAACTTTTCAGATTTAGAAAGCAAGTGTTTTAAATCAATTAGGCAAAAAAAAAAGTGCTTTCAGAATATTTTGTGACTGTGATTTAATTTTCTACTTTAGACAGAAGACAAGGGAAACAAGCATTTGTTCATTTGACAATGTCATACTTTGAGAAGCAGGGAACTAAAACCCTGATAAATTCTCCATAATTTGTTCTCATGTTGTCTTCCCTGCAGTAAAAGATACTTGCATGATCCTATAGTTGCCACATCTGAAAATGGCACATTTCAGCAATAAATTTATGTTTATAATACTTCATAGCATTAAGATGTCACATCTGTATTTGATAGTTGGAGAACACTGGCATAATAGAAGTTTAAGAGCTTACTTTCAGCCACATAGCAAGGCCCACAAATGGAGCAGGAACTGAACATGCATTTCCCAAATCCCAGTTCTGTTCACTCTCCAAGACCAAAGCTACTCTCAAGTCCTTAGCCCTCATGTTCTTTATTCTTCAAAATTTTACTGACCTGCAAAAACATTTGCTGAACTCCACTGTATAATTTTACACAATCTGCATTAAGTTTATATGCTGATCCCAGGTTTGTTGCGGTGGTCACTCCTCTCCTGTGTGGTAACTCTTGTGGTGCCCAACAATGGGACCATCTCCACACCTGTACAGCCCATTCTACGTGTATGCCTTTTGCATGATCCAAGAGTAATTTTTTCCTAGTCCAACCTTGACCGCAGATATCATTTGAGTCCTGTGCACTATCAGACTTCCTGTAATAACAGACACTTCTGTTTGTGCTTTTCTTTTCTCAAGAGATCCTAATTTCAAAGCTGTGTCACAAAGTGGTGGTAGGAAGGTGATTGGTTGTGTTGATTTCTGAAGACCACAGTGAAGAAACCATCAGATAGAACAGAACCCATGTGAAGTTAAAATAAACATGGAACAAAGTCATACATTGGGATTGAGTGCTCAAGAAGAGCAAATCAGAAATTATAACAGTGGATGAATAATAACTTTACTAACAGAAAGCAGACTTGTTAAGCCTGATTTCAGTTTGGCATTTTTGAGCCACTGTTACTAGGAATAATCCCTTTTTCTAAACAATTTTTACAGTACACCAACTAACAAATCACTTACTCGTCAATATTGAAAGCACTATTTCCTTAGTAGTAATGTGATTCGTGTACATACATCTCACACACTTTTTTGTTTGTGTAACTAAATCTCTGTGGCCTGAGGATTCCCAACATATGATTTACCTCTTCACCAATCATTGGTTTTTTACAATGTAGAGCTGTCTAAAGTGTGATGAATGCGGAACAATTCTGGTAAACCTCCTTTCTGGACACATCAGAGTAGGTCAAAATTATATCTATTATTACAGCCATGTGAGTGGCCTTTCCCAAGGCACACATCACACTGATGTACATCCCAGTAAACTGCACGAAGAAGTTAATTTATGACATATTTAGAAAATCACTTCAGTTCTTGAACATCAGAAGATATTTGCTGTCTTACATATGGGACTTGGGGCTTTATTTATAAAAACATAGAAGATTTTTCATAAACATAGCTACATAACCTTAACATGCTACACTATAGTTCCCAGAATGTGTGTGACTATGAATGAGATGGGAAAAGGAACTGGGCAGGCAAGACAAGACCTTTAAGTTAGATGCATATTCCAGTTAAAATCAGTGAATCATTTTTTAAGTAACAGCTACTGATACTATGCATTATTTATTACTGACCCCTTTGAAACCATCTCTCCAGAGTACAATGCCATGTTAAATTATCTCCCTTTTTCAGAATCATCTAATAAGACGTTAAAGATATGTGGCTGGAAGCAAGAGCATGGAAAAGAGAACAGCACATATTTTATATGTGTTTTATGCAAAGACCAAGGCTCATTCTCTTTTCAGTGTTTATCAGAAGCACAAAGCACAGGTAGCTTCCCTAATTCTGATAACAACTCAGCTCTTATGGACTATTTACCTAATAAATTCATGTTTCTACAAATGCTTGTGGGAAAAGACTTTTCCCATCTGCAGGCAAGCTTTCTGTCATTTATATTAATAAGTTTTTTTCCCTCAGGAAAATCTTATTTCGTACTACGCAATCCATGAGAATGAAGGCAAGCCAGTGCAAAACCAGGGAACACAGCATTAACATTACCTTTACTCCCAATGGAGGAGCAAAATCCTCAGATCTATTACTCATATCAGTTTCTACTATTTACTGATGTATTTACCTGTTGTCTTACTTGCTCATTTTTAGTGACATTTGCTCAGCTACCAGGCTTCCCCACTTCCTCCGTTTACTTGCATTTAAATTTAAATAAATATTCTTTCTTTCCTAAACATTTTAATTTGAAGTCTGTTGTTGAAATTAATAAGATCAGCAATCACTGGAACATTTACTAATAGGGTGCTCTAGTCATGTGAGAAATTTAATGGATTTCTCAGTAAATATCCTAATCATTAATTATTCTCATGGTTAAAAAAAAAATGTTGCTTGTTTTTAGTTTGAATCTGCTTTGTCTTGCTTTTATCTGGATCTTGTCAGGGTTTATCAGATTCTCCTAGTTCTGTACAGTGTTCTTGTCACCACTACCTCCAGCTGCCATTTCTTTCTCTTTCAGTCGCATAATACAGGTAACAATTGAATAGACATGGTAGCCATAAGAAGTCTATGTGCCAGTGTGTGACCTACTAATTGTAGATTTCTACATATGTGCATGAATTTGTGCACATGAATACATACGTGTACGAAGGGAAACTGCACATATGTACTCAAAAGTGTCACTGAAGGAAAGAGACAGACTTTATGGCAATGCCGGTAGATCCAGTGACTAGAGAAAGAGCCACAAGACCAATGCATGTAGCCTCCAGGACTAAAAATATACTAGGTGGGGATATTATTAAAATAAGTACCTTAATGATTGCAAAGTGTATGACTACATGAATATCACATTTTTTCATTATATAGATACAGAATATGGTATATTCCCAGGAGTCTCTTGGTTTGTTTAGTGCTGACATGTAGCTATATGTATTGGTTTCACACTGGTGGAGATTTAGGCATTGTTTTGTTATTCTGGAGAGGACGTGAAGAAAGCTCAATAATGTAGAAAATGTAGAACATATTGTCCTAAAATCTCCCCCATTATTAAAACTACAGAGAGAAATATAGGAAATCAGAGCCTCAAAACACAGCTGAAAGAACTGAGAGTTGAATTCAACCACCAGTGAATTGCACTCCCACACACATACAGCCCCAGACAATAGGCTGATTCAAGACAATGAATGCACAAGAAAAAAGTCACTATTCTCCCTTTTCTCTCTGCAATGTTAATTCTTTTCCTCAAAGTGAATGCCTGAAAAACAGATCCAGTGTTTAAATCCTTTCTTTCGTAGTTGATAATATGAAATATACTATGATCACTTTGACTTCATCTTGACTCTGAACATCAACTTTTTCCTAAGAGACATGTACATGATCAAAATTCATCTGCTATGTGAACTGACGTTCTGAGTGTATCACCATATCAAGACATAAACTACTAAGAGATGAGAAATACAACTTCCTGGTGATATGACTGTCTTATATTAACCAAAATATAAAAGATCTGTTATAAAGAATGAGTGTAACAAAAGGCTAGCATTTTTCATAAAAGGATGCTAAAGCCTTTTCATATATAAGATAAAGGAGTCAGTTATTAGTCTACTATTTTTTAAATCTTACGTACATAACAATTGAGGCCAGACAGTGCTACGTTGTCAGCTACAAACAGAAACCAGGCTTGTCATGCAGCCTGATCTTTAACAAGCATCCTTTGGTGGGTGGTAACCTATGTAATAGACAATTTAAGCCATATCTGTTCTCTCAGTATACCTGCCAGCCTGATACCTCTAGCTTTATTCCTTATTTCTGACTGGCTGGAATTGATTTCTCCTTCCTTCAACCGCCTAAGAGTGTGCCTAAGCCAACCCTCAAGGTTCCTTCTTGAGGCAATGGGGAGAGACGAGCATCTCTGGAGGATGGCTCGTTTCAGGTCACCGCATTAGGTGTGTAAAATATGTGGAACAGTTTGCCTTTGGAGATGTTTATCTCTTCCCACTGACTAGAAAAAGAGCTTTGCTTTGACGCAGCAGCTCTTTTATCTGACAGAAGTTAGATGAAAGGAATCCCCAACATACGGACCTAATTGGCCTCTCTCTGTGTACTGTAATGTGTCACACTGGCCAGGTCTCAGTCGATGGCTTGTTGTGTGAAGCTCACCCCAAACAGAGATGCCTGTCCTGTGAAGCTTGCGTTATGAGATCCCATTACGTATGTGCTGTCTTGATATACATAAAGTGACATACGCCTACCTAGGCAGAATCTTCCTTATTCCCCCTTTGGGAAGCTTAATTTATTATAATTTTTCTTGGCTTCTTGACATAAAAAGGGTCTCAAGAAAGATGGCAACACCTCTCAAGTAATTAAGCAAGGATTGGCTCCGACCTGATGAAATGATAGCCTATTCTTCGCTTCAGTTTCTCAGTTTAGCCATGAAACATGGGTACAATTTAGCAGCAGGGAGGCAAACAGCTTTAAATTAAAGAAGTGAAGGATAAATATGTAAAATTTTATGTATTTTACACATGCTCACATGCATATTTACTTACTGGTTATTATTTTTGAGATTTTAAATGGGAACAAATTCAGTAATTCCTCAAAGTAATAATGCAAGGATATCATAGAAAGTGAAGAATGCTACAGTTTTAGTGGGAAGTTAATACTGGGTCAATAATAAAAGCAAATTAAAATCAGCTATAAATCGATGCATTGTCATGTCCCCCCCTCCCTGCAACTCAAAGAACAGATTCACCATATGGTCTTTTTATAAATATTTCGGAAGTAAAGTGACTTCTGGAAGGGATTGGAGTCTGAGATATGCACAGTTATCAGCATTTTAGAAGATCCAATTTGAAACATCTGTTAACTCTTGAAAGAGTTATGTTTAAACAAAAACCAGTCCTTATTTAGGAGGGTTATATGCTCTGAGTTTTATATTCTCCCTTCTTTTCTGCAAAGATAGCAGGAAGAGGAGAGAGTTGCACAAGCATTTGCTTCCACCTTTTCCAGGTCCAAGATTTAAAACTTTATGGTGAGGAAAATCAAGATGACAGATGCAAAGAGACAGTAAATTACTGACACACTCCTCTTCAATCATGCTTTGAAGTGCTAAAGAATTCAGACCAAATCTCAACCATGAAAGCTTTGTAAGAGGCAAGCTGCAATTTACTAGGCCAGTGGAATGTAACAGATATATTTTTAAAGAATATATTTTTTCAAATCTTGGGATTTGGGACAAGGCAAAAAATTTTGAAAACAGTAAATGTTTTTGACCTCTGCAATGTTTATGTTTTTGTTATACTGTTGTTATCAGTATGCAGTTACATTCCCTACAACTTGCACTTCTTCTAACCTTCCAGACAGACTATAAATATTTAACAGTTCTTGCAAGTTGATTTACATAGTACTTACTGGGTAAATAATACTTCACTTCTGAAAAATGTATGCGCACATATAGTGCAGTGTAAATAATAAATCAAATATAATAACAGCAAAATAATAACAAAGAGAAAATATCAGTTTTCAGAAGATGTACAGTCATCTTTTGATAGATTTTTTTGAAACACTTGTCTTTTCTATCATTATTTCTTTATCTCTTCCTTCCTTTATCCTCCCTCTAATGAGTTTATTATTGTTATCATCAGAACATAAATTTCAATCAGAATGATTTTTTTCTGAAATGTTTTGCATACTGTAGGTAGAAAGCAGAGCCATTCAGCATATTCACTGATGTTTCATGTATTATTCTGAATGATTCATTCTAATATGGACTCAGATCTTTACAACAGGATCACAGATGGAAGCAACTTCTATGCTTTTTGAAGTGGCACTGAAGTCAACTTAGATCTTTGCCAGTTCATGGGTCTGTACAATTTGATCCAGTCAGTGATGCCACGAGCAAATTCTCTAGTGGAGTGGTCTAGCTCTGAATCAAGCATAGAAATGCAAAGTTAACTCTTTACTTTGCCACTCAATATTAACACATAAACAGATCTTTGGAAATGTCCAGGGCAGTCCATGTCTCAGGAGCTGTCACATCCCTCTGTCACCCAATGTAAGTAGCATCATGGAAATATCCATCTTTGAGTGCGAAGCTTGCAAAGTTTTTGTTTGAAAGGCAAGTGGTGAGTGAGATCATTGCCTGATCTGAAGAAGAATCACATACTGATAAGAGGAAAATAGAATAGCCATGAAAGGAAGTTAGCCAACAGAAAAGGGAGAGTCACTAGAGGTCTGATATGGCCAAGGCAATAGTCTGCATAAAATATCTTTCTAACAACCTTCTAAATGAATAGATGGGAGAGACAAGTGTGTTGACCAAATACAAAGAAAGGACACAGCAGCAATCAAGAGAGTACAAATGAAGTCCAGAAATAGATTTAGGCATATTGCTGGATAAGAGAGGACACATTTTAGAGATGTTATACAGCTGCTTCTGGAGAAGAAGACACAGAAGTCTAAGTCAACTTAAAAATGAATTCAAAAGGGAACTGCACATGGCTCCACCAATGAATGTGACTTTCTCTATATTTCAGCTTATAGTTTTCATGCTTGTTAGTAATTTTTGTAGTTAGATATTTCTTTTATTTTGCTCTTAGAAACTAATTTAGTCTATTTCCAAAAAACTTGCCAAAAACATGGATGAAGAAAAATATTTTAAAAATAGAACACTAGCCTACACAACTTGATAGGAGCTAAAGGAAATTTCTAAAGGAAAATTCTAAAGGAATTTAGAAGGAAATTCTAAAGGAAATTTCTAAAGGAAATTTCCAAGAATGTGTAAAATTCAAGGATAGTTTCCTCCTTTGCCTGGTTCACATCAGGGAATTGACCCTCATCCAAGTCAAGTTTCACCTTTTGAGGAGGTGCCTCAAATCCTGTGCCTTCTTGGGCAGTTCTTCTGCCAATTTGTTGACTTCATCTTTCCTGAAAAATAATCAAAACCTCTTTTCTTCCTTCCTTCCTTCCTTCCTTCCTTCCTTCCTTCCTTCCTTCCTTCCTTCCTTCCTTCCTTCGCTACTATGGTCACAAGTGAACTCTTTACTACTTTCCTAGTAAAATATATTCAATAATGGAGTAATGTGCTGGATCCACCATAGACCAATAAAATTTCCAGACACAGAAAAGTTTCTGTAGAGATCTTAGAGACTAGTGCTTTACTAGTAAATTAAATCATGGCAGGTAACATTCCCAGGCACTAACATTCAATTATCCAAACTAGTGAATTGTAAGGACAGTCACTATTTTGATCCAGGTGAATTAGAAATCTCTCAAAAAACTCTTGGGCATGGTTAAGAGCTTAGCCTGATGACATTTGCAGAAGATGATGCCATAGGCAAGTACAATTCTTTGACAGCTGGCTTCAGAGTCAGAGGATAAACCCATCTACCTTTAATTTATGCATAGGTACAATCAAGAAGCACATCCCAGAAATGCATAGAGCTATTCCCAGGATTTCCTGGACAGCACAGAAATGTCTGCGTCATAGTTTCAAGCCCACTTGAAAATCTTAAAAGGTTTGTTTGTTTGTTTGTTTGTTTGTTAAAGAAAGAATAGTTTGGTGTCACCACATGCCTCCTGGAGCTGATGACATAGACATAGGTTTATAAACTCTATACTTTAACCTCATCTTCTTGGCTCTCCAGTCTTGTGCCCTCAAAAAAACCCAGAGACTGCCGTGCCCAAACTTTATTCTTACAATTTCTTTCCACGACATATCTTGCAATTTGGGTTTGATCTAACTACTAAGATCACGCTCATTATCTGTGATATCAGCAGAAAAGAAGAAGAAAATATGTTTACAGTTAACAATTAAAAGGAAGTGTTTCAAATGCCATTACATTATGATGTCTTATAGCAATATCTGTATTCCACTAGAAAGTGCTAAAGGCCAAGCCTAAATAATTTCATTATACGGTTAATGACTCTGAATTTTTCTGCTTGGAAAGAGGAAATCATATGGGTACAGTCATAATCTGAAGTCACCCTGTTCATATCTGGATTTGTATCTAATTCCTCTTCCTTGTTTTTCATAATATTTTTCTCTACATTGTTGCTATATAAAAGATCTAAACAAACAATAAGGAAACTAAGCAATAGTTGTAACTATCTATGTACATAGTGCCGTAGTATGAACAAAGTGATGACAGCTGGAAAAATGCTTTCCCATCGTTTTGTTTTTCATTTCTGGTAACATGGCACTTCTGCTCTTTAAAAAGAAACATAGAAATCTGGCACTGACAGCTATTGTCAGGGATGCCTCCTTTCTAACCAGTGGTTTAAAGTATACATATTAGTTTTTTTCTGTTTTAATGAAATATTTTGCCAAAAACTACCTTATGCGCTACATTTTATTTATGTTTTTTGGAAAACATTTAATTGCAAATGATTGCAGAGATAGTGAAGCATTCCATAGTGTTAAAAGTCTCAGCGTAGACACACCATTTAGTCCTTGAAGACTTGAGATTCAAAAAGTGCCATAGTGACATTTCAGAGAGAAATGCTTAAGGCCCGTAGACACACTGACTTTGTGGTGTTTTCACACCTGTAATTTTCTAACACATTAGAAAAGTATTATCAAATAAGAGATGTTCAACTTGAGTATAGCCTGACCTGAGCTCTTCTAAGCAGCTCAAGCTTCATCCCTATGGTTCCTGGGTGAAATCCTAGTGTTTCTGAATTTGGCTTTTAGTCAAGAATTTTGACCTTGTTTTCAACAGAGCTGGGGCTTGAATCACCCATTTTTTACTCCCTGAAAAGGAAAGAAAAAAAAAAAAAAAGTAAAACAAAATGTTGATGAGGGAGAGAAAATTAGCTTTCTTAGCAAGTCATGAGAAATTCTCTCCCCACACAGGAGAGGGTTATTGCAGGGTCGTGAACAAAGCCAGTGTGGAAGGTTCCAGCATGGTTTTGTAAGAGTTCCCATAAGGATGTTAAAATAGGCCTGTACCGAATTTCATGATATTTCAGATAAGTTGTACTGCAGCTCCCAATGGGAAGGACCTCCATTACAAGATCACACTGCAAAGCTGAGCCACCAAAAATGGTGCCAAACTCCATTGCTCCCTGCCAATCTTTAGAAATCAGAAAGGAAGCAGAATTGTGTCTGATGTTCCAAAGATCATGATCTGCATGCATATCTGAATGAATTTATAAAACATTACAATATTCTCAGTGAGCTGCTTTAATTCAGCTAGTATATTTCACTTGAGTACTGGAGTTTTAAAAAAGTAAAGACAATTTGCCATCAGGGGAGCAAAGACAATTCAAGAAAAAAGGCATATAAATTTAGCCCTGGTAAATAAACAAATTACTGGGCTTTCCATCACTAATCAGTTTAACTGCACTTTTCTGATTCATTTGGCTGGATCAGCTCTAGGGAATTACCAAACAAAGCCAGAGAGAGGAAAATGTTATTTCACAGAGTGCCTTGTGATGTACCTAATAAATCCAGTACTGGAGCTTGACTGTTCACTGATGACAACAGTCCATGCTTTCGATGTCATGACCCCTGATGGGCAAAGGGGCATGACTCTCAAAGGGTTAATCTTTTCCACCTGTTGTTGACCACAGAGCAAGCTCTCCTGGCAGGTCTCCTACCAGGAGAATGTGGCCCCTGACCTTTGCAGGACTGGGATGTTGCAGTCAAGGCGCTCCTTAACAAGCACTTCAGTCTGGCACACTCACCCCAGCTGTCCAGTGGCTGAATCCAGTAGTAAAGCAAGCTGCCAATAACCAGCAAATCATGAATTGGAAAGGCAGGGGCAAAGATGGGGTACAACCCCCAGAAAATCTCAGCCAAGTCTCTGTGGAGGTTACCATGAGCTCCATATGCTATACTGCTGGTTTAGCCTTTTCTTTATGAAAATATTAGAATCAAACCAAGCTGAAACAATAAAAATAATTACTAAAAAAGTCAAGAATATTGAAATTGAGATGCAATTTCAGCTAAAATCAAGCAGTTAAAAGCCAAAGCTGTTGCTCTCTTGAGTCAATACAACTGTTCTGATTTATTAGGTACAAGCAGATGGAAAAAAGCAAAGGCATAAAAACATTCTCACAAAATTTGCCTCTATAAATATAGGGAGCATATTCTGAAGATTCAAGGTATCTTCATGAAGGCTAAACTCTCTTTCTTCTCTTGTGACTAGTTTGGTATGAGTCATACCCACCTGGGAAGGGGGTTCCTGAGACATCAAAAATATTTTACCTATACAGTAACTGATGCAGAGATATCTCTAGCATCTGCTAAGTTTTTCTACTGATGCCTTTTGCTGCTTTGCTATCCAACTATGTTGTCTATTTGAGCTTTTCTCTACCTGTGAAGAAGCTTTTGACAAGTTTTCTTGTTGATCACAAGAAAAATCAGCAGAAAAAAATTTCTGCAGAGATTCTTTCACCAAACTGCCTACCTAGAGAAAGATTGGACAGTACGTAAGGCACAAGCCTGAGACTTCATAGGTTTTCCAGGCACTGCTGTGCCATGTAGCTTGCAAGTGACCATGATCAAAATCCTTGAACTGCAGCTTTAAAAGTACTTTAGTGTTTTAATACCTTCTCTATGCTGTCATGTGGTAGAGGTCTCAGCCCTGAGGCAGAGCAGAATGTGTATGAATTCCGATACTAATGCCAAGACAGTTGGGGAATTAAGGGAGATATTCTCCTGAATTATGAAGTTGTGAAATGTAAAGGAAAGGGTGTGCACCCTGGTGTCTGAAAAAACCTGCCTGATCAGGTGAGAGAGGTCCACCTGTTGGAATCTGGCCCATGAATCTGCCTTCAAAGGCAGCTGTTTGATTTCCACATGGAGAAAACAACAGTAGTATCACAGAAAAGTATATGTTCCAGACAAGTTGGGTCCAAACTCACAATACTTGAATCAGATCATGCAGTATTGAAAAACACATATTTGAAGGTGAATGCTCTCATTACAGATCTTCAAATATTTACTGTAGTAGGGGCTTGAAATGTCCGTCTGTTGCTTCTCACTGTACTGATCAAGCCATGCACTGCAAGTCCAGAAGCTCACTTCCTCTGCAGTCTAAACATAGGAAGACACTTGAATTCCCTGAATGCTGTAGCCCAGTCTATATTCCCTTTCTGACAGAGGCAAAAAGAGAGGAGAGACAAATATAATTCCCACACACTCATTCATCTCCCCTGCCTCTTCCTCCCTCAGTACTTGTCTCTGTGTAAATGGGAAATCCTCAAATTGCTATAAGAAATCCCTAGTCACCAAAGGGACTTAGAAAGAAAGATGCATGCACAAGACGATGAACCACTGGAGTTTTGCCATTCACTGCTCACTACTTGTTCTTATGCCATATTCTGCTTTCTTGCATGCACAGAACTGCTTTGGTACTGGCAGCTCTGCTGCTTGTACAGGCAGCCCAGGTCTCACCCAGTGGAGTTTTGGCAGGGAACTTGAAGGAATCAAGATCAGGATTGAGACAGAAAAATATGGGCATTGAGATTCAAGTGAGGAAATTAACCAATAACATTCAATTAGTATGCTAATATAGTAAAAATTGTTTGTCTAAGTGTGCTTTGTTCATAATAGCATTCTTTGGTTCCTGCTCTTCATCCAGCCTTTCAAAGAGAGAATTAGATCTATTTCCTTTTGTATTTTGTGGGATTTTAGTATCTGAGGCTGACTCAAATTCCAAAGCTGACCAATCAGAAGTGACACATTAGAAATAAGTCCTTCCTGGAGAATATTAATTACCATTTATTTTGTGAAAGAAAATAACTTCCTATGAAAAATTCACTACACATTCCTTTAGAAACTTTCAAAATATTTTCAACTGCAGACAACATTTTACATTGGTTGAGTGCCCTGTAAAACCTGCTTTTGTACATTTTCTTGCAGAAATCAAGTGACCATGTTTTCCATATGTCTGAGGTTCCAAGAAACAGAGAAAGCTTTATTTCTGGTAAGCTCTGTCAGTTTGGGCCTTTCTTCTTTAGCTTGGTGATCAACTGTGTCAACCTCTCTGTAAGCAGAGCTGGTGTTAAATAGGAGATTGGTCACCTATAAATTATCTGGAGCCCTAGGGAACCTCGTGAAAGGCACATGAAGAAGCAATTGGGCCTTATGTCATCCTGTGTGACTTCTGAGCATTCATCACCAATGGACCATGCAAGTGGGTTAAGACTGCGGCTTACTTAAACCCACTTCAGAACAAATATTGGAGGGTGCATGGGAGAACTAGAGAGAGGAAAGGGCAGAATAATGTGGAGGGGATTTGTTTCACTTCATAATGTGGAGGGGATTTGTTTCACTTCCTTTAAACCCTGAATATTCTGCGGGATACCTATTCTGTGGAGAAAAGTGAAGAGTAGGATACTGAAGTGCACTGGTGGATGTATGGAGAAGAAAGTCAGGATTTCCAATGATAAATGTTCTGGGTTTTGCTATGATGGCTGTAATCTAACAGAAAATGTTAAAATGATGGAGGGTCAGAGAATTTGCTTCCTCTACAGAGGACAAATAGTATCTTACTTACACTTTAAATATGCAAACATTTGCAACCCTTCACATTCAGATTTATGTATTAATATATTTAAGCCTGATGCAAATCTACACCACAGCTTTCTCACTTGTGCTATAGTTTAGAAAAAAATCACTGAATGCAATTGAAGAGATTCCCAAGCTACCATTAATGTGTGTTGGGAAGGCAAGTATCAGGTATAGTCACTGGCTAAATTTAAAAGTGGTGTAGCCGTGTCCCTGCAACAGCTCCTAGCCTTATTTGTCTTTTAATAAAAACAAAGATATACTGATTCCACAAATGAGATGTTTCATAGGAGGATGGATGGCTCTGTGATTTATCACCTATAAATCACAATTTGGGGGTTGTCTGTGTGGAGACTTTTCTGGTAATATCTGAACTTATCATCTATTTATATCCACCAAAAGCTCTAAAGTAGCTGCCCAGAAAGATTTTTAACACGACACTTATTAGGGTAATTCTGAAACATGTTTCTCTGAGAGTGTTTAAACCCCACCATAGCATATGGTGACCAAGAACTACCAATACATTCTATACACAGATGTTTCCAGCTCTAGCAAAGAAAGGGCATTTGGTTTATGAAACCAAGGCTTTTCTGCACCATTTGTTAAATGTAAATTTCAGAAATGGCTCTGAAGTATAGAAATTCTGTAAAAACAAAACAAAACAAAACAAAACAAAACAAAAACAAACCCAAGCAAACAAAAAACACAAAACAACACAAAACAACACAAACAAAAAACCCCAAAAAAACAAACAAACAAACAAACCCAAACACAAACCACCGAAGAATATTTCTGTGACACCAAGGTGTGTGGTGTGGTTGACACACTGCAGAGAAGGGATGCCATCCAGGGAGACCTTGACAGGCTTGAGAGGTGGGCCCATGCAAACCTCATGAAGTTCAACAAGGCCAAGTGCAAGGTCCTGCACATGGGTCAGGGCAATCCTGAGCATAATTACAGGCTGAGCAGAGAATGGATTCAGAGTATCCCTGAGCAGAAGGACTTGGGAGTGCTGATTAATGAAAAGCTCAACATGAGCTGGCAGTGTGTGCTTGCAACCCAGAAAGCCAACCGTGTCCTGGGCTGGATCAAAAGAAGTGAGCAGCATGTTGAGGGAGGGGATTCTGCCCCTCTGCTCCACTGTGAGACCCCACCTGCAGTACTGCATCCAGTACAAGAAGGACATGGAGCTGTTGGAGAGAGTCCAGAGGAGGGCTGCGAAGATGATCAGTGGGCTGGAGCACCTCTCCTATGAAAACAGTCTGGAGAGTTGGGGTTGTTCAGCCTGGAGAAGAAAAGGTTCCGGGGAGACCTTGTAGCAGCCTTCCAGTACCTAAAGGGGGCCTAGAAGAAAGCTGGAGAGGAACTTTCTACAAGAGCATGTAGTGATGGGGAAAGGTGTAATGGTTTTAAACTGAGAGGTTAGATTTAGATTAGCTATTAGGAAGAAATTCTTCACTGTTAGAGTGGTGAGGCACTAGAACAGGTTGCCCAGAGAGGCTGTGGATGCCCCATGCCTGGAAGTGTTCAAAGCCAGGTTGGATGAGGCTTTGGGGCACCTGGTCCAGTGGAGGGTGAATATTATTATTATTTTGTTATATACAGCTTCCAAATTGCATTATAATATTAAAAAATTACATTCTGATAATTTCCTTTAAAAAAATCCCACAAACAGCTAATTGTAATTGAGGCTAATTTGATCTCATGTCAGCCTTCTGACATATTCTAATTCCACATCACTTCATATATTGCAGAGAATAAACAGAATTTCCTCTTCAGTAGTGTAAGTTTTCTTTTACTTATCTGACAATAAGGCTTTATGCAAGACATTTTATACATTCTTGCTGCTGTTAGGAAGCATTTTATTGTTACTACTATTGTTATTACGTGATTTAGATAATGTAATGTGAGATAAATTAAAGAAGGTTTTGAAAACAAAAAGCTAGTTCTGAAACTGAATTGCACCATTTTTATGACCTTCCATTTCTGAGCCTAGCTAGAGATAATTTTGTTGCCCATCAACCCAGCTCAAACCACTTCACAACTACTGATTTCAGGTATGCCTTGAGGTATGTGGCAGCTTGTGGGCTACTGGGTTTGTCTTCTCTTTTCTGCCAGCAGCAGCCCACATTTGTACAGGGTGACAAGGGTACAAGATGAATCTTTCATCTCTTTAATCTTGTGCTGTGTTTTCTTGTCTTCTAGAGCTGGATGAGGACATCATATCAACAATAGCTTATATAATTTTTCTGCTCTGAATTGTCAGTTAATCTCATAAAAACAGAGTGCACCTAGACACTGTCATCTTTTCTTCTCCGTCTCACTGACCTTTGTCAGCATATAGTGTACTTCGAAGACAATGACATGACAAAAGCTGACATAAAAAGGGTGCTTCAAAACACCACAAACACTGGAAAACTATAAGACATTTGATTGTGAAGTATACAAAGATGCAGGCTATGTCATCATCGAAGACTTTCACACTGTGAATGGTCTTGTGGTACACCTGATGAAATCTGTTACCTATCATAATCACAGGTAAACTGGTTGACATTTTCATTGCCTAACATAATGAGTCCCTTGTCTTGCTTGATGTCTCATCTGCAATTGCAATGCTAAGAAATGACAAAAATAGAGCAAGATTATCATTAATAACAAGAAAGCTTGGAATATTAAATATTAAGACAAAGCTGGACTCTGATGTAAAGTGGACTGGTAGGGCAGGAAGAGGTAAACGGCTGGGTCATTTCATCTATGGCGTATGATCAGTGCAAACACTGCACCATGGTACTCATGGAACAGGGCATGGATTCTTTATGTACCTACCACCCAGTAGTAAAAATACTTAAGAAATCTATGCAGACAAGTTCCCCGTTGTGTTCAGCTAGGTTTGCTTTTCTCAATCTCACATCACAGGGTAGCACTTTCTCCATTGCCTGCTTAAATCCTTTCAGCCCCTTGACTGGGCCACGTCCCAGTGATTGCCACTATGTCAAGCTTTCCTCACCAGTTGCTCTGTCCAACTATTACCAATGTTTTGTTACCACAGACAGATATGGACTATTTTGGCAGAACAATAAGGATGCAGCAAGACTGCTACCACATCATGTTCAAGTGGAGTGAGATTTCAAAAAACTGGAAATTTAAAATTTCAAGTAAAAAACTGAAAGTAGATAGGCATATCTATAGGCATACACTTGGAGAATCTACCTTGCTATTTGATGAGAACTGTACCTTGAGCATCTTATTCCCTTATTCTCCAAAATGAGGGCCAGATTCAAAGCATGGTCTTTATCTTTGACAATGCAACCAGATTTTGTGAGACTAGTGTATTTACTGATACCACTTTTTTTCAGACTATGCCTTATACTACTCCTAATACCTCAGAACGTTTTTGGTTAAGAAAAGCTTATTTTCTGATGCAGGGTTTACATGATATTCAGTGTCCATATAATCAAAAATATGTCTTCCCTCTCTGCAATGTTGATCTTCATGGTATGTCTGATACATCAACATCACTGACAGAGTGACAGATCTATGGAGAACATCCATAGAAGGGCTGAGCACTTCAGTAGACTTTCTGCCTATAAGAGATCACAGACTTCACTAGCTTTAAGGAATATATTATTTTTCTCTTCTCTCCTCTTTAGTTTTTCACCAGTTTCTGCATGAAAAATACTACCAATGAAGCCAAATTGGGAATTGAAATCTGTAGTTTTGTGAGGCAGAAAAAGAAATGCTCCTCATCTGGGCTAAAAGGTAATGAAATAGTATCACAGTGTTGGTATGGATGCAGAAGAGAAAGCAAATATTGACCATATACCTGGTAAAAACAACACAAGCAAAAACCAACCAAACAAACAAAACAAACAAACAAACAACTCCCCCCAAAAAACCAACAAACTCTAAATCAAATACAGCTCAAAAACCTTACAAATTAATAAATTAATTGGAGGAACTTTGAGATATTTATGTAAGAGTATTTCTAGCTAGTAATTCAGAATACTTTTCAGCTGCAGAATGACCAACGTTGCAGGGTCTACATGAAAATAAACTAACATATATCTGGTATTTTTTGCAACAAAGCTGTAGGTAGTTCAAAGAAATGAAGACAGACTTTGTAAATACAGTGTACACTTGTGCTTCTTAGGTATGAAATGTCACATCTACCTGTGGCAGTTCAAAGCTTTCTGAATGGAAAAAGCCAAGTCCTGCTGACTTCTATCAGTTTCTCAGATTATGATAGATTTTACAAGTGTTATCAACTAAATCTGATTCTACATCCAGCTATTCAATATTTATTAAAGCTGCAGGCTGATCCTATCTATCTCCCTTGTTTGGGTGCATAATCCTAATTACTGTAAGAACTTTTATTGATATATTTTAAATAGGATTTGTAAAATAAATCCCAAGCTTGGTAAGAAGACTGATAATATGATTACCTAGAAAGGAAGAATTAAAAACATTATCAACGATGAACCTGTGTGTTTTCTTTGTAATGGGTAATGAAGATGTAAATATGTTCTTTTCTTAAGGGATTGTTTGTTTGCCTAACAATGTGCAGAACATGGGCTTATAGAAACTGCTTGGAAAATCAGTCAGACAGAACAGACAACAGAACCAAAACAATTCTTGCACATATTTCAGTCTAGCATCCACCAAATATTTTTCATAATGTCTTACCATGTGCTACTGTACTACAATTTCCCAGGTGATCATCCATCTCTGTATTACCTTCCTAAAGTGAAGACAGACCAGGATCTTCTTGTAGATCAGGGAAGATAAAGGCTTAAAGGAGAAGATATCTTTAATAAAATCCATTCTTTAAAGATCTTCCTGCTCATGGATAATTTCAATGAAAACAAAAGAAGATTAATTATATTTGAAGTATGACACAAGAATATTTAAGAATTCTAAATAGAAAAAAAAAAAAAAGTTTTAAGCAAATTCCATACCTAATAAATACCTGATGGACTCGGTACTTACATATCTACAGATCAGTTTTCAAAAATGTGGTACACATAGTCTGTTCCAAGGTTCTCTACCATGTGGGACTTAGATATAAGATCCCACACCTCCAAAGCTATTGGTTTGCTATGCATTGGAAACGAAAGGAGTTTAGCATGTCAGTCTTGCTTAAATTTAGAAGTAAGTATCTCAAATCATCCTCCTGAATCCAATTTTCAAACTCTCTGTTCTTTTGTTCCCTGTCAAAAATAAAGCTAATACTATCCCTATCTTCTATCCATATACAAAACTTCAAAGAAGGATTTTTTTTTTTTTTTTTTTNNNTGTTTTTTTTTTTTTTTTTTTTTTTTTTTTTTTTTTTTTTTTTTGCATCTCCTAGTTCATCTGGGACCTCTAGATATGATCAAAACATTAATATCATGGGCTAAGCTTTTAACAGCTTCCTTATATACCTGTAAAATCATTCCCCTCATTTTCTAAGATCTACTTTCAGCACCAAAAGGTATAAATAGGTAAGAGATTATTCAGTTAAGCAACCTGATACTACTCTGCAGTATAGAGCATTTAAACAAAGTATTTTAAAAAAAGAAATCACCCTTTTTTAATGTTAATTTTGCTTTCAAACAGAAGCACAAGTGACCACTTTGCATGTACTTCCATTTACAAAATGTTTTGTAAAAACATTACTATCTTCTGTAAACAAGGTAAATGAAATATATTAACAATGTAATTGAGACAAAATAAGAGTGTACAACAGTATTCTAATTAATGAAACATGAAACTCTAGAGCATTAGCAGCTGATCCAATTACAAAATATTAGCTGTTCTGGAAGGGAGTCATGAACAGCAAGGTCATGGCACAAACCTCCTTGCAGATGTTAGATTGGTTGACACCTGCAAATCATTTGGAAGCAAGTATTTATTTAAATATCTCATTGTGCTACCAGTTTTTCTTTGTTTTCTTTCATGCTAAAGCTTTACTCCCATGGGACTAAAAGAACTAGAAGGAAGTCAGTGCAATTTTTTTTTTTGCTATGTACAGGTCTAATTAGCATAAACACATTATATTTTAGTTTCATTTTCTTTTCTGGATTCAGCAGACAAGTCAATAAACAACTCCCAAAATATTAGCAAAGGATTTGTTCCCTAGTCTTATTCTCATTTCTTCAGGAAAAGAACTTTCTCTAGAGTATATTACATTTCAACTTTATATTACAGCACGGGGTGTAAAATACTGATAAGCCCTTGAAAAATTCATTATTTGTCTACATTCATGCCAACTTCCTGTCCATATATTCATCTACGTGGTTGGTGTAATTTCAGAAAATTTCCTCCTCAGAGGCAGGAACAGTGGATAGAGACACAGATAACAAGGTGTCTTCAGAAGAATGCCATCACAGGATCCCTCAGAGTTTCATGGTTCCTGGGTAGGAACTGGTCACCCATTATTCAAAACACTGAAATGTTAGGAGCATATTTGGAGGATTCATTCCTTTGTCAGCAGAATGGCTGGAGATGAACAGACAGAAGATGCTCCCAGCAAACAAAAAAATAGTAATTCTTTGTGCCCATACTTACGCATTGTAAAGGTTCCTGGGTTTATGAGAAAGATATATCATTTAGGAGTCCCAAAATGGAGGCACTAAAATCTGCAAATAAATCTTAAAATTATTAGTTAATCAAAAATGTCAGTTGAATAGTTGACCACTATTGATCCATGAATCCCAGAAACTTATTTAGCTATAAATGGACAGAATTTGCAACGGTCTTACAATATTAATAATGAATATAAAATCCTGTCTATCATAAAAGTGATGCTTCAAAAAAAAAAATACTTGCACAAGAACACAGATTTTCATAACCTAGGTTTGAATTACCATGTCTGGATGCTGACATAATAAAAAATCTAAAAATGCCAGTGCGATAAAAGTAGTGAGGGAGGGTGGATTATCTTTGCAGTGCTAGGAGGAGAAGAGTAAGGTGATAATATATGGCTCCAGAGCTATACATTTTCCCAGGAGTAGGATACTGTGTAGCACTGAGGATGGAGGAGGAGACAGAAATTTATGGGGAGCAAGGAAGCAGTCAGAGGCGCAGAATGGTTGGGCAGTTTAGAGAGGTACACAAGGCTGATATAGCAGACCTACTAATACTACCAGCATATGAGCTCATAATGAGTCTGTTATCACATGTTGTACTGCCCTGATATTGGTCCATCACTGATCTCCAGAGTATCTAGTTACATCTGCCTAGACCAGACCATATGCCTGAAATTATAGGCAATTAATCTTAATAGGTGTTGAAGTCCCAAAAAACAAATATGTGTAATGAATAGTGAAGAGTGGTAGACTGTACCGAGTCAGCTCAAATGATATTTAAGTTCTTTTGCACTTGGCATTAGAGGATTTTCAAGTCTGACTCACAATAGGAGTTGAGTAGTTTGTGCATCACTGATACTGTCACAATCTTCAGCTCATGCTGGAACTGATTATAAAGTCTGAACACACATGGTCAGACATGCACACAGCCACTGATGTCCTAAATTTACTCATCATCTTGTCACCTGAACCTATATCTTCACTCCAGTGGGGCACTCAAGCCAATCCTGAAGGCACTCTCCCAGGTCCTCCCCAAAACCAGCCTGGATTTGTGACGAACTGTCTGAGTCTGCATGCTCATTTTACCTAAATCATCCTAACTTGTGCTCTCTGGTAGGATGCTAAAGACCAAGTTTTGAATGACCACTCTGCCTGATTTGAATGGAGATTTTAGGAGGACATTGTCCTAGTCACCAGACCCAGGAAATTTAGGACAGTATCTACAATGCACGAGGATCTCTGAACTAGTGCCTGTCACTCTGCCAGCCCTGCAGAACAGGCTTAGGAGGACAGGGCTTGGCCATCCAGGCTGCACAATCATACCAGGGCAATGCTACAAGCAGGATTCCTGTCTGAAGGGTTTGTAGCCTGGTCTGGCACTGCTCTGACATTATTCTGGCACCAGTCCTGAGTCTCTCGCAGTTGTTTCCAACTCTGTGCTGTGCTTGCTTGTGTAGTGTTGCCATGCCCAAACTCTGTTTGCCTTACTCAAGTTCTTCTACTTGCTCACTTATGATAGATTTGGTATAAGGATTTAAACCTAGTTTTCTCACCTTCTATTTTATGTCTTACTGACTGAAAGATAAAATCAAGTCTTCTCTTTTTTTCCCCTCAAGTAAATAATTGTGTGTACCAATCAGAGCCTCCTCTTTGTGGCCATAATGATAAGTTTCCCAGTCCACCAGCAGGAAATCTGTTTGAAGACAAAATAAGCTTGACCTCACTACTTGCTGCCATCAGTCTACTTCCCTTTCACCATGCCAGCTGGATTGCTCGGAAGTGTCATCTTATATACAAAGGAAGCAAAAGCAAGCCTGGCAGTCAGTGTAGCTAGCCAGCGGAGGACTAAGGATCCAGAGCAGAATCTATAGCTCCCTCTGGTCAGCTGCTACGACACTAATACAAAATATTAGTGATTAAGATGAGCAATGGCAGTGGCTGCTGTGTATGTATTTATTTATTCTGTATGGATAAATAAATAGCAATAAATAGAAATCAAAATACTTCAAGTTAACAAAGAAACACTATACTATCTCCAGAAATACTAATATGGTTTATAGTCATGACTCTTCTGGATCTGGGCTATAATATTGCTTCTCCAGAATTTACAAAGAAGTTGTAAACTTGCTCACAGATAGATAATGTCCAAATTAAAAAGGTTTAACTTTCAATCTGTGTTGAGGTTATCTGATATGATATCATCTTTTCCTAGTTAAAATATTGTGTGCTAACATTTGCAGTTTTTGAAATGTGTGTTACCATGACTGCAGCAAACGTTCTATTTTTAGATTCTGTTAATCTCTCATCTTAAAATATAGAACAACAACTAATAACAGCAGTCAGTATTCTCTCTTGTAGCAATTCAGCTATATTATTAAAGAATTACAGTCCACTCAGATGCACAAAAGTGTTTTTAGACACTTCGTGAAATTTTATGCCAAGGGAAACCTTTTAACATGAAACTAATTTTCTGCACTATTTACTAACAAGACACAGATCTTAGAGTTAGAATTAATAGGTGCTATTAACATTCCATTTGTAAATATCTTATTATGCAATGATAGATGTTCTAATCTGTTACCTAGGCAATAAACCAGGATTTAACTAAATATATTAAAAAGTCTACATTTAATAAAGGATCAAGGTTTTTATATTCCTCTCCACATTAAACATACAGACGTTAATGTCCACATGCACATAAACACTCCACCACAGAAATTACTGCATACAACCATCATGATTCACATCATCAAAATGAAGACAAATGTTCAGAGATAGCTTTGCTATCCATTGAAATATTCTACTGCAATCCTTAGTAATCTCAAAGAACAGCGATTCACAAAACACAGAAAAAAATTACATAGAATTGATGTAGAAGCAGTTATTTATGTATTTGGAGTGTAGATGTTGACTGCAATATAGTACTCACAAGCTTATTTCCATTATAGGTCCAGCATGTAATGCTAGAGTCAGTCAGATGGCATGCTTAGGGTTTCATTTACCATTTTGAAAGAAGTACAAAACTTTATCTTGTGAGAATGTCAGAGAACACCAAAACAACCACAGAATTTAAATACTGAATGCAGTTTGGATTTTCCATGGTCCTCTGGTGAAAAGTCAATTGGCAGAGAGCAATGACTATTTCACCACCACTGCTTTTGTGACAGTGAATCATCATCTTTTGAAAATGTCATTTTCTACACCATAATATTCCTTGTGCTGAGTCAGGAAATGACAGATACAGAGTTTCTCTGTACAGATAATTTTCTTCTTTGTGTAAATTTACACACATAAACAAATATCTGCTTCCAGGTGAACCTATACTAACATTTTAGTTTGAATAAGGAGTGCACATTTGACAGGAATCCCTTGGTTGTCCTCTCGTACGTTACTTCAGTACACTTCATGGAGTAGTTTCAGAGCACCGGAACAGGGATTGTTTCAGTTCAAACTAAACCAGAAGATGCACTACAGAAGACCAGTTCCACTTGGTGATGAACATTAGGTCCACAGGACCAGACACCAGACTAGAGTTAATCCCATCTGCTCTCCTTTGTAATGCATACATTGGGACCTTGGCATCGATTATTTTTCTATAAAAGCTCTTTCCTATTGGTCTAAAATATTTGATAGGGTAGATGTACCCTGCAAGCATAGGATTATGTGCATGCACATATTTACAGAGTGAAACACACGTGAAAAACACACGCAAAATCATTTTAAGTCTCACTATTCAGATTGAAAATAAACTATACCAAAGTGTGGAATTATTTGCCTAGGACATCTCAGCCCCTCTACTTTGGGGATGATGATGATTATGATATAGCCTTGAATTATATGTTTACATTCTTTCTCCATGGGACCCCTACCTCATTACACGTGATAGATGATGATTGCTTGCAAAGGACATCTACTCAATATTTCATTTTATTCTCTGTCATCAGTGTATGTATGCACATTTATTTACTCTACATTATTCAAATCCCACTCTGAAGACAGATGTATTATCTATTAGACTCTCACAGCACTCATCTCCATGGGTTATATCTATCCTGGTAAACAAAATGGGCCAGGGCCTGTTTTCTGACACTGAGAGCAAGCAGAATGGGACAACTTGCATCCAGACAGCTAAACTTTCTTCCCTGTGGAACAGGATCACCGCACCCATACCGCCTCTTGGAAACAGCCACTTGCCAACACTATCTTGCAACCACATGCTACCTTCACTATCCTGCAAGTATCTCCTGGGCACTTGCAACAAGAGCTCTACGTGTCTCAGCCAAAAGTATGAGAAGGAGCATGCTAAGGATGAACTGAGAGGATTGCTGGTGTGCTAACTTGCAAGTCTGTGTCCTGATCTTGCTTAATTTTCTTGTATAAATGGTGACACAGTTACTGCACAGACTTGTGTTCCCAGTTCCCAGTGAGCTGAAGGAGGGCTTGTACTGATTTTACTGACCTAAGCACTAGGCACAGAAATGTGAATGTTCACATCTTCCAGTAATTTTGAAATCCCTGTCTGATATATCAAGTATCAGAGTTTTCAGAGATTTTTCAAAAAAGCTTAAGAAATTGTTACGTTTTGTCAGACCAAAAATTCCTTTGGTATGATAGTTTGTTCAATGTAATAATTTGTACAATGGTCAATTATGGACATTTAGAGAGAGTACAAAAAAGAAAGTAAATATAGAGCAGATCTTCCAATGGGGAAAACAATATTCAAAATACAGGTGCACTCTCAGATTCAGTTTATGATACAGCAGTATTTATTCTTTTTCTCCCATTTCCTATTCTGTCTTTGACCATCACAGACAATTAAACTGATAACATCTTCTAGATTTCTTTCCTAAGTCATGATGATTAATTTAGAATCCTTTATTTTATATATGTAATTAGAATATCTGCTTGGGGGGTTGTTTTTTTGTTTTGTTTTGTTTTGTTTTGTTTTGTTTTGTTTTGTTTTTTTCTATTTGCATCACTTCACATCCATTGACATATAATTTACCTGTGGTTTTGTTGCCTTGTCATTCCGTGTTGCCTCTGCAACTTTTCGCCAGTAGCTTCAGTTGAGGCTGTCTTGTATTATTTTGCATCAACACTCATTTTATAAGCTCAGAACACAATGGCTCGAGCAGCAGCTGTGAGCACTCAGCAGTTCTGCAAACAAGGCATAAAAGTCTAAAAATGTACATTCTAAAAGTGAGGGCTGTGTAATAAATGAGCAAAAAGGAAAAGTTCAGTTTAGGTAACTTGCTAGCCAAACTCTGTGGCAAGGATAAAAATTGGTAGGCATTCTTCAAGTAAAGCAGATCTATTGAAATTTACTATTTTTTTCAGACATCTTTTGTTCGATGGACCTAGAGCACAGGTCTGAGAAAATCCCACCCATATTCCTGACATCTATAGAAGCTGGAGGATAGTGGTTTGTTCTACAAACATGCAATTCCATAGGCACAGGAACGAAACATTTCAAATTTCTCCAAGCTCTAGTTTCAATAAGCTCTCCCTCACCTCCACATGAAGTTCC
The DNA here is from genome assembly GCA_013400195.1 of Aramus guarauna. NCBI lineage: Eukaryota > Metazoa > Chordata > Aves > Gruiformes > Aramidae > Aramus > Aramus guarauna. The sequence continues at coordinate 38,028 of VXBL01007902.1, read as the reverse complement.
TGGATATCTGATTTTGAACTGATCACAGCTGCATTCTAGCACAATCCCTGAAATATCCAGCAACAAGCACTCCAACAACACAGCACTGTGTATCTCAGAGGAGAAAGTCTAATCAGTAAGTGAAAACAGAGAAGGAATGAGTGACTATTCACAAGCTACACTAATCTATACTTTAATTATTTCTACAGGAAAGTTATGGAAACTCCTGATGCAGCTGACATTGCTGACAACACCTATTTCTCTGTTCAGTCATGTATCATGGCAAAGATAGTATCTTCTGTCTCACTTTACAAAGGAGTTGCTCAAAAAAACCTCAACACACACACACAAGTTGAAAACGTATGTTTATCCTTTGTTCCTTAATTTACTGTAGCTGGTTAGGTCCACTGCTTATGCCAAGACCACTTGGATTTGTTACTTGCCATTTCTCTGCCACATGCAGCAGTGACCCAAGAGCTTTCCTCTCTTTTTCCAAAGGTATTTAAGATACAAATCTCTGCAGGAGTATTTTGGCTTGTGACACTGCATGGAACCTGCAAGACCTGCCATAGGAGAGAAGGCATGAATCCTTTCTCTAATTTGTCAAAGTCGTCCATGAAACTATTAGACACACAGAACAAGAGACCATTCTAAAAATTTTTCCAGGAGCTCAAGAAAGAAATACTAATGATAAAAGATCCAGAGTTATAAACACCTATTAATTTGTCTAAGCACCAGTGGGGTCTAAATACAGAGGGGAAAAAAGTATTATCAAAAGTCAGAGCTTTACAAAGTTCTCATTCAAAATTCCTGATGGGATACTGACAAGGAGGGAAATTGGTTTAATAAAAATGTCATACATTATTGGAGGCTTAAGTGGTAATATTTTTTTTCTTCTTTAACTGAAGAGATCAAACACTTGAAGAATTCAGAAGTAATGCCAAATCTCTAAACTCTACATATAAGGTTTCTGTCCTGCACATTTCCAAAGTATACAAGGAATAAGTGCCACTATTCTCAGTTAAATAAAGATCAGGTCCAGGCTTCCATGTGGATAAAGCACTAAGTGCCATACCAAGCAGAGCAGACAGGCCTTCTCCAGGAAATATCACATAGGGAAAGGAGGAGCAGACTTCCTCTGAAGTGCAATATTTCAGGGAAATCTCCTTACATTCCTAAAACATAGCCTTTTTGTTGGGACTCTGTCCCATGCATATAGTAGGATATGAAACTTACAGATAACTGAACTATGGATACTTCCACTGTCTTTTGATTGTAGCTCTAAGTCATATGAAAACAATTCCATGTGTTTCTTCATGACACTTTGGATCAGAGCTCCCAGTTTGTTTCACATGGGGAGCAGTGTGGTCTTGTTCTACTCACATTGCACATCAGGTCACTCGGGGAAGCCAGTCCCCCTGCAAACCCATATCTAGCTTGGTTCTTCTGACACAGCTGACTCACCTACAACACACATCAACATTATGGGCTCCCAAACACTTATTTCAGCAACCTCCACTTGCTGTAATTCCACCAGTATTCACTCTGATCCTGTGGGCTAGATACTCTCCAAAATGCCGGTACTACCTGGTGGAGAAGAACTGGAGAAAGAGACTTACCTGTGGTTTCATGAACCATCAGAAAGAGAAACGTGTAGACTCAGTATCCAGCACTGGAAACCACTACAACACCTGTATGATGACTAAATCCTTAGGAATTATTCATGTTGACTCATCAGCTACCATGACATAACTGCTTGCAGTACTTTGAGCAATGGCTCAGTCCATAGTGGCTGAGAAAGCAAAAGTTGTAATCTAATGCTGATTACGGTCCATGGGGTATGTTTTCACTAGCAATGGTTGGCTCGCCTTTTCATGCACAAAGTGAGTATTGTGTAATGACTTGAACCTATCTGTAAAAGAATTAACAGTCTCCTCTAAGGTCAGCATCATAGTTCTCCAGGAGCTGCAAAGATCCAGTGGGATGTTTAGCAGGCTTAGCTCACACCAGTTCATGACCCTCCAGCTATAATTAGAAAAGCTTCATAATCATAACCTCCAAGAAAATCCTTCTTCAGGAAAAATTAGTGTCATTATCTGTACTTAAATACCATTCTGGATTTATCTTCAAACAGGTCAATCTAACACACACAGCCACACCAAAACCACACACATCTGAAGTCAGTGGATTACATCTCAGTTACCCAGAGATTCAATCTGGCAGTTCAGTCTGCACTTGGCAGTTGTCTTTTCAAGGACTGAGACCAATACAGTGGGAGATGGGCTGGATTATCATAAACCTAAGTCAACTGGACTAAAAGCAAGGCCCAAGTCCCCTGGCCTGCCAGCCTATAACCTCAAGCATACCTTGGTCCTATAAAAATGGTTATTGATATATGCTTTATACTGTACACACTGGTAAATCCAGGACTTCTTGGGCATGGGTAAAAGTGCTGAATCTTGATCATCAAACTATTAAAATGTATGAAACCTTGCAAGGTTTTGGCCCAAATCAGTGTATGTGAGTTAGCATAGGTGAGGGATCACTCCCACCAGACAGTCTGGCTATGGCCACCCGGTTTCAAAGGCCAAGAGAGCTAAGTTATACGGATGTTGCCAGACTGTAGCTGTTGGCCACAGGTCCAGAGAATGGGCCCAGTAATTATAATTTATTAGCGTGAAAGTAGTCCAACTGTCTCTGGAGTCATGCAGCATTGTGGAGAGTGTAGAAAACCATATGTTTTCCCTTCTCACAAAATGCTGTCATTTGAAGTCAGGGCTGAGAGGGACAAAGAAGGAGGGAAATGAAGAGCATAAGAGGAACAGAGAACAGTGGAGTCGTAATGTAGTGCAGGGAATGGTTTATGGTCACACAGCCTGAGGAATGTTTGTACTTAAATCCTGCTACCAGACTTTCCCCTGCTTGCATACTTCACTGTTTTTACATATGATTTCCTGCAACAGAGTGTGCTCCAGGCAGGGGCACCTAGCCAAAATGCTCACTCAGCTCTGCTCCTGTGTCACTTGTGGCTGTGGGGGGCCTTCACAGGGACTCTTAAACTAGGGCAATGAGGTAGACTATAACAATATTTGTGGATACATGAGAAGGCCTCCAGAAAGCAAAGAAAGTAGAGCATTTCTCTTATATCTACACGTCTGGTCTCCTTCAAGACCCTGAGGCTGCAGTCATGGTGAGAAAGAGCTGAATTTGTGAAGAAGCGATAGGTATGGCAATGTTCCCAGTGCTGGAGTTTGGCATGAAGGTGTGGGTAAGGAGGCTGGACTCACTTGGATGTACAAAGTCAAATAACATAGGGTTTTTCACCCAGCCTCATGGTACCTGGCACCATGAAGCCCTAATTTTGGCCTCAAGAGTACAGTTAGCAATGGTGATAGATGATGAAACTAGCCACACAGTTGCTCCTACATGTAATACTGTCTGGATTCCCTTGCACACTTCCCAAGCTCATGTTTGATCAGTGTTGCAAGGGGATCATCAGGGTAGAGGGGACAGCTCCTGCAGTAAGAAACTCCTTGTCAAGGGAGGTGTGAATCTTCCAGAAGTAGGTAATGCTGTTCCTTTCCGATATAAAGGAGCCAGAGTGTCATGCTTCATCTCTAGAAAACTGTACCACTTCTCAAGGTTTCTGACAGTGATTATCAAATAATATTATATCATGATGTAAAGAAGGTACAGACTCCCACAAACTTTTTTGCCACAGGTTTTTTATGTCAGATATATTCTGCAGCCAAGCAAAAGGATAAATTTGGCGCTAAAATGGTAGCCATAGACAAAATTCGAGACTGCTTTTGTACTACACTTCCTTTCCTGTTATACAGAATAACAGTTACAAACCAGCAAGACAAAGAATTGATGCGATTACCAGTGTAACAATACATTTCAGAGTGTCTGCATTTCCCTCACCTTGTCTCTCTGGGATTGTCTTGACTAGTAAGAGCTGCTATTTATTATAAATCACCTGGGGAGATTTCACTTCCTGCTGTCTTTTTCAGTATGACTACCTACGAATAACTTTTTTTCTTCCAGACAATCGCTCAGTTTATGGGGACAGATTTTGATGTAAAAAAGCTGTACAGTTTTTCCAAACCTACTTTTTCATATTGGGCTTTGCAACTGAACACTTACTAAAGAATTCTGAGGGTGGAATGTTGCTTTTCTGTCTGACATCCTGCAACATATTTTGGTTTAAGTGTAATTACTAATTATTCTGTAGAACGAAATGAAAGTGTAACTAAGTGATTTAATTCAGCTGTCTTATTTTAGACATCTAATTTATGTGCCTCTGGGAGTAATTTCAAGAGATTCTAGTTTTGGAGGCAAAGGCAGCTTAAAAACTCTGCTGCACTTCATCACCTGATGAGCTGTGGTGACCCAACACTTTGTGAAACCACGGTGTAAAACAGATCCCAGGGCAATCTGCTAAAAAAGGGGGGAGCGGTTGTATTTAACCTGGATAATTTCACCTATTCAATTGCTGCATAACCTTGTGAATCAAAGTAATAAATATTGGTTCAGCTGGTGCAGGAGAATGGCATGAACTTCTTAATCCAGGGTTTCCCCAAAACATGTGTCTTGTAAAGTACTCCAGAAGCCTCATTCTCTTGAACCCTCATTATGTGGACCATGATAAATATTATTGGAGGATTCAGAACACAAGTCAAATTTGGCTACTTTCTGAAGAAAGCTATTTCAGTTCACTGGTGTTTTAGGAAGCATAGGAAGAAAAGGGTCCTGACAAGTCACCTGGCTGGAACATCTATAATACACCTGAATTTTAGGCCTCTAGTGAATACTTTTAAAGTAGATGCATACATTCTTCATGCAGTCAATAGAGAAAGCCAAACAATAACTACTATCTACATTTAGGGAGAAAAGATCTCATTGTGAGGGCTGCAGAGACATGTCTCTCTCCAATAGTTGGTCAGAGAAATAATATTTTCCCTAAATTACTCTTTAGACACCTAAAATTGTCATATGAATTACAGACTATGTGTCCCCACTATGATCTTACTTCATCATCTAAATTAGATGTTGGCAATATGAGTATCTCCTGTGAATGCTGCTGAGGACATTAACTGGGAATCAAAAAGCAGCATCTGAAATCAGTTATGCTCCTCATTTTCTGTCAGCTAAGTAACACCACTGCTCTGGGAGTCTTTAGCTGTTCATTTTGCTGCAGCTTTCAGTTCCCTTTTTCCCCAAAGGGATGGGGTAAAGGGATTTAGTGTGGCAGAGTGCCTGGGCCCAGAGAGCTATACTCTGTACAGTCGATGTGACAGCCATGCTGTGTTAAGGAAAGGTCTGATCATTTTTCCTCTGGTCATCTGAAACATTCACTGAAAATACAGAGAAGAGCTTGTAGAATTAAACCCTAATGGGTTCATGCTATGGAACGAACAAGAATATTAGCACAACATAATTTTAAGCAGTCTAAATAGTGTTTTTCTCTCAAGTGGAACCCCCAACATCTCTGCACACAGTCCTTCACAGAAATCCAAGAAATGCAATAGACCTCTTTTTGGGCAATTTCACTGTCAGGGAAGAATGCAGGAAGGGTGGAACACCAGCTCTCTGATGGAGTAATTTTAGATTTTATTGTAATGCTTGCCAGTGAATATTCCACATGCAGAGATTACTAAAGCAAACTGTGAAAGGCCACAGCCTGCCCTGTAACCCTAAAAGGATGTTGGGCTTGGCTATCTTCCAGGGCAGCAGGATGTGTGGCCTGGATTAGAACAGGAATATTCCTAACATTCATTGCTTTTTGATGATGTCATTCTTGCTAGCTGTTGCAAGTCCTTTATGCTTTCCTCTGTAAAAGCTCTTCTGATACTACCAAAACTTCCTGATGAGAAAACATTTTAAAATAAGGCTGTAAGCATTGCATCCATGCATTGATAAAAGTACAGAGCTGCTAAAATGCATAGTTTATGGAAAGAGTAACTCAGCCTTGATGATTGCACTGTTATTACATGTGTATGTCAAATACTGTAAAATAAAATCAACAATACATGCTAAGTGGTTACTTTAATGTTCCTGGGTTTATCAATAGAAAACTTTACATTTGAAAGGTCTTGTTAATCAATAGAAAACTTTACATTTGAAAGATCTTGTTTTGTTTTACTTTGTACTGTATCTGAACATGCAACCCAATGTTGAAAAAAGTGAACATTTTAATTAATATTGCAATCATTTTATTTCAGGGAGGATGTATTCATTAGATTACAAAATGAAACACGAATATTCACCTTTTATGACCATGGAAACCATGCTAGCTGCCAATTAACATGATATATGAATTCTGGAAATCAACACAATATTGTGTTGATTAGTTATAAATTTATTTTAGCCAATTACAACCATCACTTGCACAGGAGAACAAAGCAGTGATGGAAGCCCAAAATGTTCATACTTTGGTCGTAAGAATTTTTAGCAATGTTCTTACTGGTCCCATCAAAACTAAAGTTTTGAGTTAAAATGACTCACTGTCTCAGATAACTACCTTTGACAGACAATTTTATCTGTACCCTTTCTAACAAATGGACCTGAAGATGGGCCCTCTTGCTCAGGAGCTGAGGTCATTCTGGGATCAATTCCTACATGGCATTTTCTTCCTGGAGCAAGGTCTTTCTGCGGTTGCCAAACAGGAGGAGAAGGGCCATAGGGAGATCAATAAGTGAGCGGAGTCAATGCAGCCACCTCTGCCTCTCCCATTGTGGCTTTCCAAGGGCAACCAGGCACTGCCATGTCCAGTGGGCCAGGCTGCATCGCACTGCTCTCACCTTGTCTGAATTTCTGTTGACTAGAGGAGAGGTCCGTTGACACATCTCTTTACCTCTACAGCACTGGTAAAGTTAAAGATTTAAGAGGCATGTGTTTATGTTTGGAGATTCATCGTTTCCTTGCCTCTCCATGGCCGCTTGGCCTTCTGTCACCCTCACCAAGCAGATGCTGTCCCATCCTTCTGGGAGCCACTGCTGGAGCTGCTGGCAGGGCATCCACAGGACCTGTGACTGCTTTCAGGGGCTTGATATGCCTTCTGTGATGGCTGTCTTTACCTGGTATCTGCTTTCAGGGATGGGAAAGTCACCCCTGCCATTCCCTGGGGAGCTTATTCCAGTGACAGACCACCTTCTCAGCAAAGAACCTGTTCCTAATGCCCAATCTGAACTTCCCCTGATGCAGCTTCATTCCATTCCCTTGTGTCCTGTCACTGGTCACCAGAGAGAGGAGATCAGCACCTGCCCCTCCACTGCCCTCCTAAAATTTAGTCAAGCTCAGTTCCAACTGAGCATAATCCGGTAACTCTTTCCTGGGAAGATAGGAGCCATTTAATAAATCAGTTGATCAACTCTGCCTTTCTTTCTCTGAAAACTTTAACCATATAGATCTGATATATATTTTTAAGTTTAATGTGACTGAAACACCATGCTTAATTTCTTTGTAGCAAATTCTCCATAAGAAATTTAACACCATCAAAAGATTTTAAGAAGTATACACAAACAAGTATGTTTGTGCAGAAGACTGAAGGAGATTAAGGAAATAAACCTTGCTCGGATAATAGGAATGAATCATGACAAACAACAAGGAGAAGCAGAGTTCTGTGCCTGGGGCAGGATAACCATGGGCATCAGTGCAGGCCAGGAGTATTGGCCCTGCTGAAAAAGACCCGGGGGTTATGGCAAGGGGCACGTTGAATATAGCCAAACTGCTTACTTGGCTACAACTGGAGGAATTTGGCTAGTCAGTTAGTATCCTCCTCTGCCTGGCAGTGGTGAGGCTGTACTTATAATGCTTTTTGGGTTTTGGGACACCTAGTTCAAAAAAGTTGTTCAGAAATTACATGGTCCAGCAGACAGCTACCAATATGATTGAGGGCCTCTGAGCAAAACTTGTAGAAGCTTGAGTCCTGAAGTCTGGCAAAAGTGGAAGCTGAGGCAATCTAACCCAAGCCTACCTTCCGGAGCTGCAAACATGATGGAGCCAAGCTCTTCTTGGTGGTTGCAGCTGGTAAAACAAGGCACAAGAGCTACACACTGCAGTTTGAGAAGGTCAGTCTGTACATTAAGAAAAACTTCTTCATTTGGAGAGTATGGCACCAAGGGAGCATGCTACGCAGAGAGGTAGTTTCTCTGTCTTTAGAGGTTTCCAAGACTCAGACAGACAAATCCAGGGCTAACGTGACCCAACATGGTGACTAATTCTGCTGTGAGAGAGAGGGAGGGTGGTTGGAGCGGACCTCCAGCTGCCACTCCTAACCAACTTGTCGCCTATTCTGTGAATGGCATACAGGGTCTGGATACAGATCTGCTGTCTTGAATGCCATCTCCTTGTGCGATACCCAGTACCATGCTTTGGAGGACAACATGGAAAACCCTGATACAGATAATTATGGAATAATTCGCTTCAAGCTAAAAATTTATAGTAAACATAATGAATTTCTGAGAAATTATTGTAAATGTAGTTTGTAACAGGAATGTTAAGATGTTGAAAACGCTTTTAGCAGGCTCCTTTCATTTTAAACACATGAGCATTCCAGACCAAGGGTTTCCAGGAAAAAAAGTCTTTAAACCTGAAATCCTGGTCTTAAGCTCCCCACCAGGAATAACAGTTCTGATTCAGCTGATTCATGTTAAAGAAAAAACAAAGGCTTCCATTACAACCCAGCCCTTAAGGAGCAGTTAGTAGCAATTAGAAAATTATTGCCACATCACAATCCTAGGAGTATGCCTTGAGGGAAAGGCTTTTGACAGAAGACCACCATTCCTCTGATCTTGCTGCCAAAAGGGGTAAGCACTACTTTCTTATTCACATGGGAGAAAATTGTTCTGGCCCATGAATGGTAAGCTTTTGTACTTAAAGTCTAATACCTGCCTATCTGTCTAGCCAGATATTTAAAAATTTGTTCACATAATACCACTCTGGAAGACAATAGCTTCGGGAAAGGTATTGTAACTCATAAAACTTTCTTCCATTTCTGTTTCTCATTGCTTGTGGAGGTTTAGGAAATGGTTTAGTAAATATCACAGCCAAATTCAGTCACTGGTTCTAGGTATGTACACCTGTAATGCTATAGATGAAAGCAGACTTGGCCACTGAGAGGGGTAACATAGCCACATGTTTCTAATTGTAGCTCAGAGAAACTGAGAGAGTAAACATGTTATTCACACTTTAATATCCAACAGTCAGAAATCTTTCAATTTGGTTCATGATCATCTAGTTTTTCTCATTTCAAAGTCTTTCTGGAAGACAAATACTGGTTAAAAAAAAAATTTATGATCATCTAGTTTCAACAGCAAGTGTATTAAATGTCCAGACATCTTAACAGACACTTTGAAAATGTTATCTTCTTTTGGTATTCTCTCTCTCTCTCTCTTTTTTTTTTTTTTTTTTTTTTTTTTTTTTTTTTAAATGAGGAAACAAAGTGTATGTGACCTCCCAAAGTCAAGCAGGAAATGAGTAACCACTTCTGGAACAGAGCACAAAAAGGTCTCTTCACACAGAGTTCTGGGGGTTCCTCCATCCCCCTTACTTGTATGTCTGGAAGGATATCTGCATTGAAAATCCTGCTTAAAAAGTAGATATGTCTGCACTATTATTAATTTGTTCTACATTGCATTTTTCCTATTCACAAGTTGTTCAAGGTCTCACAGCTCAGATTTATAGGGGGACTTCTGAGAAGAACATTGACATTAATGTTATAAACAGTAAAGCTGAATGTCAAGAGCTACTTTCCAAAATAGCATCTTGATGTATTTTCAGCTGAAAGAAATAGCCGTACTTCTCTTGAGCTGAACGGTCATTTAGGAGAAACTGTGTGACCAATGCTGTCAGTATATTGATGCAATTAACTTACATATGCTCACGCCAGGTAACTCCTGCTGTATGAGCTCATTTTACAAAAAAGTTGCCAAATAAATCAACATTGCTGAAGTGGAATGATATCTTTGGCCAAAGACAAGTATCCTTCTACAGAATATTCCCAGTAAAACATGAAATGAGTACATCACAGCCAGTTGCTTAGCAGGACAGAAGACATTATGGAAGCAAATTTCAAGCTTTGGCTGCTTTCAGTAACTGTTACTGTATTTTGAATAGAGGAAGCAGGGCAGAGCAACTGAGAAGTGAAAAATGTATTTTACAGTGAAGTAGAAAAATACCTCAAGGAAGCCTTTCTGTACTTAAAGTAATAAATACATTTCAAAGTTTCAATTGCAAAATTGTGTTGGTAAAAGGAAGCTGGCACATATGACAAGCAAAATGCTATTTATACATGTTATTTTGCTTTCTGGCTATTTACAGGGTCAGTAGGACATACTGTCACACACTTCTATCTAACATCTATTCAAAAGAGAAAAATGAAGGCTACAAATGGAAATGGAGTCTTATTTCTACAGGCTTTTGCCTCTGTAATCCCAAGGACAAACTTTGATTAAGGTATTCTTCTCTTTTGTTCTCATTACAAAACCACTAACAATTTAGCACCGGTGACTGTTTCCAGAGCTAGAATGGCTCAAGATTGGAGTAGAAAGGGTGGAAGATATAATTTTTAAATACTAGCAGACCTGCATGGTTAGGGCAGCATCTGTCTGTGTTATGTCTGGCACTAATACATGCTATTAATCATTCACCTTCATAATCACCAAATTCACGCCCTTCGTTTCCTCTCTGCACTTCTAATGGACTCCTTTTCAATTATGGATCTTCTGTTTATCCACAGAAGACTGCAGGAGCCATGTGTATAACAAAGTAGGCTTTGAATTTAAATGCAAGATCTTCTTAAGGGAAATAGATTTTAATTCAGATACACGCGTTTATATCAGGAAACAGACTTGACTACAATTGGGATTAGTGTAGGCCAGGCAGCTGGTTTTATGCATAGCTAACAGTGTGAGAACAGCAAAATCAGCTCCAGACTCAGTGGGAACTTAAACCTTTCTGTATCTTTACTTGTGCACCAAACCCCAGGAGCATTGCTGTCTGTAAGAGCCTGCTTTAGGCAGTTGTGAGCAGTCTGTACAGTTGATATTGCTATAGATTAACGCAGAACAGCTTCTTCCACATCATTCATTCCTCACCTCTGCCCTTTTGCTCTCTCTTCATCCCAGCCTGGGCATTTGGTCCACAAGCCAATGCTGCGCTGCTCTCTAGCTGCTTCCTGTAGCCTGTGGCATTCACACAGTCTTTCGCACACCTGGGTATATATTACTGTATTTTGCATCTTTACATCTTTCTGTTCTCTGTCATCTGTGTGCTTTTTTATGGGTAGGTGGGAGGTACAAGCCTTGCATTTGGAAATCAGGAGTTCATTCTGTCACTCCAGTAACAGTAATGTAGCCATCTCCATGTTCACACTCTGATACTGGATCTAAATATCTGTCCTGCCTCATTTACATCTGCTATCATGGAATTAAATTATTCTGTCATGTCTCAGTATCCAGAGGCAGTCTGGAGGAAACAGCGGAAAAACAGTATTGAAGGAAGATACCAGCGCAACCTTCCACAGACATCCCCTTCCAGGAGTCACTTTGTGCATACAGCACTTATAGACCTCTTCAGCTACTGCCATCAGGGCCATACTGGTGACCTGGATGGGTCCTCCTGGCAGAAGAATTCAGTTTTGCCAAAGCTTCTGAGAAGTGTGACTCTGCATTGAGGCCCCACAACCATTATCCATCACAGTCTGGATGTGGACACTACTGTCTGCATTCAGATCATGACACCACTTTTGTTTTGCAATTAAGCAGTGTTTTAGAAGTAAAAAAAAAAGAAAAAAAAAAGAAAAAAAAAAAAGAAAAAAAAAAGAGGATAAAACTTTAAACACAGCCTGGCAATGAACCCATGACCTACAAGAATCTGTAGTCCATTAGCAATCAGTGACCCATCAAGTTCTCTTCTTTACAGTCCTCATTATCTCACAGTTGATTGAACTCATGCAACACGACATTTATTTATTAAATTACTTGGGGGGAAAAAGGACATTAGGACTATTTAAAAATGTGACTAACTCAGTTATTCTAAGAACCTCTTTTTTCACAGTCTGTCATTTAAAACTGAATAATATAATTATTTGTAATTTTCCTTGTAATTCTGTGTTCTCTAATGGAAATCTCACAGATTGCCTTATACATGCCTTATAAGAAGTTTTTCACCTGTTCTGACATTTGAAGTTTCTCCCTGGACACAGTACCTACCCAAGAAGATTCATTTAAAAGGAAAAATGGGCTACACAGAGATCTGTTCCATGCCCCTGTGTTCTCCAGCTCAAACTTCTTCCTGACTGTAAAGTTTAACCTTAAAGCAGCAGCGTAGCTCTTTGCCCCCTTCCCTCCCTGAAAAGGAAACTGTCACTTCCAACTATTTCAGAATGTTAATTCTGTAAAACAGCCATGCTACAACCCTGCAACAATGCACAGTTTATTCTGGGTGGCTTTGGAATTGCCTCTGACTCCTGCTCATTTCCCAATAATTACTGATAATTGCACCACTCAAAACAAAATGAAACACAACAGACTCTTTCAAAGCTGTAGAAACAAAGTTTGTCCAGAAACTGACCTTCCCGTTTGGAGGTGAGAGGAAGTGTGCATGGAATTATATAGGCATGATGAGTTGCTTTCTAACTCATTTTGATAGAAATCAACAAGCATAGGCAGGAGGAAAACCAAGGCAGTAGCTTTAAGGAGCCCCAGGCAGCAAGCTACGTGCAGGCTTAGGTTTATTCATTGGCTTTAGGAGCTGTCAATGCTCAGTCTCGCCTGTTATCTTAATATACTGCAACAATGGCAATGATAAACAACATACATTTAATATAAACCCTTCCTTGCTTGTTTATAGAAAGAGTTTCTTTGGTCAGCATATAAATGTCTTTGAGGTCTTTTTAAGGCTCATTGCCAGAGAAAAAAAAGGGGCGAAAAAAGGCTTCTGGGGGAGCGAAGGAAGACCTGCCAAGTCTCACTTATACAGCAAAACATTTTTTATGGCATTTCTCCTTTTTCTGCAGACTGGTTTTACAGCATGTTTCAGCAAAACACTCAAAATCACACCCATCCTAAGTTTCAATCATCCTCATTTAAATCGCCCTGGCAGAAGCAAGGGCCTTGTAACCGCTTTTGAACTGCAGTGTAAGAGTTTTGGCAGAAAGTGGCCTTGGACTTGTGATGCTGCATTCACATCCACATAAGAGCTGAGGCACAAAGCAGCCTTGGAGCTATGATGCCGCGTTCATCGCAGGGTACGCGTGCAGGCATCAGTGGGCCTTGGAGCTGTGACATTTGGGCAGGCGCTCTGACGCTATATTTCCTTCAGCGCAAGAAATGACGGACAGAGGGGCCTTGGATTTCAGACACTAGATGTGAAGCAGTGTTAATGTGCAGCAGGGTTTATGTGCATCGTTCACATGCACAAGTATTCTGTGAGCCACTGGGGTCCTGCAGTTCCCTCAAACATTTAAAAAGCAAATCAAAATTCCTTTTCATATGAAGGCTGTATGGATAACTTTGAGATATCGCTATACCACCTTTAAAGGCAATAGCAAGCAAGCAGCTGAATTCCTCAGCTTTTCAAAAATAGCTCCACAGCTGGTTAGATTCATTTGTTTTCCTTTTGGCATTCCTTCCCTGGATTCAGTAAGCATGATCAGCTGCTATCCGCTGGAAGCACTATAGAAACAGATCTATTATTATTATTATTATTTATCATTCGTAAATACCGACAATGTGCTGCATCGCAGTTTGTCATACAGAGAGCAGATGGTTTATTACGAGGTTAATGTTCTGGAGCTCCAGAGATACTGCATCTGATTTGCCAACCCCATCACTCCTGCAAATGCGATGGAATAATTGATGAATACTGGATTCAGCATTGTCAATACTTACGATTTTATTGTATCCCACAATGGCTGAGCAATATTTTAATACTTCTGTGGAAGCTATGCTGCTCCTCAAACAGAAGACATGGGCTTGATGCAGAAATGATTGAATGGAGATCTTTGGTTTGTCTTATGCAGAAGCTCAGAGAAGATGACTGTGATAATCTTCTCTGGTTCTAAATGCACAACCATGACTTTGGTGTTTTTCTGATTCTAAGAATTCTGAAAACCTAAGAATGTAGAATTTTTAATACAGATATGTCTACCTCTTCCAGTTGTAGGTCAAATGTGGAAATAAGAACCCCAGAGCCACCAAAGGACCCTCATAGATCTATGAAATCCTCCCCCTTCCCCCCAACACATACACAAAGTTACTTTTAATGTAATTATCTTAAAACTAAAAATCAGGGAGGGAGGGTTCTTACTCATAGTTCTGCCCGACCACATAACTGTGTAGTAAATATTAATTCAATTTAAGCCAAAATAACTTAATATCTACAAAACAAGGATAATATCAGCCTGATTTTACTTAAAAGAGTCAACTGTAACAATGAAAAAAATTCTTCTGTCAATTAGCAGAGCAGTAGTTTTAGGCAGGATCCAGTCAGTGTGCCAGCCTAGTAGATTTTAGCTCAAATGTCACATTTAATCATGGTGGAAGACTAAAGGAGCCTGTCATTGGTGCTTATGTATGGTGCTTAATCATCCACTAGAGAAAGGAGAGAATAACCAACAGGAATCACATTTGATCTGTCAGCACTGTCCACCAGAAAGAACAATGAAACCATTAGAAATAAATCATAATGAAAAGAAGTAAAGAAGAGATATCTTCTCCAGAAGGCTCTGAAATATATGTACTGAGTATTAGATGCATTGCATAGGTTCCCAAAATATCGCTTGTGATCAGACACTTGGACTCCTCTTACCTAACCTGAGTAGATTCATGCTCCTTTCTTAGTCAATAGCAAGAAATAGGCATCTCAATCCATCAGCTGTTTGGACTGAATTTTTCCCTGTTAGACTGTAGCTAGACTGTAACCAGACTGTAGGAATCCACCTACGAGTCAATACGGTTCAAAATCTGAAATTAGTTGACAAATCCTCAGATACTGCTAGCCCTCACTTTAGGTGACATCTAATACTTCCAGAGAAGAACTGGAAGGTAATAACAGTGGCAGAAACAAGTTCATGCGTTGCAGGAGCATTGGGGAATAAGTGCAGGGCTGGCGCTCTGAAGCCAGCCGTATTCCCTGTGAGAAGTTCATGGAAACTTGAGCTGCTGGAGGCAGTTGTGACCAGATGTAGCTGGGGACCAAAGTAAAAGGATTACATGATCCAGGGTTAGACTGCAGGCTGCTTGAGAGGTCTCTATTACTTTGTTGCTGTATTAGTTTCTTGTTTCTCATTTTTTCTGTCAGTCTCTTGGCATTAAGTTAAGAAACTTACCTGAGGGAGGGATGACTTGGGTAGCTGCATTCAAGGTGTTCTGAAAATAAGATGAAACAGATGAACAGTGTGCAAAGAAATGGCTGTGATTAAAAAAATTAAAACAAAGAAAACCACACAGTTATGTGAAGAATATTAACCATAATTTACTTCAATGAAAAAACAATGATTTTGACATTCTTGTGAAAAAAAACCTGCCATGATGTGGTTTCATGCTATAATTTTAAAGAATTTTTAAAAAACCTTGATTGTTGTAACTAGAAAAATAGATTTTCATTCTTTCACAAATTCTGTTTACCTCAAGACTGAGTTACTCACAATGAAGGTTTGATGGACATATTTAAAAACTGTACAAATCACTATCTTATCTAAGGTTGACTTTTACTTCAGATGGCCAAAAGAAGAGAAAAAACCCTCTTGTTTTCAGGGTTGTCAGAAAAGGCCCCATCCACAAGAAAGTAAGATACAATAAGTTAACCTGTTTAGGCAGACAGCAGTGAGCTGGAGGAATAATTGTTTCCTATGTTTAGAAGTATCACGTCAACCCAGGCAATATAGCTTTGAGAATACCAGAGAATATGTTTTTTGGGAAGAAATAATTAGACCGTTTTGCCTATGGCAACAATGAAGAAGCAACCACAGAAAAATATTATCTTACATGGATCAGTGATATGGATATAAGTTTTTAATAATGCTGTGCCTCTCCATGATGAAATGACTCCTGGTTTTCATTGCTTGCAGCAACTACACAGAAGTGGGACACTTTAAGCTAGACTAATAGCAATATAAATATTGTATATCATAATGTAAACTGAAGCAAGTAGCACAGTGCATTTAATATCTTAGAGAGGAAGAAGTAGGCCATGTTTCCCAGGAGGAGTTTGGCAGTGAGGAGGTCCAGCTCTACAAAAGAAAACGGGGCAGAAACTGAAGTCATGCTGATGAAATGAGCACAGCAGCTACACTGAAACCTCCTGCACCGCTGTTGAAAGGAAATGCCCAAAGTCACTGGGTACCAACGATGAGGCAGACAGGCAGGACATTTCTAGAGGATGGAGGGGTCTCAGCATTGGGAACCATGTAACAGGGAAATGTGTATATGCAAAAGAGAAGCAGGAAATAGGTTGTTTTGAGGGAAACAGGGGAAGGAAACTGAGAGGCAAAGAAACAAGAGAAGAGGGAAGAAAGGAAGAAAGCAGATGGTAGAAGAGATGAAATTAGGAAACAGCATTATTCACTATTGTGAGATCTGTTTTTTTGGCAGATAAAAAAAAGAAAAGGTGGGGTATTTTTTCTTGTTCTTACAGTTCCATTTGAGTCACTGCTAAAGTTACCACAGGAATATAAATATGGGAGTTTCTCAAGACAGTATCTGTCTTAATTAATAATTTAATATGAGAAGCCATTGTGAAACTCTTGTATTCAATATTCTGAGGGCTTCTGAAGTAATTTTAGATAAATAAGGTAGGCTTATACTCATGTTTCATACCAATGCATTATTTCCTTGCAATTACTGTTACTCTAGACATAGACCCAGAACTTTGTGATAATGTCAGATATTCCAGATGAATAGACAGGATGCAAATTTTGGCTTATTTTTTAAACAGAATTTGTCACCAAAGACTTCTTAAAAACCCCAATAATTAGACCATAACCAGTATAATTCACTGTGTTTAACTGGCAGCAGTTTAAAATGTCAAAAACACACTAATCAATACCTTTTTTAAAGGGATCTAAGGCAAGATGTTATGTCTGTCACATACACACACAGAGCAGTGATGTTAGCCTATTCCATTCTTGAAAAATGGAAAGAATAACAGTTTTGACATCAGTCACCTATCCTGGGCACAATGTCCAGCCCATCAGTGCTGTGCAGAGTGACTCACAGAGCATGTGGTCCTCTGGCTGAAGTGCAAAGGCTCAGACGTTGTATCTACTTTACAGTTCCTTTGCCTCCTCCAGGGCATGTGTATATGTGTATACAAAACCCACACCAGGACAAAATATCATACGATAATATTGAATCACACCTGCTCTTTTCTCACACCGTTGAACATCCTGACACATTGTAAACTCGCTGAGTGTGTGCCAGGCCACAGCAATCTGCTTCTCTTGCAGCACTGACATAGTGCCTGAACTCCCCAACCATCACCACAGAGACTGGAAAAGCGTTATCAGGCTGTTTCCTTACTTTTTATTTTTCTGATCACTTAGGATAACTTCACTTGGTATTCTTATAAGCTATGAAGTAAGAAAATGGAGTCGTACTGACTTCATACATGCTTCAGGCTTAAAAGCTTTAGTCTTTAGTCTTATGAGGTAGGAGCTTGCTACATATATTTACCCGTAACAAATTTAAGAATAAATGTGACAAAGAAATACATGCAAAGGATGAGAGAAACCTTTATGCACCATAAATACCCTTCCTCTCTTTTGCGGTAACAATGCATCATAAAAATAATTATGACTTAGACATCTCAGCTTCCCTCCAGTTTTATTAGCTTTCTTTTAACCATTAAATGTTAATGCAACTTCAAAGGTGGAACTTAGTGTGACTGAACTCAGCTTCGTGTGTACAGCTCTATATTTCAATTAGTGATGGGTTGCCTTAAAAGGTTCAGGTTTCTGTTTAGGACACAGGGCCACAGGAAATCTTGTGGTGAATATTCACCATCATAGGCAACCATGTTGCTTACAGACTATTCATAAATACTTTATTCCTTCATTTTGAACCAAGTTTAGAAATTATGTCCCACTAGTCCACTCTGAAAAGTGCCCTAGAACTTCATTTCTCTGCTTACTCTTCAGTTTTCTCCTGTTATCCTGCCTAAACATACGTTGTGACCAGTCCTGTTAACTTCTTGTATGATCAGCTAACCCATGCCTTTGTACCTCTTCTTTCTTCATACTGCTTAACATACCAAAGTAAAAAACCATGGAAATATTCACACTGGTCCAAAGAAAAAGATATAGAAAATACTTCTTTTTGACAAGATGAACAAAAAATGCACAGTGAGAGGGTGTGTAGAGAGAGACTATAAGGGACAAGTATAGACTAATCCTGCTTCTCAAATATTTCTCAGTTTCTGGCAAGTAGCATTTTAAGTTTGGTTGGAAGCAGCATACAGACCACTGTGATTAATAGCCCCTCTGCTATGTATCTGTTGAGTTCTTTGTGAATCCAGTGATAATTTTAGCTTCCACAACATCCTGTGGCAATGAATTCCACAAAGTAATTATCCACTGTAAGGAAAAATACTTCTTTTGTTTGCTTTAAAGGTCCTGGTCACCCCTAGTTCTCTTCTTAAAAATAACAGTGGATAGTCCTTTGCCAGAAACCTTTTCCCTATCTTTTCCTAATCAAATAGATAAACGCCAATCTATAGACAGAGAGACAATGGAGTAGACCCCATTTTCAGGCATTTCTTTTCAAAGCTGATTGGTTCTAGTTTTCCTTTATATAGGTTCCAAAGTAAGTTCAACCCACTTTGTCATCTGTCCTGGTTTTGTCTGGGATAGAGTTAATTTTCTTCCTAGTAGCTTATATATTGCTGTGTCTTGGATTTAGTATCAAAATAATATTCATAACACAATGATGTTTTAGTTGTTGCTAAGCAGTGTTTACAATTATGTAAAGGATTTTTCACTTTCCCAGGCCCTGCCAGTGAGGAGACATGAGCCTTCTGCAAGAGATGCACAAGAAGCTGAGAGGCGACACAGCCAGAACAGCTGACCCAAACTGGCCAAAGGGATATTCTGTACCATATGACATCATGCTCAGTAATAAGCTGGGGGGAGTAGGCTGGGGAGGGCTATGGCTCGGGAACTAGCTGGGCATCGGTCAGCAGGTGGCGACCAATTGTGCTGTGCATCACTTGTTTCGTATGTTCTTGTATTACTATTATTATTGTTGTTGTTATAATTATTATCTTCCTTTTCTGTTGTTTAAACTTTTCTTATCACAACCCATGAGTTTTACTTTTTTTTTTATTCTTTCCCATTCCAGTGGGAGAAGAGTGAGCAAATGGCTGTGTGGTTGTTTTAGCTGCCTGCCAGGTTAAACCACAACATCATCTTACAGATGGGATCTTTGTAACTACACATTGGACTCAGAACAGATTACTATAATCCCCATCACTGTGAATGGATGTTTGTCCAGTTTCTGTCTTGTTCTTAGCCCTTTATTAATAATCCTAGCATTTTTTCAGTGTCACAAGCTACTAAGCAGGAGTTTTCAGGGAACCGTCTACATAGACTGTTATTAAGATCTCCTTCCTGCATAGCAATAGCTACCTTAGATTCCAGTATTCTGTATATGTAACTGTCATGGGACAAGGGCTGTGTGCCTTACTTTGTCTTTACTGACAATTAATTTCATATGCTTTTTTATTGTTCAGTCAGTCAGCATTATGGGATCCTTCTGCAATTCTTCACAGTCAGGTTTAGTTTTGAGTACGCTGAATATTTTTTTTTCATAAGGAAACTTTATCACTTCATTATTCAACATAATTTTCAGATCATTTATGAATATGTTGAACAGCACATATCCTAACAGAGATCCTGGGAGACTCACTTGATAATCTCCCTCCATTTATTTCTACCTTTTGTTTCCTAATTATTAACCAGTTAGTACTTTTGTAAGACCTTTCCTCTGATTCCATGACAGCTTAAATTTCTTTGAGTGTCTTCATTGATGGTCCATGTCAAAATCTTTTAGGAATTTCAATCCTATGTTTAAAACATAGATCTCAAACATCAATTTAGTTTTTAACTTTCCACCTAATGCTAAAGAATTATTCTGATTTACCTGCAAAGTTCCTTGGGTGTTTCACTTCAGTCACATTTGCATGGCCAGAAGGGTATGTCCCAGTTGGGTATACCTATACCACATCTACAGACCTGTCACAATCCAAATTTGATGGTACCTTTCACACAGACTAGTTGACAAATTCCTCACTCAGGGTGCCGACAAGCTGACTATGGGGCATACCTGCAGTCTGGACAGATCCTATGCTCCAGGTTCATGCATCAACCACTAGACGATGGCATGTCATGGTCACAAACACGTCAGCCTTCTCTCATCTTTCATAATCTCCCTTTGTATAGACATGTATGGAAGAATCTTGGGTTGAAGAGAGAAGGAAAATAGCTATTGTTAGTTCTAAGTAAAGATAGGAGAAGACTTGGGATTCCCAATGCCCCTTTGATGATCTCAGTCTTCACTTATTTTTGAAAATAAATTCAAGGTTTTTACTGTTGTCTTTAAAACAGGTTTTCTGTCTCCCAGTCATCATCTTCTACTCTTGCTTCCTATGAAACATGAGAGATTAGTGTTTTCTGGATGAAATCATATCAGTGCCTTATGCAAGGGTATTGTAGCTTCCTTAACTATACTAGGAGTATCCACCCTGCTACAAGCAAGACAATAGATGTAGTCTGATCATCTGCATTTCCATATCTTTATATCAATCAATCACCTTCATCTAAAAACTGAGAAAAAAAATATTTATTTTAATTTGAACCTTGTTTCTTTCTCCACTTCATAGAAAGTTTACTTCTTTTTTCTATTCATATGGCTGAGAAGCTTTGTATTATTTGTTTTAACTTCCTTTGCAATGACAAGCTGAATTAGACTTCTGGCAAGAGTTTTGGACTTTATTCTTAAATTTCCTGTTCTCCAAGATGCAGCTTTCATGATTTTTCCGCTCCTTATAGTCTTTTTATTCTTAAATACTTCTTACGTGATTATTCATTCAACTATAATGGAGCATTTCCTATTGGTTTATACTCTTATTTAAAATTCCTCCTCTTATATAAAATTTCCTGATAGTTTAGACAAATCTGATTGAAAGAAATTTTAGTCAGTTTCACATTTAAGTTTCTAACTTCTTCACATCCATTGACCTCATTAATTAGGTCCCTTGATTTCTTGTATTTGTCCTCTCAGATCGGATCCTTAATCTATTTTCTATTTATTCCTCAATATAATTTAATTGGAATAATATTAATGCCACTTAATTCAAGTTATTTTCTAGGACCAGGTCTTCTATAACATCCTTGGTTTACCAAAGGAGATTAAAAAATAGATTTATTCCCTATACAGTCTCGAAACCAGTAAAATGTAAAACAATCTACTAATACATCCACAAATAACTGAGTTCTACCAAGATTAGTTACTCAAGTTTTTGAGTTAGTTGAATTGTTGAGAAATTACTCATTTGTTACTCAATTTATAACTGGGAAGTTTTCCCACAATGACACAATTCCCAGTAGTATTAATCACAATAACAATTTCAAGACATTTCTATATTCATATCCAATTCTGAGCCTGGAATCTACAGCAGGTTCTTAATACCACCTGTAGAGAACCTGTTTTAGAGAACCTTTAAAGCAATTTTGATGCAAATTGAATGCCTGTGAGTCCTTTTTAGCTATACTGCTTCATTGAGATAGAATGCCAGTCCACTGCTTTTAACTTTATTTCTGTCCTACATGAAGAAATTACACTTTTTAGTGCCCTTGAGTAATTTAATTAATGATGGTATTTCAAAATGTTTTTGAAATCCTTGTAATAATTATTTTATCATCCCAACATCACCATCATATTGCCCAGACTCCTTGCTTTAATAGGGGAATATTTCCACCTCTTTTAGATTTCACTCTCCTTACTGTCTTTAAACTGTCTGTTGACTCTCAGACTGCAGTTCCTAGATGTATCAACACTTTCTTTTCTCTTCCAGTCAACATTCTGATGATCTAGCATGCTTTTCTCATAATGAAAATTTTTGTCATTGCTTTGTCAATGGGATGATGCCTGTTGCCCATCTCCAAGACTGTCCTCCTGTGTCTCAAACACACAGTACACACAGGCCAACAGAAATAAATGTATTTTTGGAAATTCAGAGCAGCTTGGACTGTTGAAAGGAGAAGCAGGTTGGCTACAAGGGGGAGGACATGAAAGGCATTTGGAAAAGGAAGGCACTGGAACAGCCTTGGTGTTATGGAAATGGAGTGAGATGGGCAGAATGACAACCTGCCAGCTGATAAATCATGTGACAGTCAGTTTAAATCTCTTGATAGAACATCATCATCATCATCATCATCATCATCATCATCACTTTGGGAAGCTAAGAATTTGGGAAGCTTTATGCTGAAACTCATATCATTAACAAAGCATTAAGACAAACGTTTATCAAGTAAAGATCTATCATCTATGTATGCAACTTCTGCATGCTGCTAAAGATTTAAATCATGTAATTGCTTACCATGTTTCCAAGGACTGAAAGATTGCCACTATTCTGTGTAGATTCTGTGCAGTCCTACAGTGAGAGCTTTTCCTGTCATTTCGATTTCTGTCTCTCAAACTTATATACAGATAAAGGTATTAATTTCCTGGTATGGGGTACAATTCCAACTTATTTCTCTGATAAATAAATCAAGCTTTTTTGACTTCAGAAGAAAAAACCCCACATCACTTTACAGTAGTCACTATAATATTGATAGTAATTAATTAATTTCTTTAATGCAGATGCAGCATACACTTCCACCAGAGTTTAGTAGAATTGATATAGATTTAAGACACCATGTTCTTTGTGTTGCATGTTTCTTTTCAAAATTACTAGTTTTAACTGAATAATTGTGATGGTAATTGCTATGACTAGTTACGGCAAATGTATTCACAAGGATAAATGAAGGGCTCTCATCCCCTCTACAGGTCTGCCTTACTTTGCTATTTAAGAATACCAGAAAATCCATCATATTAAAAACACTGACACTGTCATGTTCCCTGGGTAAAACAATCAGGAATGAACAAACTCTACACAGAGGTGACTGTCATTTTTTTCTCAGAATTATTCCCTTCGGTATCACAGACCTGAGGCAAGATTATGTGTAAAGTTAAAATGCCAGGTATTTTTCTCTAAGACCTTCCTTTACATTTAAAAAAAAAATTCTGAAAGATCAAAAGAAGAAATAAATTTAAATGTTAAAATTAATTTTTAAATCAATAGGGATAATATTAAATGTATCTGATGATTAACTTGATGAGAAATACAAGTTATGTAGTCTCAGTTAGTTATCTTGATTACTTGAGCTGTAGACACTTCTAGAAAGCATTTGTTCCTGCTAAGAAAAACATCAAACATAATAGGGTTAAAACTTTCTGGAGATGTTGATTTCTGTCTACTAAATGTAGAGGGAGCCCAAATGATCATGATTAGATCACATGCATATCTTTTAGAGGGAAAAGTAGTTCAACAATTTCTTCCTTTGTGTTCTTATATATTCACAAAAAAAAAAAA
>VXBL01007902.1:0-14381 GCA_013400195.1 Aramus guarauna | reverse complement strand
AAAGAAAAAAAAAGAAAGGTATTTTTGTATTATAAAATATATTTTAAGACTGTAATCCACAGTGATCTATCACAGGCTACTGACTGGAATCATATGCATGTTAGTATTATAATTAATTCCTTCATTTTTCAGATAAAGTATAATTGTATCAGAATCAGAGAGTCAAAAGGACTAACACTCCAAAATGAAATATATTTTTCTGGTGATAAATCCGAATGTCTGTCTTTCATGAAGAAACACTTGTGTGACAGACATTGTTTTCTCCATAAAGTACAATAAGCGTGTCTATTTTTTTCATTTTGATTCATCAGAAACTTATGGCGGTGAGCAACCTAACCAAACAGTGATAAGTGGTGAGGAATGTGTGTTACAACAACTGTGTTTTATACAGAGAGTTTGCAAGTCCTTTTGTTCAGGTAGTTACAGCCTCTATGTTTTTAACAGTTTACTATTGCATTTCTTCAAACAAACAAGATATTCTTATATAATTTTCTATTCTTCTATGTCTTTCTCCCTTTTTATGCCTTGCATCTTCATCTGCTGCTTTCTAATTGCTAGGGAAGGCAGACAAGATGCCCCATTGGGAACAGATGGCTTTCTGGAAATCTACCAACAAGGACTACTCCTGGAATAGATTTCATCTGCAGGCCCCACACAGAGGTAATATATGATACCTACAAATAGATAGTGCTCCAAAGGCTTAGGAAGGAAAAAAATATATCCTGCTGGAGTTCTTAAGCCTGTTATGACCACAACTTGCCAACAGAAAGGCAGGCATAAGAACGAATCCTATATATAGCACTCAATTTTTCAAGATAATTTTCTTTACTTCCATATCAGTCCCCATGATAGGGACAGCTATGCTTAAAATGCATTGTTTCTAAAGGGCTAGGTTTTCCTTCTCAATTCTGGATTTAATGCAAAATTTGAAATTAGCTATGTTATCTTATTTTACAAAACTGGTGTGATATGTGAGATAATACATGAGAAGAATGTTAAAGTCTTCACAGGAGTAAGAATAAATAATATAGGAACAAATATGTTGGGTTACAGTAAATGTGAAGAAATGTCTTTGTCAATGTTATGTCTTTCTCTTCTGTGTTCTGCACCTTTACTTTCTTTCATCGTAGACAGGAGAGATATTATTTGTAACATTTTATAAAATACATATTTGTTTTGGTTTGGTTTTCCTCAATCTAAAATAAAATTGATGACAACCATATTGTATACGGCTGTTCTGTGTGTCTGGAAAATATTATTCTGAGGTTATGGATGGAGCTATAAAACTGAGAGATCAGAGATATACTTTTTATGGTAAAAAAATACAAACTACAAATAGTAAAGTGACAACAGTACTCTGTATCCTCAGGATTCTTCCCTCAGCCTTGAACTAATCTGTAATTTACTTATTGTTCTTGGTCACAAAGCAAAATTAATATTAGGGAACTTCATTTTTCATTATCTATCAAACAAACAAACAAACAAACAAAAGTTCTGTCTCTTTTGGCTATGGATAAGAGTTAGTGAAAAGGAATCCTAAAAATTCAAATACTAGAATGCAAGTATCAGAAAGAAAATATCAATGTTACTATTTTTATCATAGTTTTTAACAATTTGGACATGTTGGTGTTTTGAGGATGAAAAATGGCTTGACTGCTTTTTGCCCAAGTGGGTTCACAATAAGGTTACCAATGTTATGATCACTTTTGGAAACTTGAAGACGTTCCTTTTTATTATAAAGAGAAACTGCATGGAACACTTGGAAACAAAATCACAAATTAAATGCATGCTAGCAGTACAAGGAAAAAAAAAAGATAGGAAGAGACAACCTTTTGAGAGAGGTAAAAAAAAGTGACACTTGCTTTCCTTAGGAGTATTCAGGAGAAGAATAAGTATTAGTCAGAGTGTTTATGTTATCTTTACAATATAAACTAGAAACAGCTATTTAGCCTATAAAGGGGAATAGCTATAGAAATCTCGTGTGGGAAAAGGAATATTCTTCAATTTTTGAGGCAATCTTTGGACATTTTTACCTACTCATTATTTGATTAAAGCTCATTTTATTTTTGAGATAAGACACTGTCAAGTAAGGGGGAAGATGCCAAGCTCTGCACACAAGCCACATGCACAAAACCATGCCATGAGTGGTGTTCTGGATACAGTATAGGGGCAGATCTTCAGGTGCAAACCAGGAGCCCTTGGCACAGCTGAGATGGTTTGTTTTAGCTTGTGTCAGTTGCTAACAGCCCCAGGGAGCTTTTAACATGGCCAGGATAAGACAGGGCTTCCTTGTCCACACCCTCTTTTCCTTGACTGGGCGTCATGGCCATGGGCGAATTTTTCTGAGAGTGTTGTGATGCAAAGTGGAGGGGAGCAGGGGGCTCACAGTGACAGACTATTGCAGATTAGCCAAGTTCTAGGTGTTGGGAATTAAATTTGTTTTCTTAACCCAGGTGAATGGATTCTTCAACCCTGAAACAGTTGTACAGTGCAGTAATAGTGCTTCTGTCCTTCTTCAGGACTTGACATGACACCACAGATTGGTCACATGAGCTTCTGGAACAGGAGGAAAGCAGCAGCAAAGTATCCAGAAGGATGTAACAGTCAATGACCATATTTTGCACAAGAATGTAAAACAATATCTATCAAACACATCATATAGCCAGAAAACACTGCCTTGGAGCACATGCTATGGCATATCTATGTGTGCCTATCATGTGAAACAGTTCATCATACGGCTAGAGGTCCATCTTTGTGAGACCTGATGCATGAATCTTGCATACTAGGTTTTCAGAAATTTGAAATTACTTACTATATCTTGTCTCTGTAATTTTTTTGTAAGTAAGCAGAAAAGCATGTCAGCAAGGATTTATCTTGACTTGTCTGAAGTGCATCTCATCCTTATGTAGATGAATAGCAGAGATCAGATGAATTGCACTCTAAGTCTCAAATGACTAGAAATAATGTTCATTAACTTCAATCTTACTCTGAACTGTGCCATGGTATTACCATTATTATTTACATTCTTGTACCACGTACATTGTGTCATCCTACTTATCCTACACGTGTACAAGTAGAGTCTTTACAATCTTAGAATAAGTTAATGGACACTACAGTGTGTAACTGAGAAGAAAGTAAAGGAATTCCCGGTTAGATCTGGGAAGCCATGCAGAGCCACTACAGATCACCAGCAGCTTTTACATAGTCAAAACTGTTGCTGTAGAAATGAGGGAGGGGCTTGAAGGAAGATGCTGAACTGTTTTTGTAAACATGCTGGGGCAAGGGGTGTAGGAATTACTTTTCCATGGATGCCAGTGTGTGACAAACATTTCTTTAAATATGGTCCCTTTTCTATGCACCACAGAGGAATGTGCAGACTGTATTTATAATGTGAATGAGAGATCTGAAATTGTCTTGTGAATGTTTTATTGACAAAACGTACTAGATTAGAACATAAGGAAGTATGTCATCAGCAGCAGAGCTATTATTTCCTGTGGATTATTCATTATATTGGTTTGTCTCATGAAACTACCATCAAAGACATTAGAGATCACCCATTAAGAGAAGAGCTGTCCATGTTCTCAGATGGTTCTTCCACTGCCTTTTGCAATGATGGCAAGGTCTGGGGCGTGGAAAGCGCAAGTAATTTTCCACAGATAGATTTCTCCACAAACGATGTATCAGATGAGGCTTTTGTCAGAGAAATGCTCACTTGATCAGTCATGACTTTCAGTGCTGCTGACCTCGGCTGTGTTTGAGTCACCAGTCTAGAGGTAAAAAGCTCTTCCTAGCAATTAGCAATAGCTAAAAGCTCTTCCTAGTAATACTCCAACATGATTATAATCTTGAAAATGAAGCAAGACTATGTTGCTGCATTTCCCAGTCTCTTAACAATCTCTGTCAGGAAAACTAGATTGATGTTGTTCCATTTCCTTTTATTATAGCTTTTGACATGAGAGGAAGTGGAATCTTTGCTCTTAACTCTTGGCTGGCAATCATAGCTGTGGGGGGAACACAGCCTTGAATACAGTAATTAAAATTCAATGCAACTATTGCAGTTAATGTGCATTAATTTGGGCATATTAAACTACTAAGTATATGAGAGATATTCTTATAATTGGCAAAACAAGAATATCATCTTTAGTAGTGTCACACATACTGTTGAGCAGAAAATGTGATCTAAATAACTTGTTAGGAAACAGGATTATGTAGTAATTTTGTCAGTGGCAGGAAATTTGTCTTGATAATGCAGGTTATCCTATCTTTTCTAAACTTTTTACACTTCCAATCTAGGTTACAAATTCTGATTTCTAAGAACTCAGAGTTCTTAATTCTGAGTTCAAGCAGTTGTCTGTTGAGGAACAGCTAGAGACAAAAGTGATCAGGAGAAGATCTTAAAGGTTTTCCTGGTCTTCAGCTTTTGTGAGTCGTAACTTTTAAGTTCCAATTCAGTAACGAAACATCTATAGTTTTGACATCTCAGCTCAGGTTTGCCTAGAACATTAGTCTGAGATTCATGATTCAGATTCAAGTACAGTTTTTGTTTTCTAATAACACACTGTTCAGGCTTTGAAATGCATGTGTTTAGTCTGCAGCATTTCTTTATATTCCTCTGTCTTCACTATGGAAAATATCTGATACATTACAATTGCTGGAATAACATTCCAGCACATACCTATAGTCATTTAGAGCATTTGAAAGATTTTAGTGGCCACTGTAAGGCACTGTAACAGAAAAATAAATGCAATGTCTGATTAATCACTCATTATTGATGGAATAATTAACAGGTAGGTTGATAGAAAAGAAAATCAAGCTTCCTGAAACCTAGTTACCTTCATTTCCATGGTAGATTTCATCTATTCTTCATATATTATAGTAGATAATTATTGAAAGTTACTACCTTCAACTTTAAATGGATACTATCATTTGAAACAATGACACCGTGTAAAATTTAGGAATGAGCATGCATAAAATTAATTGAACATGTGCTCTATAGTCAAACTGGTAAAATAGTTCAGTACCTTTTAGGAAAGAAATGTAAATTTCTTTTATTTTCCACAGAATCATTCAAATTAGGATAAACACAATCTATTAGGTTAATTTGTCTGGTAAGATTATGACAATAATTATTTTCAAGTATGGATTTAAATGAACCAAGTGAAGCCAGGTTGTCCTTCACATACCTTACAGATGCACAGCATGCTTTCAACAATACATACAGCCAATGGGCCATTCCTTGATTCCTGTGGAATCATTCTAGTCTCCCCTGTCATGAAAGTATTTTTATGTCATGAAAAATGTAGTTTTCCCATACCAGATCATAAATGGAAATGTGGTCACACAAAGGTAGAGTACATTCATATTTGACCCAGATATTATCTGCATTCCACAACATATGACTGACCATGTGTCTCACATGACTCAAAATTTCTTTGTTTATTAAATTTTGTTAAGTATAAGGATATTTCTGTCACATGATGAGAGGCAGGCAGTATCATGCACTTGAATTACTCTAAAAATCTCTCCTAAGGTGTAGCACTGCAGGGTTATCTCATCATTTCAGAGTAAATTAGTCTTTGCTATCAGAATAGCCTTTTCCAAAATTCAGCCAAGATTTGCCTTTTTCCATTTCCATTGTGTTATTCTCTTTGAATATTCTTAGTATTTAGCATTCTCTTCAGTATCTTCTCAAATATGTATAGAGAGCTAGCAAATGACATTTTTTAGTTACCCTGTAACCAAGCAGCTATATTCTACTTGTAAGAGATTTCCATCTGAAACAACACTTTCATCAGCACGGCTGTTTATACTTTTCCTCTTTGATCTTCCTTTGTTTGTTTATAGCTTTCTCATATTTTAGAGCCCATATTATACACTCCTTACTGCTCTAGAGAAAAAAGTTATCTCCAATTTCTATTACCCATTATTTAAGCTATGCTGAGTTATTTTGCCATGAGATGTATTAACGTAAATATCCCAATTTCATTTACCAATTTACAGATCTACAGGTCTGCAAAGTAGCTATATAAATAGCTAAGCTAACTTCAAATAGGCAACAGGACTCTTTGTAACTAAGAGAAAGCTGACTAAAAGGGAAAGCTCTCACCTACAGATTTTATGCTAAATCCTTCTTACACATAGTCATTCTTATATATGCTATGTTCTCTTGTCAAATTCAGTGAGTACCCAGGAAATTTAAGCCTGGGATAAAATCCAATGTGTAGGTTGTTTTATTCTATCAGTAGTCTGTAGCATGTTAACAAAGGTCACAACCAAAAAAATGAGGCTCACTGCTTGAATTTCTAAATGTCCTGAAGCAAGATGATTTTGAGAAAGTTGTTGCAAAAGACAGATGAAATTGGCATACGTTGTGTTTCTAACATCCACACAATCCTCCATCTCAGTCCAGCATGAAATGGTTATTTATAGTAGCTACAAAATGCAATATTTCCATATATCTTCCTTCTGATGTAATCTATAGACCACATTCTTCTGCTATTTCAGGTTTCAGGTTTTCCCCTGAGATTTCAAATAAAAAAACCTTTCCTGATTTTTCAATTTTGAACGGAGTTACCAACATTTATAAAACATAATTTTAAAATAACATGAAGGATAAAAAATGTATTACAGTAATTTTTAGAAGGTAAAAAAGATGTTCATAATACCAAAATATGAAGTTTTAACAGATATTAAATAGCTTTGCCCTCAGTGCTATGTAAGCAGGTACATTGCAACTGCATTTGGCACTTTATAGTCAGTGTCAACAAGAACTCATTAGTGGTCTTTCATCTATAAGAAGTTAAACAAGGTTGGATGAGTGAAATAATACTTTTCATGAAAATCTATCATCTGTTTATATATCTACACACATCATTCATTGTTTTATAAACAATATGAATGTTATTAAAAAAAGCAGTTAGGATCCTGAAATGGAATAAACCAATCTTTTCTGAAAGGGAATGTGCCAAAAAGAAAATGGGGCTGCAGATTATTTGAACAGAAACTAGAAAAAAAGTCACTTCTAAAACAGAGAAAAAACAAATTTATTGCAGTTAAATTGAAATTCTTTACCTTTCTTTTCTGGATATAAATATCGTCAGTTCTTATAGTCTGAGAAATAATAATTTTTCTACTTCCATATTTATGATTAGAGGCATGGTCAAAAAAATGTAAAAATTTTAAAGAATATATAAAAAGGAAGAAACTATAAAATGAAATTGAAATTAAATGTTGACACCACCCAAAAACGTGGGTGTTGTTCTGAAATTTTAATCAATTTAAAGTTTGTTTTGAGGCATTTTTTTTAGAATAAAATAAAGAAAAAATTGTAAAAAACAAAACCAAACCCAAACAAACAAAAAAAAAACACAACAAAAAACAAACCCCCCAAAACCCACAACACAACAAAACAAACACACACACACAAACCCCAAACCAAACCAACCAAACCAACCAAACAAAACCAACCAAAAATACCCAGAAGAGGGTCATGACATTCTGGTCATTCTTTGATACCCTGTATCAGGAATCCTTACTACGAAAAGTAGGCAGGGGCATTTCCAGCTGCAAAGTTCCTAGCCAACACTGTAACAAAACACTGTGTCTAAAAAAGACAAGACTTTTAAAAAAGTGATGAGGAGACCTGAATATCATACTTTCTCAAGGAAACCCTTCAAAGATTAACTGATCAAGATTAACTGACAAGACTACCTTTGAAGAGTCACTTGAGGTAGCTACGGTGCTAACTGACTGCCTTCAAGGATCTTGTGGCTTTAAGCTGCGCAACGATGCATCAGCAATGCCTAAACACCTGGCACTGAGCTCAGCACAATTTGCAGTGTCTCATTTTCTGTGTCTCATAAGAACTAGAGACAATTTCTGTCTGACTCACCTGGATCTGAAATAAAATCAATTAGCATTTGTAAAGTACATCACCCAATAAATTCCGCAGAAAATAAAATACCCTCATTACAATTGTCAAACTTTTCATGTATCTGGAAGTCTCTTTAGAAGTTAGTTAAATAAGTTGAAAGGAAGAATCTATATGGTAAAAATGTACATTCAAAATAAACAGGCAGCCTCTGTTATGCAGTATTACATAATTTTGTTTTACAGACATATTCTGCTGCAGCTGATAATAAGCCATGCAATGTGAATTTGAATGTAAATGAAGTGCTAAATGATGAATTACACCACTCCGATTACACATCAGAAACAACATCCTTTATCTAGGTTGTTAGTGCCAAGAATATTACTTAATACAACAGGAAGGGTTGAAGGGAAATGGGGAAAAAATGCAGTGTAAGTACGGCATTATTCAATAGCAAATGTAATGTGTAGACACGGTATTCTTTTGTATCAGTGTGTTCAGAGTACACATTTGCATTATTCTCTACGGTCTTTTAAGATATTTTTGGAGAAAATGTTTGATAAAAGGTCGTGTTTGATTCCTTCCATATTTTCCTTTGGATCATCAATAAAACCTTTAAACCAGATGGAAAGGAGAGGTAACCAATGCCATAGCCTCAAACTAAGTACTCAGATCCTGATCTAGTTAAACACTTAAGCATATGTTTAGCTTTAAATACTTGTGTCCCATTTTGAGATTATTTGTGTGCTTAAAGTTAAGCGTATATGCACATGCCTTGCTTATCAAAGCTGAACTGAGCCACATTCAGGAGTAATACACATGTAGTAACTGGACCTCTAAAACACTTAGCATAGTCCTAACCACTTTTAGTCTAATTATCAGAAAAAAAAATATTTTCAATTTGTTGACTTTTTGTATCTTCCCTGTTTTCCAGCATGTTCCACATTATCAATCTACCTCTTAATTAGCTCTTCATTCATTATAAGCATATATAACATCGCATGAAACGTAAATGAACTGTTCTGGTTTCCTCTCCTAAATCAGCAGGAATGTTTGTCCAAGGCCAGATGTTCTACACAAATGATTGCTCTTAGTCTCCAATATCGCTAAAGCAGAGAGCCATACCAATGCACTTCCTCCAAGTCTGGATTCTCTTTCTCTTAAATATTGTCACATACTGATCACCACTGATATCTGCAGAAAGGCCTTAAAGATCTATTTCTATCTATCTTCTTGATTTCTTTAACTTTCACTGAAAGAAGACACCATGTATTGTCTCTGCAATAATGTCTGCTCTGTCAATGAAAATATTCTATGTTGTATAACACATTTTGAATCTTCCTCAAATGAAGAGGTCATTGTCACTGGTCATGCATTTTGTGAGCCAGATAATCCATCCTAAATAGAAAGCCACCACTCATATAATGAGAGAGCCAATGGATTAAAGTGTCACTCCTGCTTGCTCAAATTCTCATAGTCCTTTTCACTGGGATAATAATATTGTGCAGAAAACCTGCATTTACTTTTTGGCTTGTTTTTTGTCACTACCACTGGGGAGCAGCTGTAGCCATTACAGTGATGAGATACTGGGAGAAAAAGTGCCCAAGAGGTCAGGTATGCCAGCTAAACCATCAATATCTACCCAGCTCTTTCAAAGAGCTTGCCTTGGTGCAACCACTGACCGCTTTGAAAATAAAGCTTCAAATGCAAGACAAAGCAAAACATAACCTAGCTCTAGCATTGGCACTGGCTCCACCAACCTAAGAGGAGGATCATGGAGTAAAAAAGTTGTTTAGTCACATAAGCCACTAGGTATTAAAGGGAACACATACAGGGAGGAATAAGCGCCTTTGTTACTTGGCCGCATTTGAGAGTAGACCACTTTTTAAACCATCTTGTTGCTTTTACTTTCCTTTCATCTGTGGCCCATAGCCAAGGCTTTTGAGGAACTCAAACCGGGAATGTGGCCAACTGCTACAAAGGTTGTTACATGGTTTCCGAATTATGTTCTTGGGTAAGGCAGATGTTGTTTAAAATACTGCATGCAAAACACTAAAATAAGAATGACCAGTAAAGCAAGTAACTACAACAGCACATTCCCTAGAATAGATTTTATCCATCATGTATGTTTGGCATCTGGTCTCTGAGTGTTGCTCTAANTGAACCTCCCGTGCAGTTAAAAAAAAAAAAAAAAAAAAAAAAAGGGAAAAAAAAAAAAAAAAAAAAAAAAAAAAAAAAGGAATAGTTTAA
The DNA here is from genome assembly GCA_013400195.1 of Aramus guarauna. Lineage (NCBI taxonomy): Eukaryota > Metazoa > Chordata > Aves > Gruiformes > Aramidae > Aramus > Aramus guarauna. The sequence continues at coordinate 4,261 of VXBL01007902.1, read as the reverse complement.
AAAGAATCTGAACCTCCTAAAGGCCAAGATGGAAAAGTGCATTTCCTCAAGAAAATGCCAGGAACTATTCTTCTTACTGTCCCATGTTTTTCCAATTGCTCATTATTTAATTATAGTAATTTTATGGCATCTATTGTTACATTTCCTTACAGGCAGAAAGAGAACAGAAAGTCTTTATCTAAAATTGCATTTATTTTAAACTGAGAGAATCACAAAACAAGGAAGAACAAAACTAAAGATGTGAAGTGTTTAATGTACCATAAGCTGGATGAAAAGCAGAAAATAATTCATTGCTTATTAAACTAACTTTTTACAAAAGTGAAAAATACACATGCTCCTTCTTCAACTGAAGTATTTGTACAGTATCACACTTGCCTTAAGGAGGTGTCTCCAAAATCTTCCTTCCTGCAGTCAGTGCTCTTTACCCCAAGCTTTATGAAGGTTATTGTACCTGAACGCAGCACTGTGAGGATTATGTTCCCTGAGTTTCAATAGTTTGCTCTGAGATCTAGGAATCAAAGATTTGCCCAGCTTTTCACAGACAGAAATTTAATTGTTGGAGTTGTTGTAGAGGCATTATGTTAGACTGGCAGGGACAATTAGGCTCAAAGTACTTGTATATGATGTTTACGATGTAAATATATGTATACATAATTCGCATGCAAACCTAGTATCCTATAAGGAAAGGCAAAACCTGAGAAATGAATTGCTCTATTTTCAATGGGATTGTGCCTGGCTAAACTTGGTCAGCATACTTTCAAGGTATCTAACAATTTGGCTGTCACCCAAACAACCTGCTTCCATTTTAGATTGTACCTTGGAAATGAGTGCCCCCATCCCCTCAGATAAAATAGGCAAAATCAGGGGGGAACAGGGACAGTAAATACTGAGGTTGAGTGATTTATCAACTTCTGGTCTGCAGATCCATGAGTTACTAAGAAAAAGAAACTCCCTGACCATAGCCCCCATCCAGATCTGAAGTTCTTGCAAAAGCAAGTTAGCTACAGAAAGAGAAGGAGTTTTGCAGCACGCTTCTCCTCATAACACTCTCTCATGTAAATAACCTGCCCTGCTGATAACCCACAGATCTTTTTACAGATAACCTACAGGTTACAAGCAGGGAAACATAGCACTACTGAGTCATACTCCCAACCCCCACCTATCCCTACATCTCTAACAGCTAATAAAAAAAAAAGGAAATTACTAAAATGAAAAACAAAAGCCTTCTTTCTCAAGGAAAATCTTGTTCCCACATAAAAGAAAAATACTGGAGACTCTCTAGTGACATCTAGGCTACACTACAGGTATATGTTATGATACCTCCTGGGGTTTGGTGGCTCAGACCAAGACATTCCATGTCTCTCCTTCAACAGAATTGCTTTGGATTCAACGGGGCCAGGAGGCAGATATGGTGTCCATACAGACCGGGGTGTTGGGCATTATTCCCATGTCCCACAATTCAGACATAGTATTGGGAGTCTACTGAATATTCTTCTATTTCTTTAGCTTTTATCTGCTAAGCATCTAGCGATGATAGTGTTGGTTATATGCACATCCATTGTTATCAGAAACAGGTATACCATATTGGGTTTATACAGCCATAAAGGCATTTATTGGAATAAAAAGAAAAAAAGGCTTTTCTTCGCATCTGTACACTTACTAAGATTTGTTGTGCTGCTAACAATGAACAATGTAAGAAAAGAACCTTGAAATGGGCAATATTATCTGTAGACCCTGAAGGTGGTTAAAGATAAGTATTTTTCTCCTTTGAAGGCAGAGACATCTCAGTCTTTTTCCTTCTTCTCTTCCTTCTTCAGAATGTTTTGGTGAATTGCGCATTCCCTGCTGTAATTTCTTTTCCCTTGAACTTACCTGCCAAACAGGCCATTGTAGTTCTGATATACTATACTTTCCTACAGGATTGAGTTAATGTGACTCATGAAGAGATAATGAAATTATTTCTTACTGTTCATGCTTCTTCTGCAAAGAGTGCATTGGCTCAATAATTTTGTTCTTTTTCACTCTAATATTGTCTCTGCTCAACCTTGTCTTCCTTGCATGCAGTGTACTCTGCAGTGCTGATTTCTACACTCAACCTGGAAAATTATAGTGCAAAAAGATGATGATCAGTCTGGGACAAAAGGGAGCAATTTCAGTCAGCCTCTACAGCTTAGACAGGTGTCTCCAGAATACTTTCTTTCAAGTTTGCGAGGGCAGGAGGTCTCCACACCACTTCAGTTGTATAGATAAAAAGATAGAGAAAGGTTTATGTAAGTTCAGTGTCAAGCCCTGATGCTGCAAGAATATTTTGCACATTACTAAACTGTGCACATGTAAACAGACCTTGCAGAGATTGCCTAACTGTGTTTGTAGAAATAGTCCTTAAAAAAGATGTGGTAAAGTGAAACACAAGTAGGAGTCAGAATCACAGAATAGTTGAGGTCAGAAGGTGGATATTACCTAGTCCAATCCCCATACTCAAAGCAGGGTCACCCACAGCAGGTTACCAGGACTATGTATGGTCAGGTTTTTAATGTCTCCACAGATGGATACTCCGCTGCCTCCCTGAGCAATCTGTTCCAATGTCTGACTACTCTCATAGAAAAAAGAAGGGGGGTTGTGCATTTAAATAAAATTTAGTGTATTTCAATTGCTTCAAAGTCTGGCTTCATCTTTTTTATACCTTTCCATCAGCTATTTATACACTTTGATAGGATCCCCCTGAGTCTTTTCCAGGGTGAACAGTCCCAGCTCTCTCAGTCTCTCCTCATAGGAAAGACACTCCAGTCCCTTCATCATCTTTGTCATCCTGCACTGAGCTTGCCGCAATAAGTCCATGTCTGTCTTGTCCTGGGGAGCCCAGAACTGCACCCATGACTCCAGATGTGTCTGTGCAGAACAGAGGGGAAAGATTACCTGCCTTGACCTACTTTTCTCATGCAGCCCAGGGTGCTGTTGGCAGCCCCGGGTGCTGCAAGACCACATTGTTGGCTCACACTCACCTTCTTGTCCACCACGACCTCAAGATCTTTCTCTACAAACTTGCTTTCCAGCTAAACAGCCTCCAGCCTATTCTGGTATATGGAATTATTCCTCTCCCAATACAGGACTTTGCTTTTCCCATTGTTGAAATTCATGAAATTCCTGTCAGCATGTTTCTCAAGCCTGTCAATGCTGTCTGAATGGCAGCACACCCATCTGGGTATTTCAAGCACTCCTCCCAGATTTATATCATCTGCAAACTTGCTGACAGTGCACTCTGTTCCATCATCCAGGTCATTCATGAAGATGTTAAACTTTATTGGCCCCAATAGCAGACCCCAGGGCACACCACTGGTCACTGGCCCCCAGCTGGATGTTGTGCCACTGATCACAACCCTTGAGCCAGGCACGTCAGGCCAGTAGTTTTCACTCTACCTCACTGTCCTCCTCTCTAGTCCTGCTTCATCATCTTATTTTATTGCGAACTTCTGGAAGACAGTGTCAAAAGTCTTACTAAAGTTAAGATGAGCAACATCCACTACTCTCCTCTTGTTCTCCAAGCCAATGAGCTCATTGTAGAAAGCTATTGGATTAATTAGATATGAAAAGTTAGAGATCATGCACTCATTTGTATGTGTGTGTGCATATGTTCATATATGTGCATGTAAAATATATGTTGAGACATAAAAAGGTGCAGAAAATACTAAAACTATAAGCTAACAATATGTATCTCATTTTAAAAATCACTTTGTGTGGACTGTCCTGATAGGAAGGACAAAGACAGGATACTCAGGAAATCTTGACCTCTGCCCAGGCTAGACGTGATAGGCAGGCACCATTCCAAGCACAAGCTGCCAATGGGATGATTTCCGCAAAGTCACAGCTATGATTTAGTAAAAATATGATCATGATTTTGAGCACTGGCACAGAACAAAATGTCTTTGAATCCAAGAAAAAGCATCTTTTCACCCTTTCAAAGAAGCACAGCTGACGTTATAGCACGGGCTTTCCCCTGGAAGCAGAAACAACAGTCCTCACGTGGTTTCTCCCCTGGAAAGGAACATCACTTTCCCAGGAGCAGACAGCCTTGTAACTACAGTGCAGTGAGTTTGATCTTGTTATTTGTAGGTGGAACTAAACAACCTGCTTCTAACTCAAAGGCCTCTGTTCTCAAGGTAATGGAGTTGTGGTCTTAAGATTTAAAAAAGCAGAAATGACTTTCGCAAAAATGTAATTTTACATAAAAATAATCAAGGTAAAAGAGAGAGAGAAAGAAAGA
>VXBL01007899.1:205973-219474 GCA_013400195.1 Aramus guarauna | reverse complement strand
TCGTTTGTAAGGGGGGGAAAAAAAATCTTTAAAAATTTTTTTTTTTTTTTTTTTTTTTTTTTCCCCAGCAGATTTCAGGAATGTAGTGGAATTTAATATTTAGGATTTCCTTTAAGCCAGCAAGGAAAAATCCACTTCTGGTCATACACAGGAAAGCACAGGTATGAGATCTAGTTCATAGACTGTTACTGTTAAGTCCACAGTCTTTTTTTAATATTTTTTATTTAACTCATTGTATCATCATCTCATATAATACAGACTCTATGACAAAGAATTATAGAGTATTTTCACCATAAGAGAGGTAAAATATCTGTTGGCAAATGTTGGGATGATGATGTTCTTGGGTATGCTATACCTCTGGCATGAGAAGTCTTGCATGGAATAAAAATATAGCAAGTATTCTTCTACTTCCTATATATATGGTCATAGCCAGCATGGAGTCATCAGGGGAAAATCCTGCTCAACTAACTTAATTTCCTTTTATGACAAGGTAACCCCTCTAGTTGACCAAGGAGAGCCAGTAGCTGTAGTGCTTTGAGATTTTAGGAAAGGTTATGACACTGTCTCTTACAGTATCCTTCTGCACAAAATGTCCAGCACACAGCTAGACAAGTCCATAACATGTTGGGTGAGTGTTATTGGCTGACAAGTCAGACTCAAAGAGTTACAGTAAATGGGGTTACATCAGGCTGGTGGCAGTCAGCAGTGGGGTTCCCCAGGACTCAATTTTAGGGCCAATGCTCTGTAATATATTTATAAATGATCTGGACGCAGCAGTTGAACATACATTGAGTTTTCAGACAGTACTAAAATAGCAGGAGCTGTGAAGGAGATCAGGATAAGCTAGAGAGCTGGGCAATCACCAAGCATATGAAATTTATCAAGACCAAGGGAAGTTCAGATTGGACATTAAGAAAAGGTTTTTCACTGAGAGGGTGGTCGATCACTGGAACAGGGTCTGTAGGGCAGTGGTCATGGCACCAAGCCTGTCAGAGTTCAAAGTGTCTGGATGATGCTCTTAGTCATATGGTTCAGTTTTAGGTAGTCCTGCATGGAGCAGGGAGTTGGACTCGATCCTTGTAGNGACAAGTCCATAACATGTTGGGTGAGTGTTATTGGCTGACAAGTCAGACTCAAAGAGTTACAGTAAATGGGGTTACATCAGGCTGGTGGCAGTCAGCAGTGGGGTTCCCCAGGACTCAATTTTAGGGCCAATGCTCTGTAATATATTTATAAATGATCTGGACGCAGCAGTTGAACATACATTGAGTTTTCAGACAGTACTAAAATAGCAGGAGCTGTGAAGGAGATCAGGATAAGCTAGAGAGCTGGGCAATCACCAAGCATATGAAATTTATCAAGACCAAGGGAAGTTCAGATTGGACATTAAGAAAAGGTTTTTCACTGAGAGGGTGGTCGATCACTGGAACAGGGTCTGTAGGGCAGTGGTCATGGCACCAAGCCTGTCAGAGTTCAAAGTGTCTGGATGATGCTCTTAGTCATATGGTTCAGTTTTAGGTAGTCCTGCATGGAGCAGGGAGTTGGACTCGATCCTTGTAGGTCCCTTCCAACTTGAGATGTTCTAGGATTCTATTGTATAAGCTCAACTACAGAAGAAATATAACCTCAGGAACCCAAAAAGCAATGCACAAAGTTGAAACTATGTACTTTCAAATTAAATGGGAGAACATGCCTAATAAGTATGACCAGTTCCACATGTGTTTAGTTCAATCACCATAAAAGTCTGAATGTAGTCATCCATGCTAAAAAGGCAGAATGCACCAGTATTGGAAATCTCCCAGGATGTAGTAATTTAGAAGGATGTTCGAGTATGGTAGATATTGAAGTTTAGACAATGCAATGGCAGACAATAAGCAAGTGCTGGTTTTGTTTTTGAGATTATTATTAGCATGGAACTGATTTCTTGTGTAGAATGAATACACCAAACATCTAAACTTTGATTCAGATGGTCTCTTTGAAGTGAAGTGTCTTCCCCAAGACATGTTTTATTAAAAGCATGTATGCATCTAGAGTGTGTCAAAAATATATTGCAGCAGGGCTATCATATCAAAACTGTGTCAGCTGTTTTGACCTTCTATCTCTATTGAAGCTGATGTTATTTTATGCAGTTGAGATAATAAAGATATAACACGGAAAACAGTTGCTATTGATACCAACAGTACCCTTGCTCCCAACCTCATTTACCACTTTTACCTGGCAGTACTGCTATGGGCTTTAATGGATCTCCAGCCTGAGTGCATATCTAAATACAGACAGTAGACAGTTTGCCACATTGCTGCAAACAGATTACATACTGGAATGTAATGCCTATGCTTAATTGTGATATTTAACTTCAAAAAAAAGTGAAAAGCCTTCTGCAAGAAGGGCTCTCTTGTTCTTTAGAATCATTCCTTTACTGAGCTAGTAAAAGTGCATCATTTGCTCCTCAAATCTGTTCTGAACCTAGAGGTTCTATAATGTTTACTCTGTCCCATCTGCAGTAGGAAGTGTTCTGGGAATATCCAGTAGGATACAATATACAAACGTAATTGAAAGATTATTTTTTCTTTAAGTTGATGTGTGAAAAATGCACTCATTAGCAAAGGATACAACTGAAATAAAATATCTGGGGAGTGAAGTGAAAGTCAAATCCATTTACTTTTAGCTTTTCTGCATAGATCAAATTGTCTTCAGAATGCAAACAGCTATATTTACACTTTTCTAGACTCAGCTAGGGAAGAGATCTGGATTTTTTGATGAAGAACTAGCTTCTGTGTTAATTCTTGTCTCGCTCACAAGTTGCTAGTGGTTCATTAAGTTCAAAAAAAAAGAAAAAATCAGGATGATTACATTTTTTCTCAGAACAAAGTCACCAGCAGCATATCACATCAGTTTCAAGATAAGTGAGAACAACTGGATTGCAGTATTCTGTTAGACCCATGTCTCCATCAGTAAGGCCTCTGGCTGGCATGGACTGGTTCAAGAAAAGGTGCAAGACATCTCACATTCAACTGCTGTGGCATTAACTGGCTTTTTCCTATATCCACTATATACAAATAATCTTTTGATTGTTAAGAGTTACATGAAATTTGGGATTAGTTCTAAATTACAGCCTACTTTAGCGCATACAGTCTCTATTCAACATAGTGTTAGTTGCAAACAGTCCAATTCCTTTTGCAAGTTTAATTTCCTAGTTTCAGTGGTATATCACATCAATATTTATTGATAATTAATTTTAATTATTTTTGTACTATGTGTTGGGAAAAACACACTTTTATTTGTTTCAAATTTAATACATGTTTGAATTTTTTTCAAGTCCCTTAGTTCTAATCTTATGATTACCATATGTTAAGATCTGCAACTCTTATTGTCCCAACACCAATTTATACTGATAGTAAATGCTGATGATATAACAAGAACTGTTTGCAAGTACAAACCTGTAAGTCTCAGTTAAAATTATACCAAATTTTTCTGATGTGATCAGTCACATTTAGCTTCTTAATGATATACGTTAGGTGTTTTCAGAGCTCTTTAATTCTGTATATGATGTTTTTAATCTCGTGTCACGTTAAGCTCCCTAAAAGGCACCTATTACATGACTATAAATACACTGAATTGCATTTTAGTTTTGTGGATGAGAATAGCTCAGTATAAAAGGAATCCAGTGTAAATTCATCCATTTTTTCCCTCTTCTGCATAATATGCAATATAAATTTGCATTGTTTCTGGTTTCATTTAGAATTTTTTTTGTTTGTTTTGGTTTTGGTTTTTTTTTTTTTTCTTGTTTTTTTTTTTTTGTTAAGACATAAAAAGAAATTGCTAATGGAGAAATTATAAAATTGTTTTAGGACTTGTGTAACTATATGTACTAGTGTAACTACATGTAATATTCAAAAGAAGCATCTTCTTTAGAATAAAGATAGGGAAGATGAAACAGGAAAGTGAAAACAAAAAGGAAAGGAGAAAAACACCTAGCAAAGCAAAATAGCATCAAGAGAATAGGAAGGGGGTTTATTTTTTTCATGTAGTTCATAAGTGCCTCAGTAATTGTAATTCCTGGAGATGATCAGGATAAGTTGCATTATTTCCGAGCCCTTTCCAGTCAAGCTAAAAATCTTAAACTGAATTCTTACACTGTTCAAGAAAAAATCTGTGTTTAAAGCTTTCTGTCAACATGGTGTATAAATATTTGTTACATTCTGATAACAAGCACTGGCGTCTTTTATCAATTTGAGAAAAAAGAATAGCTTTTCGATGTGACTTTTGACTTGCAGTCTAAAAAACATGACCTGATTTGAGGTTTGGTCCAGAATATAACTTTGTTAAAACATATGAAATGCATTTTTCTATAAATAGTATAGATGAAATGCCTTTAACTGGTGAAGAGCTTACATCCACATTTCTGACTATCTAGAAAATTTGAGGTAGTGGTAAAGTTTTCAGCTTTGATGTTTTAGCTGTACTACGGCCACAGATCTACAATTCTGAATTAGCTAAATATAAAATATATGGTATCGCTAGTCCATTCTCAAGACAGTATTATGTTATCTTTCTATATACATAAAACCAACAAACTTCTAAGATGCTTTTATGATGTACACAGTGGAGTATGAGTATATTATGAATAATATATGTATGTGTCATTTTAATCATATGATGAGGTAGAAAGATATACAGTAAAATTTCTCCATGCTCTGAAATTATCTGATTAAATATTGTACATTCCCTTTCCCTATGGCATTTTTGTGTTTAAGGAATATATTTGTGAGAGTTCACTGTGTCTGCAATTCAATGGAAAACTAACTTGCAGAACCTGTAACAAAAAAATTATAAAGGCTATGGCTAAAATGGAAAATTATTGCCAATTCTTATGTCCAAATAAAATTCATTATTGAGTTTAGAACTTAGTGATAGAGATAAATTTGATGCCTCTTCCTTCCTTGCCTGGCAAGGTTGTGAAACCTGTACTCCTGGAGATCTTCAAAAACTGTCTGGACAAGGTTTTGAGCAACTTGATCTAATTTGAAATTTTTAAGCAGGAGATTGAACTAATTACATCCCAGAGGTCTCCTCAACAGAAATATCATTACATTTCTCCTTTTCTCTTACCCCTCCCTGCCAGATATCTACACAGCACTGGTAACTTCTACCACACTTAAAACACTGAACAAATATTTATTTTTTTCCTATAATGATATATAGAAAATGTTATTGACCGGCTACCACATAGTGTGATTCTGAAGATAATGGAGTGTAGCTAGAAGAGGGTGAAAAAAGTAATCCATACCAGTCTCCATATTTACATGATGGGCAAAATTTACATATTATCCAAATTCCAAATTAGAATAAATTAGTGTCTTTGAACTTAAATATAGAAACCTTATTGATTTAAGATTTTTTGCCAGATTTATAAAGTGAAATAGGAAAATGTTGCATGTCTCTAGATTTGCTAAAATCACCTTCAAAAATGTAATGGAAGAAAAATTATGTTACCTACCCTGTTGATATATTCCACAGGGAGGAGAGTGTGTCTTCACAAAATCACAGAGAGGTTGAGTTTGGTGACATCTCTTGACATTTTCTGGTCCCATGTCCCTGCTCAAAGTAATGCCAGCTGAAGCATGTCACCCAATAGCGTGTCCTGTCAAATTTTTCATATCTCCAAGGGTGGAGACTCCACAACCTTTCTGGGAAATGGGCTTCTGTGTTCAAACACCCCCACAGCAGAGAACAATTTTCTTGTGTATGGTTGAAACTTCATGTGTTTTGATTTGTGCTTATTACCTCTTGGCCTATTAGTGGGCACCACTGTAGGAGTCTGGTTCCCTCTTAAATCCATCCCATCAAGTATTTATACACAGATAAGATCCTCCTGAGCCTTCTGTTCTCCAGGCTGAACAGTTCCAGGTCTCCCAGCCTCTTCTTGTATGACTGATGCTCCAGACCTTTCATCCTCTTTGTGGCCTTCTGCTAGACTCACTCCAGTAAATTCACGTCTTCCTTGTACTGGGGAGCCCAGAGCTGGACCCAGAGCTTGGGAGAGAGGAAGAATCACCTCCCTCATCCTGCTGACAACACTTTTTGTAATGCAGTCTAAGTAGCTTCTTTGGCCTTCTTTGGTGCATGCGTGGCTCACAGTCAAATTGCCCACCAGGACCCTGCCTGTACTGGTGTGTGGTGTTATTTCACTGCAGGTGCAGCGCTTTGCATTTCCTTTTTTTGGACTTGTTTCCCTTGTCTGAACTTACAATTTCATCTTGCTAAAATATTTCTTCTTCCTGTTTATCACTACATAGTTTCATCTTCTTCATTTGAAGAATGAAGTTATTTAATTTTGTGAATGTGTGACTTCTAAAAACGTAGTGCTTGTATATACTGTTCTATGAAGACTTTTAGAACCATCTTTTAGATGTGGAAAATCATGCATATACAAAATAATGAGAATTTATAAAGTGTAAAACCTGCAATTTTAAGTCTATCATTCAGTCTGAGTTCTTCACATCATAATTTCAGTGCTTAATGACAGGGTTGTTTATTCACTGAGCAATGCTTCAAAGTGAGTGAGTGCTTGGGAATACCACCAAAGTTAATGAAATGGTAGAAACTTAAATCTATAGGTGTTATAAATTGGCATTAAAGTCAATGAAACATATGCTTGTACTCAAGGAAGCTCTTGCTGATGGTTTTGGTGTTTGTTGTATTTTTTTTTCTTTTTTCCCAGTTAAGATGATCAAAAAAAACCCCTACTCTGTCGGTTACATTTACAGGATTTTCTAAAACAATATTATCGAGCTCAGAGGAGAAAGTTTGGCTTTTAAGACTTTCCAGAATAAGCTTTGTGACTTCTGGTTGTTTTTCTCTTGTTTTGATTTTGTAATGAAGTTTTTAACATGCATTCCTCGTTTTTAAATCCAGTTCACAGCCTTTTTTTTGGTAGACTTTTTTGCATTATCAGATCACGAGATGCATGAAGGAACTATATTTGAATTTTTCCCAGGAGGAGTAGATTGAAGTTCCAATAGTTAGTTGTTTTAGGTGAGACAAAATTGGCAATGCCTAGCATGTTAGGAAGTCCAGTCTCATGATGTGGACACCCAGTAGTTTTACAGCCATAATTATGAATTCATGAAGACTTAAAAACAGCTGGGGTGTGTATGTAATAACACAGAGAGCAGAGCAAATTGCAAAACCCTCACCAAAAAATGGATGTCCTGTGCTGAACTCTGCATAGCAGTAGCTATACTTTTAGCAGAGATCAGGCCAGCTTGCTTCACTCCTGTGAGTGTACATTCTTGGTTTCACATTCCCTATAATTTCTTTGCTGCTGTGCAGTAATTATGTAGCAGGGCTTTCTTTGAGATCTTAGGGTGTTAATCGAGAAAGCAAAAGTTCACTCACAAAGATCTGTCTGGATATCACTGCCCTCTTTTCTCAGGAAGACTGCAAGAAGAGTGTTGATGGATGGTTGAGTTTCATTCTCTCTCATGAGACCATTAAAAATGTTAATTAAACCTTTTCATATATCTAAGAGACTAAGTCAGGAAAAGAGGGAGGGTGGTACAGTGAAGGAGAGAGGGGAGGGAAAGGTTAAGCTTATTTGTGCAATGCTAAGTTGTGAGCAGTATGCTTTTGCTCAACAAATATAATGAACAATCTGGCATTTGGCTTGTGTGGAATACAGAACAGAAGAACAAAGGGCTTTGGGTATATATTTGTGCTAATCAATAAAAGAGTATCCTTTTTTGCTCTACACAGAGTCTCCAAGCCAGCAGACATAACACGATTGAGTAAACTGCAGAATTTCTGTTCCTAATGTGTTCTGCTGGTCATCTTCCCATCTCTCTTTTTTATAAATACATATTTGAGTAATGAAACAGTCTCATTCTTTAATGATAGTATAATCTATCTTAGCTGAAAACTTTAGAAAAAAGTAGTCAGAAAGTATAAATCCATTACAAATACTATATGGTGTTATAATAAAACTAATGAAACCAAGGATTTAATTGAAGGATGGCTCTTCTGGTGATCATGTCAATTTACATTCTTCAACTTTTCGTTCCACTAATACCAAGTGGTTTGCTACCATGGAACTACTAGAATGAGAAGGGCCGGTCACGTGCAGTCACATTTGTTACCCAGTCAAGCTTTCTCAAAGCTGACTCCTTTCTTCCCTCCATCCACATTAAATGGCACACTCTGATGCAGCACAAAGGAGAATTTCTGCAGTGCTATGCACTGTTAGCTATGAGCTGATAGGAGATACACCTGCTGTTCTTTTCCCTGTCATATGTAGAGTGACATTGGTGAAAGAGATCTGGTAATGGTATCTTCCACTAACATCTGCTGAAGTAGAAACTAAGGTATGTACTGCTGAAGTAAGTCAGAGTCATCTTTGCAAGGACCGTGTAACAGCTTGGGTCATTGGGGTTTTTTAACTTTGAGAAGACACTCAATAGAATACAGTGATCCTACCGAATGGTTTTTGTGAAGCATATTGCATACCATGCCTGTCATACAAACATGCAATATCCAAGCCATTCATTCTTTCAGAAAGGGAACTTATGAGTTAGAAAGAAGTACTAGTGAAGTATCATGTAAAGACAAAAGTAGACAATTGATAATTTTCATCTTCTATTTTAATGCCAGTCCTGCCCTTGATGCACCATAGTTCAAATCCATAATACTCTGACAAGGACAACAGATTTACTGGCGTGAAACATGCAGAGAGCAATTACAACATGCATCAAATATACTAAAAAACAGTAGACAAAACTAAGTGAGAGGTGAGTAAGGTAGCAAGAGTATTTTATATTTTATCCTTTTCCATGTAGAAAGAGGATACTTGATGAATATAAAAATATTTAGACAATACTTGATTTGTGCTATTCACATGAACAGCAGCAAAAACCCCACTGTGGTTTTTACATGTTCCCAGGGCTGAGCTGGTCAAAAGAAACTACGAACTAATTACTGATTTAATATAATTGCAGAATAAGGTAGGTTGGATGGGACTGGTGGAGTTCATCTAGTCCAGCGTCCTGCTCAAAGCAGGTTCAGTTAGACTGTGTTGCTCAGGTCCTTGTTCCATTAAGTTTTGAGCATCTCCAAGGATGGAGATGCTACAACTTCCACAGACATAGTGATCAAGGAAATTTTCCATTATATTGAGTCCTAATTTCACATGTTCCAACCTGTGCTTGTTGCCTCTCATCCTATTGCCACGCACCTCTGAGAATAGACTGGCTTCATCTTCCTTATACCTCCCCATTACTCATCAGGTGATTGTAGCCAACAGCAGAATCTCACTTTAACCTCTTTAAGGCTGAAGAAACTCAGATCTCTCATCCACGTGCTCCAGCCCTGACCACCATGGTGACTCTCCACTGAACTCACTCCTGTACATCAGAGTCTGTCCTGATCCAGGAGCCCAGACCTGGACCCTGCACTCCTTGTAGTCTCACCAGTGCGGAGAAGCAGGGCAGAATCAGTGTCTGACCCTGCTACTGTGCCTGTGCAGATGCAGCCCCAGGTGCACTGCTGCCTCCTGGGAACCTGCTGCCCCCCAGGACCTTTTCTGCAGAGGTGTTTCTGCTCAGTCAGCCCTAGCCTGTCCTGCTGCAGGAGTGTCTCCTTTCCAGGGCTTTGAGGTTTGCTTCAGCCCATTTCTCCAGCCTGTCCAAATTTCTATAAATAATAGCGCTACCCTCCAGCACGCTGTCCACTCCCCTCAATCTGGTGCCCCCCAATTACTTGCTGGCAGTGTCTTCTGTCCCATCATGCAGGTGATGAGGACACTAAAGTGCTTTGGACCCAGTAGCAGTCCCTGAGGGATGCTACTGTTAACGAGCCACTATTTGAACTTTGCAACACCAACCCCAGCCCTTGGAACTCATCTTTCCAGAGAGTTTTCTTCTCACCTTGTCATACCCCTACCCAGGCTAGATCTCCCCATGGCTACAATGAGGCTATGGGTGATCATGTCAAGACCTTGCTAAAGTTAAGGCATGCAACATCCACTGCTGTCCCCTACACATCTTGCCAGTCACCTCATCACAGAAGCTGGTCAGGGTTGCATTTGGTAGATTTTCACAAGCACAGGGACATTGTGGCTGCTATGTTTGTCTTTCAGAATGAAGTTCTGATTGCACTATGTGTGAGTAAAGCAATGCCAGGTTAAACTTGATAAAAGAGATAACTAGCTATTTCATGGGCTGTAGGACATGGTAGCAATCAGAGCAAGAATTCACCTCTTGACCAGTTTTGTGCTTAAATGGGGCATCTCTTTTACGTCTTGTTTTGCTTTGTGTAAGTGAAAATTTATTTTTATAAAAGCACAGAAACATTTCTTAGGTGCAGCATTATGAAACAAGTTAAACTGGAACAAACTCTGTTCTCTCAACTTAAGTTTCTGGAAACCAGAGTCTGCACTAGAAAAGTTCGTATGCCTCACAAAGTTCTGTTAGGTCAGTTGAGACTGACTGGTCTCAATTGCTTTGTCCCAAAGCCTATTAAATTTTCTCCTGCTTTTGCTGGTTTTAGAAGTAATGTCAATTTTAAGTCAGCCTGAATATGGGATTTTCTTTCCTTTCAGTAAATGCAGCACATACACTGTGAAAGAGATGTGTATTGTGTATTGTGTTTGCCATGAAAGTACATCTTTCTTTTTCATATCTTTGTTTATCTATTAAAGGGCAATAAGCTTCCCCTTACTTTGGATTTGATTATTAGGATTTCATACTTCCCTGTCCATAAACACATCAATGCACAGAGGTTCAGCAGGATAAGTTTAGGTAGCCATGATCTTTATCTCTGAATTGTGTTTCTGGCATAACTGGGTAGACAATAGAAGGATAAGAAAGATAGACAATATACATGATAATCTCTTTGGTGAAGAGTGACTGGCAAGGTGATCAGTGACAAATAGCAAAAGGATGCCTATGTCTTGTTCAGTCCTTACTCTGTTACAGACTAATACATTTGGTTTGAGGAAAAGATGCTGCAGCCTCTCCAAGGCTACTCGTGTTCCTCTTGAAGGCAATTAACTTCTGCTGTCAGACTTGAGTTCCCAGAAGGGCTGGTGCAGTGGTATTTTATTAATGATACTCTGCAGTAAAATGTGTAACAGATTGTGCTGTTTCATTAAACACAAAATCTTCTTGGTTGCTAAGGGTATATGTTTCTCTAGTAAGCTCGTACCAAGAGTAAACACTGACCGTCCCTTCAGTTTTTGTGTAAAAGATGTGAGTATATACAAATGTGTATTTATAAATATACATACCTAACATTTATTAATTTGCTTGTAAAAGTTGGATTAGTAAAAACAAATTTGGTTGTTCATCTTACATACAGCATAATCAGGAGATCTCCATCACTAAACTTTGTCTGAATGCATGTGTATTTTGCATTTTTATATTAAGTTGGTCCTTTTTTTGCCTTCCGTAATGTTTCCCTCCCAAAGGGAATTCACGTTCCTGAACCCCTTTCATCTTCCTTACTACACCAAATGAGGACATCCCAGGCCATTCCTATGCAGACCTCACTATTTTGGAAATAAGTAGTAGCTTTTACTTCTCTCCATTACTTGGATCCAGTAGAAACTATCAAATGGACAAGAAAGAGTGGTTCATAATCTACTGAGAAGAATTCTGAGAGCTAAGGCTACCAACCCAGTTTCTATTTTCCATTTCAGAACCCAAACAACTTTTATTCAGAGATTAGGTTTTAATATACCAAAAGCACCAAGAAATAACCCTGTAAATTTTGAGCAAACACTGGACATATCTATACCTTGTTTGATTATGAGAATATACATTTCTGGATTAGAAAGGTTTATATGATCTAGATGCTGAGCAATAAATTCCTGTGCCCTTCATGGAATGAGTGCAGGTGCTGTGACACTGTTGAAGTGTCACTGCTCAGCACTAGAGAAGACAAGATTTTGGAAAATTTTGGAGGTTTAAATCTCTGAGCATACCAAATTGCCCAGTTGCCTGCAACTTTTTCAAGAGGCAATTAGAAAGGTTGCTAGATAATCTCATCCAGGCTCCCTTTCCTGTGAGAGGCTGGGCCAGATAATCTTTTGAGGTCCCTGGCTGGTCTATGGCTCCATGACTCTATGACTTCAGGTGTTGACTGGAGTCAGAGGAAGCAAGAGTGAGTCAGGCATTTGAGAAACATGTAGAAGAATACCTACGCAGGCAAACACAGACAACATCAAATTCACTCAAAAAGTCCGTTCATCTCTAAAACTCAGTAGGAAAATTATGATGAAGTCCAGTGCATGTTTCTTATAGACTACTCTGAAAAATTACGTTGGAACCATAGTAAGAGCATCACTTTATAGTGTGTAAATACTGGTTCAGCAGTATGAAAGAGTTTGTTGTTGTAAAACTGTCCTGTTTTATGGACATTCATGGCTTCTAATGATTTTCCCTTGAGAAGTGGAAAAACCTCAACACATTCATTCTGTATATATAAAGTCACCGGATGATAATTATATACCTATGATTTAAGCTGCTTTTAGTGATGATGCAGGTTTTGGCAACAAAGAGAGGAAACTACTTTTTTTTTTTTAATTGCTTTTTCTTCCAAGAAAGCAAATGAGTAGTTCCATTGAATTTATAAACATTTTTGTGTACTTACCAGACTTGTTGGATAGAGTGAGAAGGTTTTAAGACTGTAGGATTAAGCCTGTCATTTCTGATGCATGGCTTCCAGCAACAAACTGTGCACAGAAAGTGTTCTGAAGCAAACACTGGGTGTAGCTGGTAGTCAATGAACATGAATGCCACACCCTCTGAAAGCCATGTAAGCAGCAGTGGTGTTATGTAGTTGATAACTTTATACAAATGTTCAAATAGTTTTGGATATTTTCAATCAACATGTCAGTGACAAATGGGAATGGTTGTGTATGATAAAATATAGACTGCAGTTCCAGTTTTATAACTGTGTTTTAAAACTTCTTTCACTAGTGTTTACTATTGGAATAGTTTCAAATATTTTCCTGCGAATCCAGTAGAATTAGTGTAAATGAAAAATGTTGCTGAAATCTCGTCATCATTTTTTATTATTAATCATGACCAAAGGCAACATATCTGTCTGCGTTTTACAATCAGCAGACAATCTTCTGAATTTCTTGGAAGCAATAGATTTTACAGTTTCTGTTAAAATGGACCTTAGTGCAGAGGGATGCACTGTGTTAAAGACTTCAGGAGGCAAATACAAGAACAATATGAGAAATGCACTGAGGATGCCAGCACATCTGGGAACAATCTAATTATCAAATTGAACATGTTGTAGTGCTAACTGTATGCTCAGCATATTCTCTTTACAGCAGGGATATTACATCAGCAGTACCATCAGAGAAGGAAAACTCCCTGAGGACTGGTTAGGTCATTTGTAAATTTCAGCTTGAATCTTTCTTCCCTGTTTTATTCTGGGAAGTTGGCCCTTCCCTTCCCTTCCCTTCCCTTCCCTTCCCTTCCCTTCCCTTCCCTTCCCT
>VXBL01007899.1:164837-196637 GCA_013400195.1 Aramus guarauna | reverse complement strand
AAAAAAAAAAAAAAAAAAAAAAAAAAAAAGTTGCTAGAGAACCCCTTGATTAGAACATTGATTGACATAGGAAATACCTCCTTTACTCTTGAACTGAAAATCGCCGAAATGAAGAGAGACACAGATTAATTTAGACTTTGGTGTATCTCTTCTGTGTAGTTGCTTCTAGTGAAGAGCAGTTCTTTTATCTTCCAGTGAAGCATCTCTCAACTGTGTTAATAGAAATGGAGCTGACTTTCCATGAACTGCAATAACAGTCTACCTCTATATTGTTGAGAACTGTTAACTTCCTTGTCCTTAAAATCATTGGCATTTTGTAATCCATATCTGCAATACTGAGAGGATGCTTAAGGTTGTCCTTCCAGCTTCAGATCTGATGGCAGTGAATGCACAGATGTGCAGAGAATGAAGACAAACAAATCGTCCATAATCACAGTAGTATCATAAGACAGTTCTCCAGGGACTTTTTTTCTACATTTCTCATGCAACTATACAAAGCAGATTGGAAAATAGCCCTCTAATGCTTGGCAAACAGAATTAGAGTCCGTGCCTCAAAATAGTCTTAGGCAAGATTCTTCTTACCTTCTTCATGTGTAGGACACACAGTTTCCCAGCTAGGTCAAAATGTAGGCAAAGATCCTTCTTCCTCACCAGCCAGACTTAATGAAAAATGTTACATTCCCTTTCAAGGAGCATAGCAACTTAAATCCTCTGCTGTGTGGGATGAGAGGTATAGGAAATGCACTGATTTATCTTGTTTACTGTGCTGATCACAAGGCACAACACAGTTCTCTAAGCCAAGTTTAGTGCTCAGTACATGGCTTTCATGCTTGCAGTACATAAAGGCAGCTTCTGTTATATGCAGAAGCAACTAGCTTGGTTTTATGTAGTCAGAGAACATTTTAAAATAGATTTATTCATCACTGTTCCCCTTTTGCCTTACTACAAATGTTAATTTAAGTCCATGTGAGCAAGCTTATTAAATGAAGAAAATGGCAATATATCTGTGGAGTCAAAGCACAGCTCCCCAAGAACAAAGAGCAAAGGTAAGCTGATTTGCAAGTCTTTTGCCAGCCTCTTCCTCCAATGGTAACAGAAGCTCTATTTTTAAAGGCTGTCTTCATGAGAGAGAGAGGAAAGTCTCAGGGGACAGGGAGGAGAAAGAGAGTATTTGTTTTCAAAACCAATTAGATGCCTTACCGCCCATTGAAATAAAGGGATGGCAGGTACTTAAGGGGTTTTTTTTGGCATCTGTGTAAGTGTCTCAGCGTCCCTCTGAACCTCTAGGTTTCCAAAGACTTCAATATATCTGGGTTATAAGTGCCACTGGCATGTAAATGCCATTGGCTTATAAATGCCACTAGTTTATGAGCTTGGACTTTTTATGACTAATTCTTTCCTCATGAAAGGATCCCCATTTCAAATGTTCAGAATGCTGTAGGCTCCCTTGCACTTTATTATGCAGATATAATCAAAGTCAAGATTTATAACCATAATCCACCACTTCTAACCAACTGAGAATTGTTAATGCAATCACCACTTCATTCTCCATGTTCAGATATCATAACAACTTTAATCCAAGTTAATAAAACTTCTCATCTGTAGTAATGAGGCTAGTAGACTGTTTTCCCATAATATTAGAGATTTAAAACAAATGGGAAAATATGCACAACTGAATCCTCCTGTCACCTTAAGCCACCAGAAACCACTTACCTGAGGTGTTTTGATATTCTTCTCAAAACCTGCATTGAACAATAAATATCACTTTACAGTTTAATAGGACTTCAAAAACAAATATGAACAACATAGTCCAAACGGGGATTCAGGATTGTCCTGGTTTTGTCTGGGATAGAATTCATTTTCTTCCTAGTAGCTGGTATAGTACTGTGTTTTGAATTTAGTATGAGACTAATGTTGATAACACACTGATGTTTTAGTTGTTGCTAAGTAGTGCTTACATTAAGTCAAGGACTTTTCAGCTTCTCATACTTGACTCACCGAGAAGGCTGGAGATGTACAAGAAGCTGGGAGGGAGCATAGCCAGCACAACTGACCCAAACTGGCCAAAGGGATATTCCATACCATTTGATGTCACACTCAGCATATAATTGGGAGGAGTTGGCCGGGGCAGGGGGAGGCATCACCGCTCCGGGACTGGTTGTGCATTGATCAGCAGGCAGTGAGCAATTGCATTGTGCATCACTTGTTTTATATATATTTTTTGTCCTGCTCTGCCCTGCCGTGCCCTGCGCTATACTCTGTCTTTATCCCAGCCCACAAGTTGGGATCTCACCGGGGGAAAGTGAGCAAATGACTGTGTGGTATTTAGCTGCCTATCAGGTTAAACCACAATAGGATCCAAGTAATTTTCTGGATCTTCACAAAGCAAACAAAACAGGCAGTTCCTAAGGGAGAGACCACAGGCCTGACACTTATTCCCC
Organism: Aramus guarauna; assembly: GCA_013400195.1. Classification (NCBI taxonomy): domain Eukaryota; kingdom Metazoa; phylum Chordata; class Aves; order Gruiformes; family Aramidae; genus Aramus; species Aramus guarauna. The sequence continues at coordinate 194,196 of VXBL01007899.1, read as the reverse complement.
AGCTGTGCTGCTGGCCACAGGCTGAATGCCCTTGATCTCCTTTTCCTTGGTTACTTCACAGTCATCTGTTGTTGTGTCTGTTCCAAATGTCATGCTTTGCTTACACCATGCTCGACACAGTATTGTCTTGTTTTTTGTGTTTTTTTTGTATCATACTAGATTTATCTTATTGTTGGTTTTATTTATTCCGGCCAATATTTCTGTATTGTTTTCTTATCTTAGATAGCTGTCAAACCTCTGTTACCATAGTATCCAAGTTCCTCCTCATCTTTATTGTATTTCTTCTCCTTACTGCAGTCATGTCATGCATGTACATTACCTGCACTATTTTAACCAAGATAAAATAAGATAGTAACTTGCCTCTGTATGGTTGCAGAATTTATTTTGCAACAGGGACCGAAGCTTCTGCTCTCACATTCTTTGCTATGCATTATTAGCTACTTGACCACTGCTTATCTGTCACACTTTGAGGGTGTTGGGGCGAAGTTACTTGCCTGTCTCTGTGAGGAAGAAATTCCTCCGTTAACAGTTCAGTCTGAATAAGAGATATTTCTTCTTCGCCCCTGAACTCTCCTTGTGGAGTTGAATGTGCTGGCATTTTGCAACATGCTTCCTACCAAAGACGGACAGTGAAAATAAAATGTTCATGTTAGTTTTGCAGTAGCATAAAAATTATACTCAATTATCTGGCAGAGTTAAAAAAATTGTATCTGAAATGTGAACTGGAGATTCAAGAAATTTTGACTCAAATTTGCCATCTTTGGTGACCTACAAATAATTTGTCATAAGTTACCAAACAAGTTTTTTGGCTTTTGCATTCATTAGCACTGTCAATGCTTCTGGGCTCCAATTCAATGAATCATTCCTGTTTAAGGACATTTATGAATGCACTTAATAGCAATCAAAGTCAATTGGAGCCAAGCAAGTACTTAACTGCTTATTCAAAAATAAGACTTTCAATTATCCTTACAATTGATGTCCTCTTCCCTGGGAGTTGAAGAAAAGGATTACAGTGGCTCAGTTTCAGCCTCTGTGATTGTCAGTGTCTCCAGATTCAGTGTAAAAGAGCCCCAGCTTTGAGAAGATTCAATAGCCATGATGTTTGAAAGATAGCATTTGGTGGCAAGTTCCAGAGGAAAATTAAAATAGAATATTTGAAGAGAAAGCAAACGTTCTCTTTGTTCTATCACAGTTAATTTTAAAAATACTTGGATCCTCACCTAGTGTCATAGGAGCCTTATTAACATGTAATATTCTCTGTTTCTGTTTCATGTCACCTTGTGGTATGTCTAAGACTGCCATGGGTTAAACAGAAGCCAGGGTTGCACATATTCCGGAAAAACATGATGATGAAAGAAAAAGATACAAGAGAGACAACACAGGAGTTGAAGGAAAAAGCAGAGGACTCTAGGATTGAAAGAGTAACAGTGATTACCAGAGGAGTTAGTTTAAGTGGTTTTAAAAGGAAAAAAAAAATCAAGTTCTGTTTCCTGCCCTCTCTGTTTTCACTAATAGTTACACTTATTTTCTCAATTTCCATAGAGATCATATACAAGTATCCAGATGTAATAGCTGTCACTTAGAAGTTAGTTACCCTCCACATCTTCAGTCACCCAGAATTATTGTCCTTGAAGTATTCTCAGACTACATAAGTCACCTTAGGATACATGATCACCTTGAGTTCTTTTCATGTGTTGTATAAATTATTACTAATAGAAATAATGGTGATCTGTAAAGTAATCTCACTACATAATTTCTGTGTTGAACATTTGAAGCAAATATACATATTAAACAGTGTCCCCCAATTATGAATATTTTTTTCCTTTAAATAGGAAGTAATTACTGTAACCTTAATTTCATTTTCTTCAGCATGATGCACGATTGCCAATAAACCAAATGTCATTTTGTAATATGATCACTCAATTTGGTCTCTGTGTAGTAAATTACGCCTTCAGAGCTGTTGGAGTGCACATCAATCTAGTCAGGCCCATGAACCACCTAGTGTAGACTCATTTACTAGTCTAGCATAGACTCATTTACTAGTCTACACTAGTGCTGAGGATGCTATAATTTATATGGGCTAATTCTATTAAAATAAACCAATTACAAATCTGATAAGCCTTCTGTACCACAGATGGCACTGATTTAAATGTGTTTTGGTTTTTTAATATAATATGTCTGTATTAAGAAATCCTATGTAGTCACAATATATGACAAACTGTAAGTGGCTCTTCAGTGTCTCTGACAAAAGAGGTAGACTCTGAATGTTTAGAGAATTCAGAGTGACATCTCCTTGCATTTATGTTTAAAATAAAAGTTAAGCAATGTGAGTAAATAAGAAATACAATAATTCATTCCTATTTCCCCCCTTTTATCTCTTATAAAAGCATGTCATAAGCTCATTTTGGTTTTAAGAAGCAAGAACAATTTTCTCTTCACAAAGAACAGCAGCTGGTTGGCCAAAAAACCCTCTGTAACATTCAACTTCAATATAGAACAATATTTTCCTCTATTAAAAAGAAAACCAAGATCTCAAAGCATAGTCTTTGTTTTATTAAGCAATGTCAACCTCCTTTGTAATATCTAAGGAAAGGAAATTTACATACCGTGCACTTTTATTTTTCCATTTTACGTTCATTTTTTGCAGTATTATTCTACTTAGCATTATTCTCCAATATTTCTTTTTTTTCCGTTTTCCACTTAAATGAACTTCTAAAATCTCCTTGCTTTCATCAATTTTCCAGAGAACTGTGTTCTGTTGTATAAACGATATCATATCTTCTACTGTGCTACCTTTAAAAGATTGACTTGTTACTGGGTTGCTTCCACTTTTGCTGATGCCACCGTGATGTTATAGTCTTTTCCCTTAGACTGGGCTCCCAAATAATTTTCTTTAAGACTCCTGTTGTTATTAGTTATCAGATGGCAGACATTCCTTATTTTCAATTTAGTCCTTCTAGGTAATTATTACTAATATAGGCAAATGGTAGTCAGTTTCAACCTTTTATAAAGCATAATAGAACCAGTATATAAAACCCCTAAGGTTCTTTCTCACTAAGAAGAATTACTAATTTAAGCTGTTGGTTTCAAAGAGGTGTCTTTCAAATGAATGATATATATCATTAAAAAAAAAAAAAAGTACAAAAGAGACTGAACCCTCTCTCTGTAGCAACCCAAAATATTTTGTTTAAAGTGGTGAAATTATTATTGTTCTATTAATAATTATTATTATTAATCTGCAGAGTTACTTCATTTTATGTATTAGTATGGGAAAATCTGTATTTTAGTGCCTATGTACAGACACCATCTATAAACATGGTATACAGGATCTAAAAAGAATGGGGGAAAACCTATTCAGCTGTATTATTCTTTTAAAGGCTTTTGTCAGTGTATAATTAGAGCAACGTTCTGTCACTGACAGATTGCATACCTTACCTTCAACCATGTGGACCAGGGAAGTATCATTACACTCAGTTTCCAAACGGCGAAGCAGCTGTGTCTGAAATCACACAGCAAGTGCATCTGGTTGGGGAGAAAACTATATGTTCACTTGTGGTGATGAAGATGTGGTGTCAAGATAGTATGTATATTTGGTACTGTGGACTTTTTGTTTCAAGTTGAATCATTCCAATCTGTTTAAAAAACCCACATATTTAGCATCTGAGAGAAAAATTGTTTTGCTGAAGTGGTTTAAATCAAATCAGTATCAAAGCTGCTTATTGTTAGCAGCAGATAATTAAGTGGTAATCAGTGAATTATACATTTGGGACCAATAGCAACAACATAAACTCCACAATACTAAACACAAAACCTTAGTAAACACCTACAAATTTCCAGGCATCCTTCTGTAGCAAACCCCAAGATGGTACAGTTCCACTGTACACAAACACATATGCAAGCGTGCATGGCTGCACACACACAGAGTTGCACACACCTCGCCTCCCCTTACTAGCCCTGGGTGTTGCAAAACTCCTTCCTGGCCATGTGGGCACCCACCACATGCTTACTCAGGCTGTACCTCTGCCACCACTGCAGCCCACACACTTGGAGGAAGACCCATGGAAGGTCCCGCAGGCACACTTTGGCAGTGCTAAGGGTTAGTCTTCTACGCGCAGACTTTCTATGGTAGTCTTCTTTACTTTAAAGAGGGGCCTGCAGTGAACACAGACCTCACAAAACAAGGAATGCGCTCCTTCCAGATGTAAAAAATTAAATTGTATTTAATATATCTCTTACTTTTAAGGTGGGTTTAAAGCAAAAATGGCTGCACACAATAGAAATAAGAATGTGCAATAAGAATTAATCTGATTTTCTTTTTTCAGAATGTTCTGACAAAATTGTAATGATGTTAGAAGCTTATAAAATTTCTGCTAAAAATCAATATATACAAAACAATAAGAGATTGTCTTATACAATACCAATATTTGGCCAGCCATGTGATCTTGGGTTTGGGGCATAAATATGGATTTAATAACATTCCTTTGTTTGGCTTTATAGTAGGAGTGATAAAACATATAAGATGGAACAATGTAGTGTGATGGGAGAACACATTTCTCTTCCTCTAAAAAGGTGATGCAACTTAATTATACTTGTATAGTTCTGACCTTTGCCTCCTGAAAAATATATATGCCTTCCCTGGAAACCCCATCATATGCAGTTACTTTCTACATAATCTAATTATGTATACAGGAATATGACCCTTAAAAAGAGAGATGAGCATTCCAGGGAGAGAACGCTCAACAATAGCAAATGTAACCCTGTTCAACAATTTTAATTAGGAAGATATCTTTTAATTAATTATTATTGTTTTATAATAATGCCAGTTAATAATAGAAACTGTCATTCACTCATACAGTCTTCCTTAGCTTCTCTTGCAAATGTTTGAGAAGTTATTCACAATGCTTTTTTAGGTGCAGATAGAAATGAACTTTGATTATTTTTTTTGGTGGGTTACTATCCACATTCTTCTCTGACAGCTCATTTGTTTAAAATTGAAATCTTAAATTGTTTACAATGTGGTTGTTTCTGTTTTGAGACTGATTTTATTTTATTCACCTTTTTTGGTTGTCTTCCTTCTTTATGGTCATATTTTTTTGTCCATTACTTGCTCAATTCATTAAAGCAAAAGATACTTAGTTGAGCTGCTTCCAGATACACCTGTAGCTTTGATGCCATTTCCAGTCGGTCTCACCCTGGTGTTGATTTATGTTGAGAACTCATTTCTAATAGGCAAGCAGTTCATTTTGCAGGTCCAAATAAAAGTACATTCAGGAGGATTAAATGCTTTTGCATGTTTGGCTTTTCATTTCAAATCTTATAAAGTCAATATGTATCTGTGTGGCCAAGTTTGAACATAGTATCCTGTGTTTTGTAGTTGTCCTAAATGAACGTTTCATGCTAAACTGCTATTCTTCTCAAGCTATATGCTGATAGAAGCCAGACAACTTCAATCTGATTAGTTAGGCTTATTGTCAATATGTTGCTACTACAGGCATAGGGGTTTTTTGTTGTTGTTGGGGGTTTTTTTTATTATTGCAGTAGTTCCTTCTGGGAATATGGGGATGAAAGTCTATTTAGTTCTATAAATTCTTCTGAAAGTAGAGACTGCTTATTATTCAAAATGGGCAAATTTGCTTTCAAATAGCATTTTTCACTTAGATAACATCATATGAATTTGAAGCACAATGGAAATGCAAAGTCTGATTCTGATATCTGCACATTTTACTTGGTTTTGAGTTGGGTGGGGAAGGTACATCAATCTAGATTTAAATTGCCTGGGATTTAAATTAATGGCGTAGCCGCATCTTAAGAACCCTATGTGATCCTTTCCAAGAATCAACAAGGAAGGGATTATCTGACCAGCTCCTTTTTCTAAACCAGACAATACATGTCTATTTACAAAACTTCTCCTCTGCCTACCTCATTAATTTTTAAACGCTCCTGCCCCAAGTCTTCCTCAATAGGAGAACATCTGGGAATTAAGTGGGATTTCTTCTCTCCATGGGCGCCAGCACCTAATGTCTATCACAGAAGAGGCTCTCAGGAGCTCAGTAAGTCAAGGTGTTGTTAATATGATATTACAGGAAGGAAAAACATCTTTTGGTCAAAGTTATGTAAGAAGAAATGGAGCTGAGATTCATATGCAGCAATACTCTGTTCTTCATTCTATGGTCAATAAAACACTTAGATTGCAAAATAGCTTGTTTCCTGCAAGGATACTGTAACATTAGGCATTGAATGAGAACAGTAAGTAAAAATAAAGGTAACTCTATTTCATAACTTGGTGCCTGATATTAGCTCAGTTTGCCTGCTGCAGTCTTTCCTAGCATCATATAACTTCATATTATCTTTCTCCTCTCAGGAAAAAGCTTATGTATGTGTTTCTCATGAATTAATGGAGTATTTGCAGACAAAAGAAATATTAAAAAAAAAAAAAAAGGAATAGGCATACATTTATGAATGTGTGTGAAACATGGAAGGTGTCAGGACAGGAAATATTTATTACTTTTTCTTCTGTGCTCTCAGTATAGTCCACATTAAAAATCTTACCTATATTTTCAGCTAGTCTAAACTGCCTTCTGTGGAGGTACTCTTATTTATACCCTCTGAGGCACAATGCTATTAAGACTCTTATTCCTGTTCCTTCATCAGCTGTATTAGGATGAATGCAACTGTACTGAGCTTGTCCAAAAAGGAGCAGAACTAAAATTGCTGAGACGTGAGTAAGCCATATTCATATCCCTCTTATGTTGATTTGGAGAGATAAGAGGTGGAGACACTGGTCTAAATGAGTCAGCAAAACTATTTAGAGTCAGATTGCTTAAAACTACTTACACTGAGGCTGTCGAACAGCCATCAGTCTGTTGATTGACACACATATGCAATTCCAGCTGAGCAAAATTCCAGCTTGTACTCAATACAGACTTCAGCTCTGCTTTGAAAAAAAAGAATATTCAGACAGCTTTAGTTTTCATTCTAAAGTAGAATGAAAAGCAAACTATGGAACATCAAAAATTAATGTTGAATGGGGTCATTATTCCCTGGTAGATTTTTGTGAATGACTTTGCTAATAACACCTGCTCGAACCCAGTCTAAAGGTACACAGGTAGGATGCTGATAATCCTTTCATCTATTAGTTGAACCCTTTTCTGTGAAAATTATTTGAAACTTAGCGCTTTCTAAACTCTTTTTAGTGACTAAGGCTTCTGGAAAACCTGAGAGTGGCAGAGTTATTGTTGGCATAATTGCCGTGTGTGTGCTTTGGGAGGGAGGATTGGAACACTAGCCCCACCGCATGCTGATACACACTGCTGAAACAGTTGTTCTCGTAACCAACTGCTGGAGGGCATGTCTTTATCCTGCTTTAATAACTCTCAAGCCAGGTGCACTTTAATCCATCAAGTTGTTTGTTGTGGGTTTTTTACATAGCATGAGGAGATACGTACTTACTACAAAGTCATAGCACAGGTAGATTTAGTTGTCACAGCCTCAAAATATGTGTTGGTGCCTGTCAAGCTCAAGTGTAACTGAGCAGGATGTGTTTCTGACAGCACTTGTGGAGACAGAATTACAAAGATATCCTAAAAGCAACTGCTCTTGGGAGTTTTATTGATAACAAACTTAACTCCCGAATGGTGTAAATCAGTAAGAAAAAGGAGTATCCCCATTTGAGAGCATTGGGATGGCTATGACAGTCTTTTTGCTTGCAACATACGTAGCAGATTTTACTTCTCCTTCCAGTCATGTTTGCTAGCAAGTAGTCCAAATGAAGTGAATTCAGGGGTGATATTAAAGGAGACAAGAAAGGTACAGTGAGTTCCTTTTGAACAGTTTAAACTAGCCTACTGTGAGGTGTTAGCAGAAAGTGTAAATTAAAGGTCAGTAGGGAATTGTTATAACTTGCCACTTCAAATAACCTTTTGTTAAATGCATTATTGGCCACACACTTATTTTATGGTTGTTCATCTTTACTTGCCCCAGCTTAGGATGTGTGGGAAGCTGAAGCTTATGGAAATGCATTTGTTGTCCTGCTCCAAGTTTCTCATTCAATGATGTGGTTTCAGATACAGTTAAATTATTCTGATAAAAACATTCTAAAAACTAGATTAGCCAAGAAGGACTATGAAAAAGGCTTTATATCAAATGTCCTTCATGATGGTATTGTGTTGTCTGCAATACTGTGTGAGGAAAAGGTTCTGGAAATTACCTTGGATTTCATTTCATTATTTTATTTTATTTTATTTTATTTTATTTTATTTTATTTCATTTCATTTCATTTCATTTCATTTCATTTCATTTTAATTTAATTCCAAAATATAAGAAGCAAACAAATGCCATAAGAAACAATTTCCACTTCAGGGCATCATGCAAGTCTGATTCTAGCAATGAGATCTTGGCTGTGACACTCAGAGCAGAATAGCAGAAAACAATTTTCTACCTGGGACAGCTCCTACACCCACACACACCCCTTCCCTCTCACGCTTTGCTGCAGGCTCCTGGGGACTGTTTGCAGGAGAAGCTTGCAGTCTGTAAGTGGTACCTTAATGCTGCACATGTGGTCTTTATTGTCCCTGAATGCACTGCTTTCAGGTTGCTAAAATGAACTGCTATGTGTGCACTGGTGGGCAGGGGAGCTGGCTGACTTTACTAAAACAGTCACACTAGCACTGTGCAGAATCTGGGCAGCACTAGAGAAATCAGTGTGCTCCCCTTTTGGTACCCTATTCTTCTGTGACTCTGACTGGGACAAAATTTCACTTTCTGATAAATTAATTAAAATTTCAGTCTCTGTTTTCTCAAAAAATTCCCTTCCCATAATTGTTCACAATGGCATACTACGTTTTGATAAAGGAGTGAATTTCGAAATGTGTGCTGTCGTTCTCATGGGCTCTACTTTGCTTCATTGTCTGCTAATATTATTGATGCTTTTTCAGTATTACATAAGGCTCACTGCTCTCATTTTCCATTACCTTGATTGATTTAAATGCAAAGTTGCTTGCATTAAGGCAAGGCTTGGTTTTTCTGTATTAATGCTGTAATTAACTCAGCAGAAATCCATCTATAGAATAGCATGGACTAAACATAGTAACTTTTCTTGACAAAGTATAGAAATTTGTAGGAAGAGTGGAAGTGGATGAACATAGCATTTTTCTTGTTCCATTTAGTAGTGGCATGTTAGTGGCATTGTTCTCAACCTTATGTCAGGAAATGTCCATGTGCAGATAATGAATGACAGTATCACTTCAAAAATCTTTAAAATATGAGAATCAGAAGAATGAGACTCGACCACTAAGAATGATGGAGGCTGTTGTATGAGAAAAATAAGGAACTAATGCTATTTAAAGCAGGACAGTATGGAAAGGGATGTGATGTGACCAGGATCAGGATCTGCTGGTTATTTACCTTCCTATAGCTCATCTTGCCATCAATGCATTCCTTCTGTGGCTGTGATGAAGGTGATTCCTGATAAAGGTTCCTGGCAATGCATGCTTTAACTTCCTCCAAAATTTTCCTATGGATGTAGATGAGTTGCTTGGAGCTGAATAATTTTCATCTTCCTACAGCTGCAAGACTGTATCTACCCTTGCATGCTGAAAGTGAATCCCCACTGTTATTCTGTGAAATAAGCACACAAGATTCTTTTTTTTCTTGCTTTTGTAATCAGCATGCTAGACATGATTATATATAAAATGAGGGTAGAAATTCATTCATCTGTAATTATGTGATCTTGTTTGGCATCTAACTATATGATAAGAAATCAGTGATTAAATTTCCTTTCAAAGTCTTTGTTCATCAGTCACAAAACAAGCTCAGTAATTATCCCTTAGTTATTGTGAGAAATGTGCCTTCATTATTACATTCCTAATTGTTTTCAGTTAAGGAAATTTATTTTTATAGATCACTCAGCTAACTCTTTTGGACTGTGCGATTCTCCATTGTTTTCAATGTAGAAAGCAGGGCCTATAGACTGTTAAAAGAAATTCATGTTATCCTGCTGGTACATACAATAGGACACATACTACGTACCTACCTGAGTACACATTATATTTTGTTCTTCTACAAGGCATTTCAATCTGAAACGTTTTATAAATATTCACAGAACATGCCAGCAGAGGCCTGTAGTTTGCCTGAGACTGCCAAGAGCTGCATCATCAAAGAAAAATTAGTTTTATGTTGTAACTGTGGATGAGATAAACCCATCCCGTGTGTGGAAATGTCATGTTTATCATCCTGTAAATTCTGCAGACAGAATCTGTATGTTTTTAACCGCTAACTTACAAGTCTCTTGTTCAGGAATTTTTATTGTATCCCCTAAGGTGAATTAAACACGTTTGTGCTTAAATATAAAACCTTTAATGCACAATGCATTGGACCAAGTCCTACCACCCTAAGCAGTTCTACAGGGAGTCTACAAAGGTGCGACACAAGCCAATTCCTTACGTACACTTGCACCAGCACCGACCCTGTGAGTGTCAGCACAGGGTGCCTCAGCCCAGCGTTGGGTCCATCCCCCAACCCAGCTCTGCTGCCCAAGGTGGCCCCTGACCACTCGCATCCCATGGCCAATCAATCAGCTACAAGACCACACTGCGGCATTTCCTGTCTCATCACCGAGGGAAACTTCATTCCCTTACAGAGCATCCTTCTGTCTCTGGCATTCCTGTGTCCAGCCAGTTCAACCGCTTCTGCAGTTGGACCTTCTCGCCCTCCATGCCAGGATGTTCCTTGCTCACAAATTACCAATGCTGAGCAGCTACAGTTTGAACTTCTACTTCACTCTACTGAGTGCACACACAACTCTTGTAACTTGACCACATTTGCTGGATTTTCAGAGGGTCAGCAAAATAGTTCTCTTTGAGATCAGCTTTGTAAGCTTCAAGGGTTATCTAATAAACCAAAGATTTCAGGAGATTTGGGAACGGCATAAGGTAGGATCTGGAATTTTAGGGAAGATTAATCTTGCATCACTCATGGTCCAAATCTGCAAATCTCTTCTTTGTGCTCGCCAATAAAGCAACAGTTGTTGAGACAAGGTTTCTCTGATTCTTACACCACTGTGATGGTTCCTACAGAGATCATTTAGTTACTTGAACCTAAAGGAAATATCTTGGATGATCCCCATAAGCTGTGTATTTTTCTATAAAGCAGTTAAACCTGGGAAATTGAGATGAATAAGATGGTTATACTATTTCTATTGTAATAAGGCAAGCTCTGTAGTAGAATAGCAGTACTTGGACTGTAGTGCTCTCATATTTCAAGGGTGACAGGTAATTTCATACTTCCAGAAAATTGGATGTAGCAAGTCCAAAGTTTCATGAACTAAGACATTTGCAGAGGGGTGGGAAATAAACAAACATTTTCAGTCAGTATTTCAAAAAAATCTATGTCAATGATATACACATACATATATAGGGGTATGTGTATATATAAAAATATAAGTATATATTCATAAATATATATGTAGAATTGAACAAGGGATGGCATGAACAGGCTACCATAGGAGTAAGCTTCTTCCTAATCTCTCAGAAAAATATGCCAGGATTGTCTGCTTGTCAAGACAGCTTTAATGTCTCGAACTCAAGGGGCGAGATCCTCAAACACTATAAATTGCTATCACTTTTCTGAAATCATTCTAAATATAGTGAACCAAAGGATCTACCCCAGAGATTCTTCCACAACAGAGAGTGTATGATGTCATTCACATAATATGTGCAAATAATAGAAGTTGGAATTGGAAAAGACTTATCAACGTGTTCTGTGCAAAATAAGCCATTTCCCAGTGCTCTGTCTATAACGCTTTGTCCATTGTGCTGACACCAGTACTGGTAAACCAGGAGAAGACCAGTCATTATATTTTCCCTTCATTCCAAAAAAGCTTAGTAAGAGGTTGGTGCTAGGTATGTTATTTTCTGTCATCTGTGAGGTTGGTATTTATTTTTGAACGGTGGGTTTTTTGTTTTGGTTTTTTTTTTGTTTTGTTTTTTTTGTTTTGTTAACTGCTGCCGCAGTAACCAGTGCTGCAGAGGGAGTACAAAATATTGTTGATTCCCGCTTCATAAAATAGTTGCTTTAGAAAGATTTCTTGCTAGGCTTTGTAATACGAAATGAGCTGAAATCCAGGTTGGGAGGATGGAGTGGGCAGGAGTGTATATTACAGTGTTTTGCTAGGCTTTGTAATACAAAATGAGCTGAAATCCATGTTGGGAGGCTGGAGTGGGCAGGAGTGTATATTAGGGTGGACCTTCTGCTCGGAAACCTCAAAAGAAGAACTGAGGGACTGAACAAATTACACTCATCTCCTGAAGATAGCTTTAAGTCAGAAAGGAGCATGCTGCTTGGTACTAAAGAAGCTTCCAAACTGCGCTAAGTAAAAGGTTTTAGATAAAAGAAATTTTTATCCTAAATGAAATTAGTTGCAAAAGTTTTAACAGGTGAATTTTATTTCCAAAGGTGCAGTGATCATCTCCAGGAATTGAACCCACTAAGTCTTAAGGTATGTTATGTATACTTTCCATAGTAAACAATTTGATCTGAATATGTCTTGTATTACTGTTTACAGTTAAAACAAAGTTAAAAATGAAAGGTTTTTAGTCTTATGTTTACAAATGTTCTGTTTTGTGACTTCTACTCTTAAATAATGAAATTTGAAAAGGGAAGAAAAATGTAGTGCAATCTCTGCATGATTTTATTAAGCCTTTCTTTATTGAACCTTAGTTTTGACAGAATGTGTATCAAAGCTCAAGTTCCTGCAGCTCATTATTTTAGAGCTTCTACTTTCCATTTTATATAAAATGGGGATCTAGATCCAAGCCTATGGAGGGGAAAGGAAGAGANGCTTGCTGAAATTAATCATCCATTAACACTCTGGGGGGAAAAAAAAAAAAAAAAAAGAAATGGAATTTTAATGACTCAGGAATTAGATTACAACTAGAAATGCAGCATTTTTTTAAAATAAAAAATATCCTCTCCATTTTTAGTGTTTGATTTTACGGTTGCTAGTGCTCTTTATTCATGTTTGTGGTTTCTCGTGTAGTGTGAGTGTGAGGCTAGAGAGATTCAAAAGCACACATGCATGCAGCTGGAGAACTAATCAGTGAAATCTTCAGTGTTTATTATATTGCCCTGTTATCCTGCAGGTATGCTTGCTCACACACTTCCACTTTTCCAGGCTTGAAAAAACTTATGCAGAGTCCCTGCCCTTCCCAGTCCATGCTAGATTTATTGGCAAAGATTTCCCCTCTTCTTCATATGTATGTTCCCAGGTTTCTTCTGGTAGACCCATCATTGGAAATAATAGACATCCATGTTCATAACTTTTGTTTATGCAGTAGCTCCAGTGGGACTGGGATGTGTCACCACTGTTACATGAAGCACAAGATTTGCACACATACAGGTTATATGTTTCATTCATAACCCATTGGACTTTCTGCTGGTGTTCAGAGCAATTGATAGCTCCTCTGATGCACCCCACATCAGCCACTGTAAAAACATGCAATTCCATTCCACCAGCAGACAGTGAACCAATTAGCAGTAAAAATAGACAAGTTGGCCAGTCATAATACTTTACATGCAGCAGTGATAGTCAGAAAACTTTCTGTATCCAGTGTTGCTGCCTAATTAATTCCAACTGGCTGGCATCCTGCTCTTAGCTTCAGATGAACTTCTGATAACCACCACTTCTCTGTAGGTGATTATCCTAGTAGTTTTGGATTTGATTAAGATGGGGTTTTGGCTAGTCAGGGAGGACAGAAGTCAAACAGGTTGTGGGGAAGGAACAGCCATGTTACTCTCAGGGGAGCATATTCTGCTGTGCAACAATTAGCTGGTATCAGTCTTGCAAACCAATAAGCATGACTGCAAATGCAAATGATACTACTAAATCAGTTGATACTTGCAGCCTTTGCATTTTATGTTAGAAACTGATCTGTGAGAACACATGTACTATAGTGACTACTAAATACGTATCAGTACAACACTGAATTTTGTTTCACCCTACACCATAGCTTCAAAAAGTCCCCCAAAACTATAAGGAGAAGTTCACATGGTACCATCAAAATACTTCTTTTTCTGAAAGTTCCCACTCTCTCTTCTAGTACCTTTTTCACTTCTTTGTTTTGTTGCTACCTCTGGAATCACTTCTGTCACAAACCCACTGTGAAAGGACTGAAAATCCAACAAGTCATCATAACTGATATTATGTTCATTGCATGTGTCCTCTCCACTAGCTCTTTCCTCATCCTTTGCTTGTGCTCTTGATCTAAACAGTAAACCCTTCGGTCAGTTAGTGTCTTATGCATTTATATGGTGTGGTACAGTAAGAAACTTCTCTAATGCTGTCTTCCTTTTCCATTAGCACTACTGAAAAAAAAAAAAAAAAGATAAATAACAGAGGGGAGGATAAGTATCTTCCCATAGATTATACAGAACCAAACAAAGAACTGTTCCCCACATTGTTCATTTCTTTCTTCTTTGAGAATGAGGCATAGTTTTGACATTGCAGAACAAGACTGGCAAAAAGCTAATACTGCAATTAGCAGTGTAATTCTCAAACCTGAGCAGGCTATCAGGCTATCACAGAGTTTAAGCTCCTGAGGAGCAAAACCAGGGCAGGCTGCTGCCACCGGTAATATCATAAAGCCTCTCAGTATGTGGAAGTTGGGCTCTGCTTCAGTCACACATAACTGAACAGAAAAAGTGCAAAATGTAACCCCTTCATTTACGAATTTTATTTTCACAATGGTTGAAATTCAACAGAAGGTATAGGCTCGTTGTGAGTGCTGTGCTTGTTTGATTTTACTAGTTCCCATTAAGTAGCATACCGTTAGGTATTTGTTCTGTGGGACTGTGCTTTTGAAAGTATTCTCCAGACTTTAGCTTTACTGTCTCTCCAGTATTATTACCTCTGTTCACTTTCAAAAATTGGACTGCAGTAATGGTAAAAATGAATAAGTAGAGAATGAAATTGATGTTAAATATTAAACCTGTCTACTTAAATAGGGTTCTGGGGGGGTTAGATATAGTGGCATGTTCTTCTTGTGCAGATTCCTTTTTTTAAATGCCAGTTTTGTTGAATGACTGTGACTTCAAAAGTCACAACTAATATTATTGTACTAAAAAAACTGTCTTAGCAGACTAGAGACAAAATAAGCTTTTGTCTATTGCTATAAAACAATATGCTATTATAAAACATATTACACTGATTTGTCTCAAGGTAGTGTGAAGTAAGCAAAAGCTATTGATGATTTTTTTTGTTCTTTCAACTGTTTTGCAGGATTTCACAGAATCACAGAATGGTTGAGGATGGCAAGCATCTCTAGAGATAGTCTAGTTCAATGTCCCTGCTCAAAGCATGATCAGCTAGAGCAGTTTTCTCAGGGCAACGTACAGTCAGGTTTTGAATATCTCCAAGGATGGAGACTCCACAATCTCCTGGGCAACCTACTGCAGTGTTCAACCAACCTCACAGTAAAAATTGTTTTCTTATGTTCAGACTTAATTTCATGTATTTCAGTTTGTGGTTGTTGCTTCTTGCCTTGCCACTGGGTACCACTGAAAAGAGTTTAACTGCACCTTCTTCAATCCCTCCTGATATGTATTTATACACAGTGATAACATTGTCCTGAGTCTTTTTTTTCTCCAACCTGGACAGTCCCAGCTCTGTCAGCCACTTCTTATATGAGAGATGTGGCTCCAGTCCACATCCAGTCCATCTTTGTGACCCTGTGCTGGAGTGGCTGTGGTATGTCCATGTCTCTTATACTGGAGAGGGCAGAGCTGAACTCAGCACTCCAGGTGTGTCTCACCAGGTCTGAGCAGAGGGGAAGGATCAACTCCCTCAACTTGCAGGCAACACCCTTCCTAATGCAGCCCCCCTTCTTTGCTACATAGGCACCGTGCTATCTTATGGTCAGCTTGTTACCCAGGAACTCCAGGTTCCTCTCTGCAGAGCTGCTTTCCAGCCAGTGAGTCTCACCATCTACTGGTGTTGGCAGTGTTGTTCCTCCCCAGGTGCAGATATTTGCATTTCCCTTTGTTGAATTTCAGGAGGTTCCTGTTGACTCATTACTCCAGCTTGTTGAGGCCCTTCTGAATGGCAGCACATCCATCTGATGTATTAACCACTTCTTTGTGTTTTACATCATCTTCAAACTACTGAGGGTGCACTCTTCCCCATTGTCCAGGTCCTCACAAATGGGTTAAACAGTGTTTGCCCGAGTATATGCCCCTGAAATGAACCATTAGTGTGAATGGCCTCCTCCTGGGCTTTGGGACCACCAATCACAACACTCTGAGGCCAGCAGTCTAGACATTTTTCAGTCCACCTTAGTGTGCATTTATCTAACCCCTTCTTCAGTTTTACATGAGGATATTATGGGAAATAATGGTTAAAACCTTCTTAAAATTGAGGAAAACAACATCTACTGCTCTCCCTTCATCCACCAAGCTCATCATCTCATCATAGAATGCTATCAGGTTGTTAAGCACAGTTTCCTTTTCATAAATCTATGGTGAGTACTCCCAATTAACTTCTCGTCTTTTATGGGTTTGGAAAATTATATGGCTAGGCTTTTTGAAGTGTTCTCAAACGTGATCCTCCACCACCAAGAGTAAGTGTTCATTGCTCCAGACATTCCCTCTGGTCTCATGGGTTTGGGAATCCTGAAGAATGAGATGAAGAAGGCACCAATTCATGCTTCTCTGTCTCCTTTGTCATGAGAACCCTTTCCTCATTTGGAGGCAGGCCCACACTTTCTCTAGTCTTCCATTTACTGCTGATTTACTTGTAGAAGCCTTTCTTGTTGCCCTTTGCATCCCTTGATAGATTCAACTCCAGATGGGCTTTGCTGTCCTAATCCTGCTCTTGCACCCTCTGACAGTGTCCCTGCTTCCACCTCCTGCACGCTTCCTTTTTATGTTTACTTTTAGTCAGGAGTTCATCTATCGAGGCCTCCTGCCACCTTTATTTGTTTTCTATATGTGGCGATGAACCATCCCTGAGCTTGAAAATCAATCAGATTTTTCCAAAACAAGTGAGGATAAAACAGATAGTGGACAGAAATGGGTCTGTTACAAGAACTCTTCAGAAGATGACAATCAAAATAATTTATAAATAATCAACCAAGTGATTTCATTTTACTGTTCACAGTAATCTAAATTGCATTTATAAGCTTTCTTGATCCAAAACTCTGGCATGGATACTGAGAGAAAAAAATACTGGATATTATCAGTGGTGACCCTTTCCTTTTCTGGAATATTATACCTTATTAAGTAATCATTATATCAACTTATTTTCAGCATCTAGGGTTTCAGCACAAAATTTATTTCCCATGATTGACCAGTTGTTTTCTTAGAAATCCGAGACACTATACACACAAATGTCATCACAAATACTTTGCTCAATTTCTTTTACCAGTCCCCTACTTTGTGTTGAATCTTAACTAAATTTATATTATATAAAACTTATTGAATTATTGTCACCTTGTTTCTCTTGTTGCTTAGTATTCCTTCCCTGACTCTTGAAATTTCTCTACAGACCTCACCACATCTTTTATTCCTGATGAATTTTCTGTTGGTACCTTCTTGCTATCTGTTGATTTTCATGGTGACTCTGGTCTAACAAGATTGACAGTTGTGGTTTTGCTCCAGCCAGCAGCTAAGCCCCATGCAACAGCTCACTCTGTCCTCTCTGCAGCAGGCTGAGGAATCAGAAGAGTAAAAGTGAGAAAACACATGGGTTGAGGTAAACACAGTTTAATGGGTAAAGCAAAAGCTGCACAAGCAAGCAAAGCAAACCAAGGAATTCATTCCCCACTTCCCATGGGCAGGCAGGTGTTCAGCCATCTCCAGGAAAGCTGGGATCCAGCACGCATAATGGTGACTTGGGAAAGACAGACACCATCACTCTGAACATCCCCCCATTCCTTCTTCTTCCCTCAGCTTTATGTGCTGAGCATGAAGTCATATGGTATGGAATATCCCTGTGGTCAGTTGGGATCAGCTGTCCTGGCTGTGTCCCCTCCCAACTCCTTGTGCACCCCCAGCCCACTCGCTGGTGGGGTGGTGTGAGGAGCAGAAAAGGCCTTGGCTCTGTGTGAGCACTGCTCAGCAGGAACGAAAACGTCCCTGTGTTATCAACAGTGTTTCCAGCACAAATCCAAACCATAGCCCCTACCAGCCACTATAAAGAAATTAACTCTATCCCAGCCAAAACCAGTGCAACAGGGGAGATTATCAAACACAGATGCTTCATATTCTTTCTCTTTCTGTGGTTGAGGGTATGCTGTTTTTAAAGCACTACCCCATGTTTCATCCCCCGACTCCTGCTTTCACACTGAGGTAGGGTGAAAGGAGGCTGTGGAGCATTCCGAAGGATGAATCTTGTTCTGTGGTATCCTGAACTAACAGGCGATCTCCCTTTGTTAGCGGAGACGTGTGTATTTGGGCTAGCATATTTGCAGGACTTTTGCCTGTTCCTCCATCATTGGTATTTAGAGACAAGTAGACCTCATTGGCTTAGGTACTGTTCCTTGCTTCTTTTTCTACTCCAAGTTGTCCTAGTTTTAAGGGGTCTTCTTTTTCTTCAGAGAAGTGATTGGTCAAGATCAGGCATAAGTTCCCATCTTAAAAGCCATGTTCATATATTCTGCCTCTATTTCAGACCAGTTTCCCTTATCCTGACACAGGAATGCCCCCTGCATGTGTTATTAGTCAATTCTGAAGATCTTGACCTTTATCCAGCTGATTTATCCCTTGATCCTGTTACCTTCTGTCTTTCTCAGTTGCATTAAAAATCAAAGTTGTTTCACTTTGGTCATAAAAATCCTAATGCATCCAAATCTGAAATATTAGCTGGTTGCTGTCTTTACGCTGTAAAATGTAAAAATATAATGCAAGTTTAGAGGAATATTTGGCCATACACAGTTTGACTTATTCTCAGAATTTTACAACAACTGCAGAATAAAATCTTCCATTGTCTTTCTGAAAGATACTCGTAAAAGCTTTACTTCTTGTTTAGACTCCTTTACCTTTCTATGATACTACATTTCTAACAAAAACTTTCTGGCTGCCCCATCAGAGATGTCACTATGGAAATAGTCCAGGTTGTTCAGCTTGGAGAAGAGAAGTCCCTAGGGACACCCAATTGCGGCCTTCCAGTACCTGAAGGAGCCTACAGGAAAGATGGTGAGGGTCTGTTTAGCAGGGACTGTAGCAACAGGACGAGGGGTAATGGGTTTAAACTAAAAGAGGGTAGATTTAGATTAGATGTTAGGAAGAAATTCTTTACTGTTAGAATGGTGAGGCACTGGAACAAGGTTGCCCAGAGAGGCTGTGGATGCCCATCCCTGGAAGTGTTCAAGGCCAGGTTGGATGAGGCTTTGGGCGACCTGGTCTAGTGGAGGGTGTCCCTGCCCATGGCAGGGGGTTGGAACTAGGTAGTCTTTGAGGTCCCTTCCAACCCAAACCATTATGTGATTCTATCCTATGATTCTATAAATACGTTAATTGTACTAATTTTGCTAATCACTGTCTTATAAAGATTCTTTTGCTACGTGACAACTACATTTATAAAAATTGCTGTGACTGCTTTACTAATGCCAAAAATGTAAGTGTGTATTCACACATTCAAAGACTGAGAATCTATTTCCAATGTGTCTTGGGGAATGAGTATAGAGACCTTTCCTGTTACCACAGAAAGGCTATGGAAGTGTTCAAGGCTAGGTTGGATGAGGCTTTGGGCAACCTGGTCTAATGGAGGGTGCCCCTGCCCATGGCAAGGGGATTGGAAGTGAGTGATCTTTAAAGTCCCTTCCAATCCAAGCCATTGTATGATTCTATGACTCTATGATTCTAAATCACAACCAAAGAAAATCCCTGTGTATTTTGAGTTTGATAGTAGATTTATTCCGAGATGTATTAGTGTGTTCCTTCCTCTGTCTCACTGTATTGGTTTTGGCTGAGCTGGAGTGAATTTTCCCCACAGCAGCCCCCACAGTGCTGTGCTGTGTGTCGGTAGCCAGCAAGGTGTTGGTAACACACCAGGGTTTTGGCTGGTGCTGAGCAGTGCTGGCACACAGCAAGGCTGTCTCCCCAACATCCCCCTCACCAGTGGGCTGGGGGTGGGCAAGGTCTTGGGAGGGGACACAGCCGGGACAGCTGGCCCAAACTGACCACAGGGATATTCCATACCATAGGACCTCTGCTCAGCAGAAACAGCTGAGGGAAAGGAGCAGGAAGGGGAGGCATTCATTTTTTTACATTTGTCTTCCGGGGCAACTGCTACACATACTGCAGCCATGCTTCCCAGGAAGTAGCTGGACATCGCTGGCTGATGGGAAGTAGAGAATAATCTTTTGCTTTTGCTGTATTAAACTGCCTTTATTTTGACCCACAGTTTTGGGGTTGTTTTTCCATCTTATTTTCCCCCCGTTCCTGCCATGCTGAAGACAGGAGTGATGGAGTGGCTTTGTGGATACCTTGTGTCCAGCCAAGGTTAAACCACCACACTCAGTAAAATTCAGTTTTGCATCTGACCATGGAGAACCATACATCACTCGAACAATGACTGATCTCCATGAACTAGATTGGATGAAAAAGTTCTATTAATATCTCAATGTAAGCTATTCAGTCAATTTTCAAAGTAAATTCCACTGACCTTTCACATTTCCTGCATTTGTCTGACCTGTTGTATGAGAGATCAAAACTGTGATTCCTGATCATTTAGTCAGGTACATTCCTAAAACTATGGACATGGTTGCTCTCCCATTTGAACTCAGTCATGGAAGATATGATAAATTTTGTACCCTTGGAAACTTTGTTTTTCACAGTGATGCATGATGCCTCAGATGCACTGAACTCTGGCTTTAAAACTGGGATAAGTGTAATCTTGTCCCTTTTTTAGAAATACCTTCTGTTCATCTAACTTCTATAAGAACTGCTAATGACTGGTGGAGGTTGAATAGCAGTTTCTCTTTTGGCCCACTGGTTTTAGCTCAGTTGTTGCAGTCTAACAAATTTGATTTGGTGAAAAGTCATACTCTATGTTAACACAGTAGTGAAATACTTTCCAAAGTTAGACAAAAAAACTACTGGCATCTTACTTAAGGTATTTCTGAATTTGGGTAGAATATTCTATTTTTATCTTACATACAGATATATGCATGAACATTCACCACTGTGCACCCATTTTCCTGCTCTCTGTTGAAAAAACATATGCAAAACTCGAGAACAAGACATTCCCATCAGTTGGAAAGGTAGGGAACATCCAGAATTTTAGAGATGTTTAGGAGCAGTGCTCAGTCAGTCTTTAAATTTCAACAGGACCTGAAATAACAAGTTGGGACTCCTAAGAAAAAGCCCAGATCAGTGTATCTTCTGGATGACCTGGCCATGATATGGATGCCATCTGATATTCCCCATGATATCTGTGCATTCGCCTGAAGATTTCAGTGACAGGGAACAAAGATTCAGCCTAACTAAATTGATCATCTTTTTAGTGAAGGAGGTGGATGCACTGCTGTTGAAAGTCTAAAAAACACAAAAACAAAAAAACTGTTTAGAGATTGTAACAAGATTATTCACTTGAATGACTAAAAAGTACTTATAAATCGTAGGAAATTTTCTCAAGGAATCTTGAAACTCTACAGAAGTAGAGTCCTAGGTAGAACTGTAAATTTCCCTGGTTACATTAAAACCATGTTGAAATATGCCACCTGAATATTTTACTTGTCTGCATGCATTTTCTCCAGTAAAAAAAAGAGCGTGTGATTGGTGTGGGATTACATTGCATCCATTTGCAGATTGCATTTTGTACTAAAGATGCTGTAAGAAATGGTACTCAGCAAAGCTCTCATGGAACAACTAACTATAATTTTACTGAATCCTTTCCATGTCCTTTCTTGTATAAGATCCTCCTTGGTTCAGAATATGATCTTTCTTTTAAAATTCATATGAAATAGGACTTACAAGTCTATGTTTGAAAAGCTACATTTTAAAAAAAAAAGATAAATACTGTTTATTAATTCTGTTTTAATGGATCAACAAGTACAACAGCGCTGCAAATACTCAGCAAAACCAGGTTCTCTGGAATGTGAGCTTCATAGTTTCTAGTCTTGATATTTACCAGATGATAATTATGGCTTTGTACTCACTCCTTTATAACATATTCATTGATTTAGTGCTTATGTTTCCTCATCCTAGGAGGTAGTTGAACATATTTGTTAAAATGTAAGAATATCTGTGTCTTGCAGGTTTGTTTCAAGTGTTTTGAGTGTGGTGCCATGAGAGATGCTGTTGTCCATGACAGGTTTGGGTTATCATGATCAAGTGCTCTATTTTGACTTCATACAGTTGCTAAAAGCTTTGTATGTTAAAGAGGAAGTATTGGACTTTTAAAAGCATTAGATAGGTCAGTCTATTGAGACCAGTTTCTTTATTGACAGTTTCCAGGCTTATTTCAGTTGAAAGTGTTTATAGAATCATGTATCACTGATTGTCCTAACAGGATTTCCTCTTAATTATCATCTCAGAGTAGTAGCTATTACTTTAAACAAAAATTTGCTACTGTGTAGGTGTGATATGGCAAAGATCAGGTTAAAATAAAATTTTAGTCATGTATCTCCAAACAGAAGGGAAACACAAAAAACATTGCACCAAATTGTGTTAAAGCAGATGCTTGTTTCAGCTTATTAGTCTAGAGCATTTGCATAGTCCTATCTAACTGCCAAAAAAAATCTGTATTCCACAAGCACAAATGCAAATGACCATTGCAGTTTCAGTTCTAAGCAGCTCTTTATTTTGTGCAGTAGGTTGTTTTCTTTACAGAAAATATGTTTTAGGCAAAAGGAGACTGACTTATTTCCCTTACATTGTGTTCATAAGAATCTCTGCTACACCCAGTACCATTGCACTGATGTGAAAGTAATGGAAAAAATGTGAATAATTAGCCTAGCAGTAAAGTTTAGTGGCTGCTATATAAGTTATTATATTAAAAGACTGTTACTTGTATGAAGTTCGGGCCTGAGTGCATGTTTCTTTCAAGATTATTTTAGCATAACATTTTGTTTTATTATTAGATCCTGAAAACTCCCTTTCATCTTCAAGTAAGACTCCTGTTTTGGTGTCTAAGTAATCTATCTCATTCCTTAGAGAAATCTGTGGAAACCAATTAGTCCAACATAAAGCAATGTGGTATGGACACTTTTAAACATTACCGAAAAATAGGTCTATCTTGGCTGATTTTGAGGGATGTTTCACAAGAGAGGAAGGAGAGGGTGAAAAGAATTGGTTTATTTCTTTTTTCTGTATGTTGCTGTAGCTTTTCTCTTTTCAAACCAAAGTCTTATAAACTATGCAACATGGCACTCTGGGAAAGAACTAAACTGCTGAATTGACACTCAAATTGCTGGTATGTAAGCCTCATGCTTTCAGCTGATTAAGGGTAAACATATTCATATTTGAGGTTTCTGGATTGGTAAAGAATTAAGAGTGATATTTTATTTACCAGGTCTGTGTTCAAAACTGTCTTGGAGTACGTCTAGGTCAGCAGTAGATACTGGTGCACAAATTCCAAGCTTATGCCGATGTGAGTTGAACCATACAAATATACAGTTTAGGTCAGGAAACATTAGAGCAATGTCCAGGTGACTCTGTACCTTGTGATGACTATCCAACTTCCAGACATGATATCATTGATAAAAGTCATTTTAGACATTATTATTACCATCATAAAAGACTCTGCTTTTTAAGCCTGAAAAATTCAGAAAAGAAAGAAAGAAAAAAAAGTGGACCAATCACTGAAATAAGATGACTAATAGTTTCAAATCAGTGTTGCAGCTCAACTTTGAGATACAGAACTGGGTAATTTTAATGCTGATGTATAGTGATTAAAAAAAAAAAAAAAGTGTTTAAAATGGCATCTAATACTGGATTGTGTTTCTAGCTTCATGTTACTTTCCTATAGAAACCTACAGCTTGATAAAATATTCCTCTCAGAGCCCTACATTTCTCATGATACTTTATTTTGATGATACTCAGGTAGAGTTTGAGTCACTGTTGAATTAGGATTGTTTGTGCTTTGCTAATCTTTATCTCCTTGAGAACCAGATTTTTACCAACTTTTAGAAGAAATAGTTTGCAGTACTTAATTGAAGGATCAGCTATAAAAAAGAAGTCAACAATGATAACACTGTCAATTATACTTCTAAGCTTTAGAAGTGTGTGATATGTGAAACACAAGAGGCAAAAGAAACATAAAATTCTTATTTTGCCTTTCAGAATATATTGCTTTTACTTTCTGCTGTCCCTGATTTGTAGAAGTCTTTTGTAGTCTGTACTATAAAAACTAAGTATATTTAAAACATGATTACATTTGTCATCTCAGTAAGGGTTCAAATTTTTCACCATTTGCATCAAAGAATAAACCATATTTCCAACTGTGTAGTTTTCCATGCTACTCTGCTGGCTGAATAAATGGACAGAAATTTGGGAGTTTTACATCTTGTGGGAGGCATCCTTTCTCAAAAGTCTTAAAGTGCATTACTAGCCAATGAAAAATTTCTCCTAATTGAAGGATTGTCATGACTTCCAAAAAACCTTTTTTCTATGATCTACAAAAGATATAATTTCCTCCTCAAATTTTGCATAGTGGTACTACACACTTCATATCCTATGAAGGCCTAGCACTTTTTTTAGGGGCTGGAGGAAGAACAGGGGCAACCCTAGCCACCTAATGCACAACTCAGTTATTTTTGTAAGAGACTGTTTTCAGTGCATGGAAACTTAAACCAACTCTTCAAACAGTAAAAATAAGGCACTGTTTTTTACAGCTTTACTGTTTTATGGGGACTCTTTGCAGGGAAAAGTTGTTTTCTGTAGTTTTACTTTGGTATAACAGCAGTAATTGCTTATGTATGACAACTTCTTTGTCAGGAATGCTCTTTTTAGGCTCTTATGATTATAAAAATATTCCAGCAAGTCTAGCTCAGAATATCTTATTCTGTTCCCAACAAATAGTGTATACCTTCTAAAGTTTCTGCATAACAGAAATTTAAATATAATACTAAAATGCATGGCAAACTCAGAATATTTCCATGAGTATTAAAGAAAAATTTCCGTGAGTATTAAAGAAAAATTAAGAATCTTCCAAAAGGTGATGAGTTCATATCATGAAAGCTTTGCATTTACCATTCACAACAAAGCTAAATGTGATATGCATACTAGCTAACTACACTATGCTTTCTGGAAAGGCCCGAAGACAAATATACATTTTAGATCTGGAGGCTTTAAGTGACTGATAATAATACCAGGCCTTCCTTCAGGGTTACTATGGATGTGCAATAGACTGATAACTCCAAGTCAATCCGAGGCTGTTTACAGTAGTCTACTTGCAACATGAAGTGAGAAGTGAGCATGTCTAGAAGTTTAAGGATGAGTTGGTCAAGTATTTGACTGCTCATATGATTTGCTGAGCATATTTTGACCTTTGAGAACAGACTCAGTGCTATTCCAACGTTGTTTCTCTTTGATTTATTCCCTCCCCCACTTCTTCCTTCTTTTGAAATTTAAGGTTTTTTTAATGATTCTATTAACTAACTTGTGATATCTTCATTTCATTTAGAGACTGGTGTCATCTTGGAATGCAAGGTTCCTAAGCCATGTAAATACTTAAAAATATAAGGTTCATTTTTGTCTAAAGTATTCTGTGATCTACAGTGGTAAAAGAAGATGTTTAAAGGATTGAGCCCTAAAAATCAGAAATCAACTAAAATGAACCTAAAAATCCATTGCAATTTTTAGTTTCAATTCTTGTTATATTGTTAGTCTCATGAACTAGAGGCACTGTAAGCCACATCTTTGTCTTTTTAGTCCTTAGTTCTATAATGCTGGATGCTTTCTGAAAGAAAACATATTTCTATCAATCTTTTCCCCTTTAATTTTGTTAGAATTTTTTTTGTTTAAATTTTGATAGGGAAAATCTGGTTAAATAGTTAAATCTGGGCAAGAGTCTTCAATACACCTCTGAGAAAAAGAAACTGTTGCTTCACCTGTTTAAACACAGTGGGAATGGGACTCACACTTTACTGATCCTATTAGTTAGGATACTGGCTCACTGGAAAAATGGAGGATCATTTCTTCCTCTCCTCTTTGCTCACTTCTCCTCCTCTTCCCCATTGCAGTCATCCTTTAACAGAATTTTCTGCTTCTGATAGCTTATGATATGAGCAAATGGATCGTGCAAAGTGCCCTCCGTGGCATCCCTGCCAACTGTGAATAGGTGAGTATGCTGACATGGGAGGGTGTGACAAGGGCCAGGAGGAGAAGGAGTAACAGAAGGAGAAAGCTACCATTAAGCCATTAAAAGAAAATGGAGAAGTGGCAGGTTAAGGAAGGACTCCACAAGCTGAGGAAAGAAAGTGTTGACCAAGTAAGAAGACTGTCCCCATCTTGCCACTGTTAAATGTGGACAAGAAAGTCAGGACCCACCTCTGAACATGACCCATGGAGATTATCTCCTCACACCAGTTGCCCCTGACTGTTGTGCAGTGTGGACATTGAAGGTGTAAAGTAGGCAAATTAAGTGGTGTAGCTCTAGCCCAGCCTTCCCAAGAGCTAGAAAGACAGCTCAGAAGTGCTCTTATCTGCTCTGTTTCGGGACCCACCTGACTGATGCACAGGTAAACATAAATTTCATACAGATTGATCAGCATCATCTGTTAATGTGAAAAGGGATGGATAAGGTGGTGCTTGCTTTAACCAGAATGGTTCATAATGGAACTGGCCATTCCTCTGCTTTGCACTATAGACTGTCAACCCCGTTGGGCCTTTATGGCCCTTAGATTACTTAAATACAGCTTTGCACAATGGACTGTATCAGCCCAGAATGAGTCAATATCCAGCACTTGTGCCTCTTAAAACTCACCCCCATACACATTTGTTGAAATGAAAACTCATAATCCTGTTCCTCAAATTTATGTTTCAATTAAAAACAAAGTCACTTCTTCCAAACTTTATTCCTCTTACTCAGCTTTTATCTCTCAGGTTTTATTCTTCTATTCGTCATTTTATCACCTTATCAATCACTAAATTTCAATTCTCTAGCAAGTTCAGCAGGCCAACAAAGAAAGCCAAATGTACCTAACACCAACATGCTCACTAATAAAAATAAATGACCTCCTAGGGAAAGTTACCAACATTGTTTCATTACAGAGAATCTTACAAAAAGATGAGACAAAGCCATGACATATATGGAGAAAGGCTTAGGGAGATCCTGAGCGTGTCGACACAAATATCCTGTTGCTGATAAAAGGAGCTGAAGTCACATAACACTGTGACTTCTTTAGTAAAGTCTTCCTTGTCACAAAACAAAGTGCAGTAGAGAAGATGAAAATATCCAATCTGGATCAGGTTAATAATCAATGCCCTGAAACTAAGCCTCCTTTTCATATTTTTCAAGTATTCTTGAAACCTGTAAACCCTTCTGAATGTTCATCACGTCACAGAAACAGATAAATGCCAAAGAAAAGAAAAAGAAAAAAAAAGGCAGATCCCTGTGTCAAGAGAAGTGCCAAGCTATTTGAGTAATTCCTTCTAGTTCCCAATCTTTTGCTATGTAATGTGTGTAGATACATATAAATTTATATGAAGGTCTCCTTATCTCTTCTTTTTCTCAGAGCATCCTAGTTGGGTGAGATTTCTACCCTACCATAGGCATCATTAAAAAGAAAAAAACAAAAAAACAAAAAACAAAAACAAAAAAAAAAACCAACCAACCAAACAAACAAACAAACAAAAAACCAAACAACCAACCAGACAACAAACCACTCTTTTTCAAGGACATTTCTGAACATAACAAGGGTTTGGGTTGTGATCTGATTGTCTGGGGATTTTGTGGAAATCAAATGGCACTTTGAACTTTCTGTCTTTACAATTCCATGGTTCTACAGTTTGGGTTTTATAAGAGTTTGCTTTTCTCCTTTTATTGCTGATCTGTTGTGACATTGTAAAGAAACACATACTTGCACACATCTGAGACAGCAAGAGCTTCATCCTGTGATGAGATGGAAATGAACAAGAGACTATCTTAGTGTGATGCAGCTTGATGGTGCTACTCTAGTTAGGGACAGTTCTCTACAGATTGCAAAATAAAACTCATTTAGCAGTCAGTGTACAGTGAGATATAAAGCTCCTAAAGTAGACATGCACAATATCTCATGGTCTGTCAAATAAATAGTATGTATTTTAAGAAGTCTTTAAATAAGCATTGGAAGTTATACATTTTAGCAGCCTCGGATGTGCTGTTCAAGTCAGTCAAATAATATCCATCCTTTCATCCTCCAAGAAAAGGCAGGAGATGGAGGGGAAAACTAATATATGGTCATACAGTAAAATATCCTTTAAAATGTCCTTTGCAACCTTTGTAGTTTGACAAGTGAATTTCACGTATCTTGTAGCAAATTCTGTCTTCAGGAGGTTTTGTGAGTGAAAATAACTTTCTTCAAAAAGCAAAACCAATACTAATGATGTAATTATTAACATCACAGTGCAAATTCTTTGTTTGAAATCTATGAATTCAGGGAAATATATATGTCATTAATATTATATTAAGCATGTTCTTAATTGTTAACATTGAGATCAAAGATACAAGACATTGTAAGACATTAATACATAAGACATTATATATGAGGTACATTGAACAACATTTTATTCAACTATTGTTATATCAGTTATTCACATAATATTTCAGTGATGCTTTCAGAAATTTCAGGCTAGTATCTGACACTGTTGGTGACCTTGATAACTACTTTACTTCATGGGCAGCTGCAATTAAATTGGAAGGGCTGCTTAGCAGCAGACTACAATAAAATAATCAGAGAATCATAGAATGGTTTGGGTTAGAAGAGACCTCAAAGCTCATCTAGTTCCAAGACCCCTGCCATGGGCAGGGACACCCTCCACTAGACATAGTTGCTCAAAGCTCTATCCAACCTGGCCTTTAACACTTCCAGGGATGGGGCACCCACAACTTCTCTGGGAAACCTGTTCCAATCCCTCACCACCCTCACAGTGAAGAATTTCTTCCTAACATCTAATCTAAATCTACCCTTCTTCAGTTTAAACCCATTACCCCTTGTTCTATCACTCCATGCCCTTGTGAACAGTCGCTCTCCAGCTTTCTTTAGGCCCCCTTCAGCTACTGGAAGGCTGCTATAAGGTCTCCCCAGAGACTTCACTTCTCTCAGTCTTCATAGGAGAGGTGCTCCAGCCCTCTCATCATTTTTGTGGCCCTCCTCTGGACCCGCTCCAACAGCTCTATGTCTGTCTTGTACTGGGGACCCCAGAGCTGGATGCAGTACTTCAGGTG
>VXBL01007899.1:106722-144344 GCA_013400195.1 Aramus guarauna | reverse complement strand
CCACGCAGCTGCTTACTGATCCTTTCTCCCCAAACGGGACAGGGAGGAGAATGGAAAAAAAAAACCAACACTTATGGCTTGAGATAAAAATAATAGTAGGATAACAAAGGAAGAGAATATTAATAATAACAATAATAAAAATGATAACAACAATCATAACAATCACAGCAATCATAACAATCATAACAATCATAACAATCATAACAATAACACAAGTGATTCACAAATGCAATTTCTCACCATATGTGATAGGAAAATAACACAACCCAACACCCCATCTGCTTCTGAGCAGCTCCCCCAGTTATATCCAGAGCATGACGTTACATGGTGGGGAACATGCCTTTGGCCAGCCTGGGTCAGCTGTCCTGGCTGTGCTCTCCCACCTTCTTGTGCACCTGGCAGGTGTGGGAAGCTGAAAAGTCCTGGACCTAGTGTAGACACTACAGCCACCCAGCAACAACTCAAAACATGTGTGTTATCAACATTGTTCTCATACTAAATCCAAACCACAGTACTATGCTAAAAGAAATTAACTCCATCTCAGCCAAAACCAAGACACCTGTAGAGTGTGGTTTGGGGTTTTTTATGTATTTCACTAGTCGTGTCTGCTACAACCTCACTTTGTATTGACTATTTTGGAAGATATGTTTAAACATGAGAGGAAACCCAACTGAAATTTGCGATTTGATTCAATGCCTTCACAGATCAGGACGAGTGCTCCCTCTTTTTAAGAAAGTCTCCGTAAATTGATTCTTTTATAGTCTGAATCAGTTTGCTTTCCTGATCTAATTAGTCCCACATCCTTCTAGAGCATCTGCTGCTTTAATGGTAGCATTGCAGCTAAAACAGAGACTGTTATAGTTTTTAGTCTAACTCTTGTTCAAGGGATAGAGATTTCAAATGGTATTGACCTAAATCAAATTTCTACTTCTACCATATCATTGGTATCAGATCAGATTTCATCACTGCCTTTGGATCTGATTGTGTATTGAAATGGATCTTAAAACCTTCCTGGAACTCTAAAGAAATTCCGTGCTGTGCTGATGAACAGTTAAGAATGATCTTGGTTGAAAAGAGAAGTTATTTTGATTTTTTTTTATTTTTAATCCTACATTTGCTTTTATTGGTATACCACTAAATTAAAGAACTAAACTGTAGTGCGCACATTTTAACCATGATTAAGTAAAATATTGATTCTTTAGCAAATGTCGCCCCATCCATGCATATGAATATGTGCCAACATTTTAGTTATCATCAACCTTGAGAAAACCATATGAATAGAATGAATCACAGACTCATGAACAAGACATTTTTGATCTTTGTCCTGGTGTTGACAATGAGGCCTGCATTTTGTTGAGAGTTAATGTGTTTAAAATTTAAAAGAAAAAAAAATTGCTTGTACTTGCTTAATGTTGGTGTCTTCCTGCAGTTACAACTGAAGTGTTTTCTGTGTCAGTGGATCGAAATTGACATAAGCAGCAAGACTGCAATGGTCTTCCTTTTGCTTAATCAATGTGTCTCAGCCACAGTCTGAAAAAAACACTGTTAGGAATGACAGAGAGTTTCTCATGACTGAATCTAAAGCAGCAGCTGGGAATTTGTCTTCATTGTCTGCATTGAGGAATGGTGTTCGTGTAGACAAATCAAACTTTCTTAATGTCTGGTATATATTATAAAAAGTATTGTAGTTCGTCAACACTCATGCCAGCTGTAGTCATTCTTCATGCATTTGGCTTATGACCAGTGCACAGGCAGTTGGGTAGCTCATAACCTGACTATGAGCACACAACAGAAAAAATCTTGCCAGAGATGCACAAATGGTAGCCTCCTGTCCAGATCCAATTAAAGTGTATTCTGCCGACTTCACCAAGCTCCTGGATACTCTGTCTCCTCTGTTCCTTTTCAGGAGGCAGTTGCAGGTGGCTTGATGCTGTGCTTAGATGTGCAGGTTTTATGTAATGTTTGGGCTTCATATCAGAGCAAAAGCTGGTGTCCTGCTGCTTACAGGGCATCTCATTAAAATTGTCTGTCTGACTATAGGTAGGCATAATTCAGCATTCATTTGTTCTTCTACCTATCATCTTTTTTATTAGAAAAATACTGTACCTCACCTGCTCCACTTTTTGCTGCTATCCTGATGCTGCAATACTGCCTGTTACTTTATCAGTACCCTGCTAGGCCAGGCAAGGAAGCTACTGTTTAAAGTTACTCCTGCAAGCACAGTTTGGAGCTGCTATTAGGCTATCAGAGAGTAGAACCAGATGAAAACTGCTTTCATTTCAGCTTCTTTGCAAAATTCTCCAAAAAACAGTGTAGAATTTGTGAAACCACAGAGGTGAGTGGCTGCAGATGTGATTTCAAAGGTGCTGTGGGGAACATGATTGTACAACTCAAAAGTGGAAGTTTAACAAACCAATGTGGTAAGACTGCAAGTGGCCGTTCCTGCTGTCATCAGCTGTGTTAGGAAGGAAAAAAGAAGTGATTTTTATTTTTCTTCTCTGGTTAAATGTTCTATTTAGCTAATGCTCTGAGGATTTTAAAATGCAGTTCAATAGCTTGTCTGCTGTGTGGTACTCATTTTTCTTGCATGAACCAGTTTTTTGGTTGTCTTAAATGGATGGACAATAAAGTTTTTCTTGCTTCTACACAACCTAGTACCTATAAGCACATAGCTACCACCGAGGAGGATAACTGATGACATACTGTTGTAACCACAATGACTGTAGATAGATCTGTCTGTGAAGCAGTGCGTGAGGACAGTGTAAATCTCTTGAAGCTTTTAAAATTAAACCATATGTAGTCCATGCTTCATGGGAACAGCACTTATTTAAAAACCATTCACTCCCCAGAACAGCATGAGCAATTCATCTACAGGCTAGCAGTGTTATACCTGTTGTTGCTTTTTAGACAGAAGATCAATAAATATGAGTAACTTGAAAAACTAACCATCTTTTGATGTCTGCTTTTGGGGAGAGTCAGAGAATTGACTTTGCATTGAGAGAATCACAGAAGTAGGTAGCTGTCTTTATTCATTACTGGTGTCCGTGGGCAGCAACTAGAGTAGACATACCTGAGAAATAATGATGCTTTATATAAACATTCCCTCCTGCAGTGTCAAGGCTCCAGACTTCATGTGGCTCATTTATGTCTGATAAGCTAAAAAAGTTGTCCCAAATTGTCTTTTTGTTACGAGTAAACAGCTAGAACACCTTTTGGCGATCAATACCTTTCTTCAGCACCAGATTAGAGACAAAATAGAACCTATTAAGGATGCATGAAAATAAATTGGTAGCACATCTCTACACTTGTAAAACTGACCTTTCTAATAGCACATCATTCCAGGGAAGCATTAATTTGTGGCTTGGTACCATAAATTGACCTGCCTCTGGTATTTTTGCTTCTTTATGTGGGATCTTTGAAAAAAATTATATGGGATTACTGTTACTGTTTTCATTGGGAGCTGCTAGATGTTTAGCATTTTGGAAAATTTTAGTCTACGAAGGCAGTACTATGCAAGAGAATCAAAACTCAAGTGTTATGCTGCTGTAGAGTATTTCTTACAACTGCCTTTGTAACATCCTGTGCAGCATAATCAATAGATAACTAATTTAAAAGAAAAATAATCTCTGTATTCTCTTTCCTTTTATAATACTCATTAACATGTTTTTGATAAAGGTCAATTCTTTTAAAATGTAGGCAATTAGTCTATGATATAATGACAGAACCCATTCTGCCTTATACATCTGGGATATTATACAGTGCTGTAATCAATTTTTTTTTTTTTTAATATGCAGTGGACTATTAGTTTTTAATTGGAGTGAGGGACACACTGGGGAAAGCAACAAAAGGGACGGTTGTTCTAAACCAAGACTTTAATAAAAAGTAAAACAATTAAAGATATCAATTGTATTTTGGTCTCACTGGCAACTCTCCTAATTCAGCAAGATTCCTAAAAGAGGCTGAAGCTGCTTGGTCAATTACATGCCTTGGAAAAGACAAGACACTCATTTGCGATTGTGCGTGCAGTTTATTATAATTCTTTCTTTGTTGCATGTTCCCTCAGTGTGCTCCCAGGTGCACTTCCGAAGTGAATGGGGAATCCTTCCTTCACTGAATTCCACTGTAATTTTGCCACTGGCTTCAGTGAGGAAGTGTGTCACTGGTTTTACCAAAACTGTCGAATTTGACTAATGAAATTTTACTTTTTTTCTAGGATGCATACATCCCTGTATGTATCAGGATTGTGAAAACAAGGCCTGGGTTTTCACCATAAATACAATAATAATGGTAGTTTGCCTAACAGAAATGCATGTGATCAAAGTGATAAAGTTGCTGAAAACACAGTGAAGTGTGACATTGATTAGTCAAATGTATAGTCCAAAAAACATGAAGTACAGGCAGAAAATATTATTGCCTCTGCATATAGTATAAATTAAGCTATTGTTGATGTTCATTGTTAAAAAAAAAAGTTGCTAAAAACAATGGAAAAGTTTCAGAGAAAGGCTACAGAAATAAGTGACAGAGTTAAGAGCTTACCCTATCTTTCACCTGCACATGTAGTATAAGAAATAAAATTACATATGCCTACATGAATGTATCTAGTAAAATGATAATTCTTAATAGACAAAAAGGTAGAAAATAGAATCTAGTATACTTAGAATAGAAACTACTTTGAATGTTAGTGATAGTTAACAATAATTAATATCAATGATAACATAATGACTTAAAAGGGAAAGATGCTGGTCATCTGATGATGTTAACTTTTTCTTGGAAAACTGCTTTTGTAAAAAGGAGGCTGTAGTTTAAAACAAATAAAGAATCTAATGTGCAAATTACTAGAAGGGCTTTTGGTATGCTGGAAGTGAACAAGGTAATAGTACACACAGTCTATTTAACTACTAACAGACATGTATAGGGGCTTTTTGGTTTATGTAACACTAGCTACTTTGAAAATACAGTATTTTGCAAATGATTTCTTGCAAAAATTATGCTGTAAAATATTTGAAAGTTAGTTCTTCCATCTTCTGTATTCTCTATACCTGTTGCATGTGGTGTTTATAAATAATATCAAATATTGAAAATTATTTTAATAAAATTCATACCTTTAAGTCTACCATTAATATTCAAAAATTATTTTAATATTCCCAGATGAAGAGGGAAAGAGCTTTGATTTTAAAATGGTGCAAAACAATCAAAAAAAGTCTTCACAGAAAAATATTTGTGAAGAACTACATCATTTGCCCATCAAACTAGTTTTTCAAAATAAAGGTAGTCACTAGCAGATTGCTTGGTAACATTTGAATAATCTTGGTTGCATTGGATGAAGGAGAGGCATTATGTCAAGTTAAATGATATGCAGGGTTTTATTTGACAGAGAGAAAGAACGTTGGCTGTTTTTAACACACAGAAATTTAACATAACCTACTTTTAGAAAGAAAAAAAAACCCCACAATCCAGAAATTGAATTCAGACTTAACATTAGAATGACACCTATT
Source organism: Aramus guarauna (assembly GCA_013400195.1). Classification (NCBI taxonomy): domain Eukaryota; kingdom Metazoa; phylum Chordata; class Aves; order Gruiformes; family Aramidae; genus Aramus; species Aramus guarauna. Next base: position 138,849 of record VXBL01007899.1, on the reverse strand, counting down.
GTTTATCAGCTATTGTTGAAGTTAGTTATATACATTTTTCTGGAGTTGAAAGAAAGAAAGAAAGAAATGTTAATATCCGTGTCACAGCTTCACATAGTACAGTCTATCTAAATGTCATGTGAGCATAGATTTTTTTCAATCTTTTAGAAAGAAGTATACAGCCTTTCTTTCTATGAAAATAAGAAAACAAAATAGCGGCCTAAATCATAAGAAAGACACCATAAAATTATGGAGGGTACTTGTTATTTCAGAATAACTGTGTTTGGTATATTGTTGGATTATATTTATTTGCTATTATTATGGTTATAGCTATGCTAATTAAATATTGTAATCCTTTGGTGGAATTACTTTCAGAGATACCTATAAGACAAGAAAGTAGTATTATGTATTCATTTCTGCATATAAACATATTGAAATATGACAAAAAGTAAATGGAAATTAAAAGATTAAAAAGTCCAACATTTTCGACACTTTATTTGCACTATAGGTGTTCTGAATCACTGAGCATTGGAAGACAAAAAAATAACAAGCAATTATTGTCTCATATCACTTATATGATATTAGTGAGTTCTGCTGAGCCTTGGGGGAGCAACAGCTAAAGAAGGGGTAAGGTGGAGTAGAGAAACTAAATAGCTTGGCTGTGGTAACATTAGTCATCACAAAAGAGTGGATTCTCTAATAAAACAATGTAGATAAGAGCAGTAAATTCTCTGGGCTACACAATATTCATCTAAGAAATCACAGGAAAATGAGTAATAAGTCTGATTTTCTAACAGGAGTATATGTCTTTCTTTAAAAATGTTCTTCTCTCTCGTACAACCTTCCCCAATGAGCTTGGAAAAGCCCACAACTTTCTAACAGACCTGTTATTTGTTATTAGATAGTGTAATAATATCCTGTATGCTCTTACAGGACTGAGAAAACTGCCTTTACTTTTCCCGAAAATTTTACACCCTGAAAGAGTAACATTTGAGTGTTTAACCATCTGATGGGAAGCCAAATCTCTTTTTTTTTCCCCTAGGAGCCATATTCTTCTTCATGCCTTTATATTTACAAGACAACTTACAGTGGCAGCAGAAAGAACATTTGATGCAAGAGGAAAAGAAAAAATAATCAATAAGAGGACAAATGTGCTAGATAAATTTGATGCTCAGTGAAACATTATTCCAAATACTCTGCAGAGCTCAGCATAAACATGAACGCCTTATATTAGCCTATTCTTATTAAATGTGAAATGTTATTTGTTGGAGTCACATTCAAACAGTGCACTATACATAAAATCTACTGTGACCTTATTTATTTATTTTGTTTGAGTTTCTTTTGAAGATCAGTCTAGATAGTACTAAAATTTTAAAAGCATATTTTATTCTATATGGAGAGCCTACTAGGTGAAATCTCTGCATATACAGGGAAAAAGCAATGTCTTGTGCGCCCATGGGACCCCATGCAGGGTCTCAGCGTAGCTCTGTCCAGCTGAGGACGCCTCGCACTGAATTAATTCTGATGTCAACTCAGCCTCCTGTGTACATGCATGTGCAGTCCACCTCAAAGAGAAGTGAGAGGGCAAAAGCCATGTTGATCTCACCAAAAATTTCTGAAAATAACCACAGCATGATTCAGCTTTGCTGTTTCCAACAGTGGCCTTATTTATTTACAAATTTATTAATTTATTTTGTTTATCTACTCTTCCACTCAAGTGACTTTGTGTTTCTCCTCCTAAAAAGTTAATTTTCCCAGTTTATTCTCCAGTGAAAGCTGCCTGTCTCCTTCCTTTCAGACTAAAAGCTTTTCAGTCTGCTTTGGAGAGTTTACTTTCAGAAATGTATTATATAATTCCAAATGACAATTATGTTGCATATGGACATTACCTTCCACTTAGAATGAAAATACTTTCTCCCTCACTGCTACTGCTGAAAATCACTCAGTACTTTTCAGGTTTCGCTAAGCTGTGATCATTCATGAGAAAAACAATCTTGTTCCTCTCAGTAATAACCCTGTGAGGAATTCTTTTAGCCGAATTAAACTGGCCAATTTTTTTCTGAAAAGATTTTAAATAAAAGCTTATGGAAATTATGGGGACAAATAAAAATTAAGTCTGTATGAAATTTCTAGCTTTTTCCTGCTATTTTACATTTCTGGGTGGGCAAATTGAATGAATTAGCAGGGTTTTGACAGGCAAAAGTGGAAGGGTAAGGTCTGAAGAACTGAACTCTTCACTCAGAATAAAACCACAGGCTGTTTTCTAGACTTCACCTTGGAATAAGCAATAGGCTAAAAGGAAAAAAAATCATGGATAACTATATCCAACATTGCTTGTGCATAAAAATTAAACATATTCATTAAAAAATAATCTTATTGACTTAGATGCTTGATGTAATGACTTTTTGAGATATAGCATAGATTTTCTATCTTCCATTTGCATCATAGCCATGTAGTGTTTCTTTTGAATGTGCCATGATTTTTCAGTGCCAGTGTGGCAGATGTTTGATAACGTGCAGTCACTGAAGTAAGAGTCCTTACAATGCAATAATAAGTTAACATTGATTTTTTTTCTATTTTCAAAGAGGTGCACACATATTAAGAACTGCCAATAGTTCACAATAACTTTATAAAGTATTTCCACAATTTTCTGTTCCTCTCAGCCTACAGCCATGTAACTCATAATTTATACAACATTTACTTCATTATTGCTCTAATCTGCTTGTAGAACATCTTTTTTTCACTTACACCAGTGCACCCGAAGGAGAAAATACAACACATTGTGTACACCTTGAAAGTCAAGAAAATGAGGATCCAACATCTCCAAAATTGGACTTCACATTTTGTTTCCACTTATTCTTAGAGCAGCATGCAAAAAAACCCAACCAACAAACAAACAAACAAACTAAAAACAAAAAAAAAAAAAACAAACCCCAAACAAACAAACAAAAAAACCCTACCAAAGAATCCATCAGATCAGCCTCTCTGATTCTATTTTCTGTCTTAAAGAGTGGGACAAAAAACTATAACATCAGGTACATAAATACTAGCAGACAGCACAAAAATTTCATTTATTAAGATATTTTTTTCTGATACCCAGGACAGAAAAAACTGAAAACTGATTTACCAAGTGGAATTACTGCAGGGTAAATTCCTGTATGTAAGTTGGAACACTTAGTTTGACAATGTAAAACCATACGAATAGAATGGAAATGGATTCTTTTACTTAGAAGATACAATTCTTATCTGAAGCAAGTCACATAGTATATTCCTCTTCTGCAAAACAAAATTGTCATAGCTTCTATTGCAGGTGTATGTTTAAGGATAAACATTTTCAAGAATATCAGGTACTCAAATATCTTACTTATGTGACTGAAACATAAAGTGTTGTACAGAGAGTTGCTGTAAAAGTTTGAACTGAAGCATATCAATAAAGTCTTCATATCCATCATATTTTAGTAGTTCTCTGTCTCTTCCATCTGTTTTCTGCCCTAATCACAAAAACTTTTCTTCCTGCTCTCTGGTAATGTTATGAAGCCTATGCAAATAGTTGTTAGATATCCACTAGAAGGAAATGAAGTGCTTGGTTGCCACTTATAATGTAGTTTACTTTTTCTGTTGAGACGCCTATAACATTACCACCCACACAGGGTAATGATCCAGTACCACAGACATAAATTGGACCATTAACTTTCAAAGGGTATAAAATAGGAGGGCTAGGCATGGCATCTCATTTGAGATTCAGTCTTACTGGATTTAGTAACGGTACTGTGTATCTGTAGTATTTAAAGTGTTATGTCTAGGGTCTTTGTATGTGACAAAGAGCCACACGTACACTCAGAGAAAGTGCAGAACTGAAACTGATTTGGGGAAAGTAGATGAAATGGTGCCCATGCATCTGAGTATGAGCCCTACAACAAAATATGTATACTACCCTGAGGCTGAGGGTAGTAACTGCGTAGCCTAAAGTCCAAATTCCCAATGAGACACACACAGAGATCATAATCTTCATGAATTCAGAGTCTACTTTGACAGAAAATGAAATACAGGAACATGAATACGCAAGCGCACACATTTTGTTACAGGGTTCCTTAAGCCAGTTGTTGGCAAAACAGGATTTCCACTATGAACACAGAGCCCTGTCTTTGCTCAGTCCTTTGCTAATTTAGCACCGCTCATTTCATCCAATTTGCCAGGAATTACTCTGGCAAAGGGGTCCCCCAGAATCTGGAAGCTAAACATATTTCAGTTTAAAGAAATTTAAAGCAAGGATGGTCGAGTAAGGATAGATGTCTCTGGTAGCATTTGGAAAAAAGAGCGTGAGAGGATGTACATGCGCATGAGAGAGAGCGTGCTTGGTTTTCTCAGATGAGTAAAGTGAAGACAATTGTGCCGGTCCTTAAGTTTTGTGGAGGGTGGAGGCCAGGTCCCTGCTGGTGGGATTGGACCTGCTTGCTTTCCTTCCTTTCTTCCTTTCTTCTACTTCTCTCTCTGCTTTTCTTTCACTTGTCCCTCTGCGCAGACCGCATACTCACATTAAAAGCTGAGACTGATCCTTATGGCGCCTTTTAGCATTTACTTGTGTTAACAGAAAGGGGCTCTTCTCCCAGAAGCTCCGTTTGGGGCAGTACCAGCAGGGAATGGAAGACTGCTGTTTGTTAGTCCTGGGCTGAGGCAGGGGAGCAGCAGATGGATTCTTCTGCTGGGAGCAAAGCAGAGGTCCCAGAGAGCCGGTAGCTTGGAAACCCCAGCCGGAGCAAGGTCAGCCGGTACTGGGAGTTGTCCACAGGAGGAGACTGCGTTATCGTGCCTGGAGGGAGGATTGCATGTTCTTGCATTGCCACCCCACGGTCATCAAAGTATTGTGATCCCTGAGCTGGCACGGGAGCGTCCGACTGACACAGAACCGTTTGAGATTGATGGCCGATCCAGCTAACAGCTAACAGCTCCTGCCCAACGCACCCTTAGGCACGTGGGCAAACCTTCCCGTTTAGCCCTTCCAGCTTTGGATCTGCTTCAGCCCACGTGGCTGTGAGTCCGTGTATTGCATGGGCACGAGCAGGGAGCTCTGCATGGCAAAAAGCTAAGTCCTTCTCAGGATTACCATTTCTTGAGTGGAGTTTTCAACAAGATAGCCCATTCAATTTTTGTAAAATAATGAACAGTAATGATTACTTGGTTATGTGTTGCTGTTAGCCTATCTTGATTTTTCTAGGGTACATGATGTATATAGTAGTATACAACATTTTAAACACATCTCAATGTAACTATGACAAACTGGTAACTTTGAGGATTCAAAAGGTCAGAGTTCAAAACAACAATTGCGTTTTTGCTGTTACATTCCACTTCTACTTGTATGCTTGTAAGCTATATGCTGCAGCATCTTACAAAAGAGAGCAGTTGTTGAGAGAAACTGTAGGGTGAAGAGACATAATTATAATTAGTAAAAGGATTTCTTCTCAGAGGACATAATTAAAAGCCCAATGAACTTTCTAGACTCTAAAAATTGGCATTCCTCATGCTTAAAGCTGAAACAAAAAGGTTGTTTGCCTATTCCTGCAACATATTAATGTTATTTCTTTGCACAAATGACTGTAGCATGCTTAGCCTGACCTCTTTTGATCTTTACAGCTCTAGTAAAATGGAACCTTATTCGCCTGCACAATTGGATGGCAATTCTCTATAGCTGTCCATCCAGAAATGAGCTTGAGGAAAAGCAGATGGCTGGGGCGCTAACACTCATTTCATTTTGAAGAGTTGCCTTGTGAGAAAAGACTGAAATACAGAAGTCCAGAGTAGAACTGAGTGTCGTACAGGAAAAATATCATAAATATCTCAGAAACATCTCAGTACAAACCATCATAGTTGAAAATGGAGTAAAGTAAAGCTTTAGCATAAATTACATACATTCATGTGTGCACAAATGTGAGTGTATACATATCTTTGTATAGATGTAGACAGAGTACTCAATCTTCCAAAAAACATTAGGTTGTAGAATGTTTACTATACAGTAGTCTCAATAGGCCAACTCTCTCTTATAAGCCAGACAACTTCAGTTATGCTGTATATTGAGATTCACTGCACTTGTATCACTGGAAGGAATCACTGGTCATAAGCAGAAAGTGAAGAAGAAAACTTCCTTTTACCATCTTCCTCATTTTCAGAAGTTATTCAACTAGGCAACTGAACTGCATGTTCCCAGAATGAATCTCCATATTTGCTTTGGGATGTTCACTGAGCATTTCTGCTGTCATGCAGCATCAGACCCATAGAGGGTGAAGTAAGACTAAAATCATATTTTGTACCCATAGAGTGCTTTTCACTCAGCATCACACGAGACATGAATGTTGTGCTAAATAAGTTAAACGTAAAGGAGTAGCTGCAGTAAAGCTCAGTGAACCATTGAACAGCACATGCTTGCAAAAAATCCAATGTCATTTAGTGCTCTGTCATGCACAACTGAAATAAGAGAAAAGCCAGTTATTTAAATAGCCTCTAAGCTTATTTCTATCTGTTTCACTGAACCTCTCAGCTTCTTATGCACCACATTCACCTGGCATGTAATAGAAAACATTAAGGTTAGCTTCATACATTCAGTCTCAGAGTATTTATGCCTTCAAGTGTTTAAGGTTTCACCAACTTATCCTCTTTTCTGCATTCACTATGATTTTTCAAATAGCCAGAATAGCTGTCCTCAGTGTGCTTTACATATAATTCTTCTATTCTTTGTGCCCAACACAGCTGCTGTTTGACTTATAAAAACATTTTTATGCTTATTATATCTAGATCTGACCACCCCTTGCTTAAAGTTTCGCTCCATTCTTCATGACCAGAGGAGTGTCTTGAGGTTGGGAAGCATGATTTTAAGATGAAAGGTGGAAACTGGGGGAGAAGATCCTAAGAAGCAATAGAGAAACAGACTGGATTCATTGTTCTAAATAAAGAACATTTATACAACCTGAGGTCAGCCATGAATCCCTGTTGTGGAAATGCTGAATCTTCTGTATATTAATTAGAAAACAGACTACATACCAAAGAATATATCCATTAGTTGAATGAAATTCCAGCTGAAAACACTCAGAAGTTTATCGTGTGAAAACATAGAATGGTATAAAATATTTCGTGGCTGGGAAGGGTAAATATTTTAATTTCTGTCCATCTAACTTTTTAGTACTTCTGAGTTTTATTTTATGTCTTTACTTCCTTATGCTGTGTATGGCCTGAATTAAAACAGTTGTTATGGTGAAATGGTAAAATGAAGGAGAAAATGAAGGTATTAAAATGCTATCTGTGTCTGAGTGCTTCACATTTTCAACACGATCACAATAGTCTTGCAAGATTGAGAAGTTCTGTTGTCTTCATTTCATACACAGGAGGCTGAAAACAAAGAGATAGAAGACCAGATCCAGAATGCTACTTAAGGTGTAACAATTTCCAGTGATTCTATTGAAAGTTAAAAAAACTTAGTCTTTGATAATCCAGTGCATGTGATTCACCAGGAAAATCAAGATACCTGTAGCAGAGCAAGCAACTGAACCCTAGGTCTCGTGTCTTAGCCAGCCCACTTAAAAAATAGGATATACTTACCCTCTGACAGTAAAAGCCAACTGTTTTTTCATGACTGCTGTACTGAATGTAAAGAGTAATTTTAAATTGAAAACCAACCAGAAAACTGTCTAGGAAGATTTCCAGCTTGAAACTATTTCTAAATGAGAAATATGTACATATAGTATGCTTCATAATTATGGAAAATAAATAAGTCCTGTAAATTAGAGATACAAATATTTTAGAACAACAGTTCAGTGAGTAAAGGTCAAGAGAAAGCATTTATAAGAGTTCTGCACCTGCATTTTAATACAAGGCAAACTGAAATCAGAAAGTTGCTGCACAATTTAACATTTGTACTGAAATATATTTCTTGAAATTGGCTTGATTTTGTGTGCTGGATAACAAGTATGCTTTTGTATCTCCATGCTGTAATTCAAATGACTGCAGCTTAAATTAGGTAGCCATATATAGCATTTTTTGTGAAGGAAAAATAAACAAATAGATTCTTACCAAGCTTTGTATCTGAAATCAATCCTCTCAATTTAACTAACATTGAAAGAAGAATTGATTTTGCTGATTTCTCCCTGAAGTATAATTGTGTCTCTTTCAACATCTGTCTGTGTACTCTAGTAGGAGTACTGCAACGAGTTCAGAAGCAAAGTATCCTTTTTCAGACATAATACCTCTACTAAAGTGGCTCTGACTGGGCTCAAATTAATGAAAATTCTAGTTGCAAGACTTGAAATTTAAAATTCCAAGAGATACCTGCAGGTTGTTTTGCTGGACTGATGGTGATCCCCATTTGCATTTGCTGAGTTTTCAACTCAAGTATAAATTTAATGTTCAAATCTAAAGATAGCAAGTGATGGTCTGAGAAATTTCCCTGTCCCACAGGTCTGAGGGAAATATATTGATTAACAATGAGCATTTTACTGACAACAACTCAGCAGTTCAGGAGGCAAATCTAGAAGACAATGGCAGAGCTGGGACAGATGTTGGCTGAGCTGGCTTCTGAGCCTATGCTCCCAGGGAGACGGTGCTGGGAGCTGTTGGGTCAGAGCACATTGAGGCGATGTTGCAGATGGGGCTGACCAAGTCTTTGGAGCAGATAGCACCTTGCCGCTGTAACAGGCCTAGCCTGGTTTCTTCATGCACAGAGATGAAGGGCTCTTCTAGTCGGTTGCTGTTGTCACTGGGCAGACAGATGGGCTACCAGCCGAGCTGAGATTTTGTGGTAGGTATTAATAGGAAACTGAATTTGTTGCAAAAAGCCTAGAGACTGGGAGAGTAGAAAAAAGCCAGAGACAGGATTTTTGCAGGTCACAGGAAGATGGCATCTTCGTACCAAGCACAGAATCTGTGCCAGGCTGCTGACAGCGTTTCTTCACCAGGCAGCTGGAGAAGGATCCCTGCATAAGGCCCTGCTTGACTGGGTGAGGCAGGTAGGAAGTGTGTAGGGTCACTCTGGGTTTGCACTGATTTGAGAGAGATAAGCATTTGTCCTAGTAAGTGAGTTGCAAGTCAATACAGTCTATTACAACTTTCACTTCTCTGCTATAGGAAACCTGTGTTCACATAGCCACTATATTATCACTATAATTGAATACATATCTCCCAGTCCCTCCAGTGAGCTGCTTCTTTTGCTTATCTCCATTTTTTGGCCATTGTAATATATAAGCTGTACCAGCTAGGTTTTGAGCTTAGACGGTGACTAATACCAAGTTGATACACAGAAGAAAATATAAATTGCACTGTGGTGGGTTGACTTTGGCTGGAGGCCAGGTGCCCACCAAGCTGCTCTCTCACTCCCCTCCTTAGCAAGACAGGCAAGGGAGAAAACAAGATAGAAAAAACCTCATGGGTCAAGATAAAGGCAGTTTAATAAAGCAAAAACAAAAGGCCATGTGTGGAAGCAAAGGAAAAACAAAAGATTTATTCTCTACTTCCCATCAGCAAGCAATGTCCGACCACTTCCTGGGTAGCAGGGCTTCAGTACGTGTAGCAGTTGCTCCAGAAGACAAATCTTGTAATAACAAATGCCCCCCCTTCCCCCTCCTTTCCCTCAGCTGTTACTGCTGAGCAGAGGTCCCATGGTATGGAATATCCCTGTGGTCAGTTTGGGCCAGCTGTCCCGGCTGTGTCCCCTCCCAAGACCTTGCCCACCCCCAGCCCACTGCTGAGGGGGATGTTGGAGAGACAGCCTTGCTGTGTGCCAGCACTGCTCAGCAGCAGCCAAAACCCTGGTGTGTTACCAACACCTTGCTGGCTACCAACACACAGCACAGCACTGTGGGGCTGCTGAGGGGAAAATTCACTCCAGCTCAGCCACAACCAATACATGCATACAGGAAAACATCTGATCTTGGAAATGTAAATTACAAAATGTGTCTCTTCACAAGTGCACTGTACTTATTTTTCCAGTGTCCACCCCTGCTGCCCTCTTAGATGATGGCTGCTTGCCTAGTTCTAAATTAATGCACAAATTGAAAAAAAATAAAAATTTCACTTAATCCTGGGGTAGGCTCATGCAAACCAATAAATATTGGGCATTTAGCCTAAGGTACTTAGCAAGGAATAGTGTGGGTTTTTTCCCTTCAAATGTAGATTCACTTAAATTGAAGAATATGACTTTATTTCTAAACTCCTTAATCACTTTTGAAATGGCTAGACTAAAAACCATAAAAATGTATAGTAGGATTCAGGATTAAAATCTGTTCATAAACACAGTCTATGAATTAAAAACTTAATCCATAAATTGTCATCCACAAACTGTAGGGGTTTTTTTTATTTTTACTAGCAAGGAGATAATAAATCATTCTGAAATAATGTTGACATTTCTGTATTCAACCTATATGGTAAATTAACATCCTCCTGTATGCAATGCCTTCCTAACTGGGGATTTATTGTTGTATACACAGAACTTCCTATGACAGTTTGTGCTGAACAGCATACTGGGGGAAAGCCAGAGACTTTGCTATGCTGTATTTCTTGCCTTTCTCTCACTTTCAGGCATTGCAAGGATTTCTACAAAGAGAGTAACCGGACCAAGCAAGCACAAAAAATGAAACGTTAAACCAAACACAAGAAAAACATTTCCCTTTAATGATATAAAATAGCATTTGTGGCAGTAGAGTGTTTAATATCAGAACGGAGACCCACAGAGCTCAGTTTTTGTTGCTGATTTACATACACAACCTAGAGGATGTGCCAACCTATTACCATAATAAATTAGTTTTCCAACTAATTTTCTGTGTTCTCTATCGTTATCCATGGATCACTCATCAAGATAACTAATGTTATTCAGGTGTATTTGTTTATTAGTGTAATATATATCCATTTTCCTCAAATGCAGATGCACATTCTTTTAAGACATGGATAGCATCTTAATGAGTTTTTCCAACTGTGGTCAGATATACCTCAAGATTCCCAGATTTTTCAGTGTCCCTGAAAGTCACAATTACATAGCAAGGGTGAAAAACACGTACACATACACCCTCCACACTCACTATTCTTCTAAGTACTTATTACCACACTTATTACCACACTTTTATATGCTTGAATTTGATTATTTTCAGGTTACAAAACTTCGCAGGCTTCATTAGGATATGATTTATTGTGTAATGTTGGTCATTTATTGCACTTATTTGTCCACAAGGAAGAGAATTACATTCTTCCAAAATTATTTTTTAGCTGGCATTTAGAAAACGCAGCACAGGGGAACCAAAGTAAGTAAGCCATCTTATAAAACACTGTAGCAGGTGGTAACTGAACATACAAGCAGCTGCCTCTATACCCAGAAGGCTGTGTCGCTGATTAAAAATTAGTTGCATGCAAATATGTCATAATATGGTACGTACAGCACCTTTCAGCTACGGTCAAAGTTATATTGTACAGATATATAGGATAGCAATAGCATGTATATTTCTCTCTTAAAACTTGAGAGAAACTTCATATCAGAAGTATCATATATCTCATATGAGATTCTCTTTCAGAAAGCCACAGGACAGGCTTGGCCTGGTTCTTGCTGGAGATGTATAGATCACTAAGTAGACTTACATAACTTTTAGGTGGCAGTTTGGCTGAAAGTTGCAGCATTTGGGTGGATAGCCTGGTAAGGTGAAGTTTTATCAGTGGAAAACATTGAGCGGTACCTGGAAGCTTTTGCCATTTAAAAAGTGATTTAAGATTGGTTCAACTTTCCCTTGCAGAGGGGGACTGAATCAAGCCAAATGGGTACAGTCTATGCCTAATTTCCAAGCAGAAGCAGGAATTCTAGATATCTGCTGTCTGGTATAGAGCTCATGGTGATGATCACAATATGAAACCCAGATTTTCTTTCATCTTGGCTAAATTTGCAGACGTGATGGTGTACATGCATCTGACTCTAGTTTTCTTTGAGCTCTTTTTGGATCTACATTGAGGAGGTATACAGAATTTTAAGTTATTAAGCATAAATTTTAAAAATAGGGGTTGTGAAAAGAACCAAAATAGTAAGGTAGTATGAGACTTAGTTACATTTTCTTGGAAACAAACGGGACATAGCAGTAAAGACTCATGCACACCTTAGGGTCAATTTTTCATTCTTTCACTTGAATTGTTTACATTTAAGGATAGCTTCCTTTAAGTAACTGGATTCCCTGAATACCTATATACTGCCATAGTGCATTGTGCTCTAGTGTAAATAGTTACAATGAAAGCTTGTGATTTTTCATGAAGCATGCTTGACTTGATGATTTTTTAAAGCCAGATTTTAATCCTTAATTACAACATACCTTATCTGTATTTGTTTTATACGCCTCTGAACTACATTTTACCTTTTTCCTAATGTTTCCCTGTAAGTACAGTGTTTGACATCAAAGTAGAAATGTAGTAAGAAAGAAGATCATACCTGACAGGGGTATGCAAACTTAGAAGGCTATTTTCAGGACAATGTACATATGTCTTCCTTTTCAACTTTCTGCAAAATATCCTGTCTTTCTCCAGAGTTAGGTGTGATCCAATGCCATTTCACATTTCACATTTACCATATATAAAGATGAATCTACTCATCAAACTAATGTGTTCCCCTCCACTTTTTCCTTCCACTAATGGTTTATCAGCCTGTGTTAATTGTACTAGTGCTGCTTGTGAAAGGAAAGGGGTCCTTGTCCAAAAAGTTTGATAAGCCTGAGACAAAGTTTACATTCAGGTCAAAATTTGGAAATGCAAATGTCTTTCAAATTCCCCTGTGATATTAATTCTGAAGTTTATGTCTGAACCTGATTATCTTTGAAATGAAAAGACCTCTTACACTGATATGTGGGGTTTTTTCTCTGCTATTTTGACTTTATGTACAAGCACCTACATTGTCTTTTTCTTCTTACTGCTAAGCTTAGTCACATTAATTTTCTTATGTGAACTTCAGTTCCATAGTCTGAAAACTTGGCTTAGATTTCACCTATTGCCTTTCTTCCAATACTCCAAGATTTCTCACAGGATAACATCATCAGAGTAAGCGGTCATTCTGATATATTTCCTAATCCCACCTGCTTAGCAGTACAAATGCATGTGCAAGCATTACATTGTAGTTTTCTTGTCCTACAGCTCTTGCTAACCTTTAAAAATGCACTGTGATAGACATCTTTCCCATGGATATGCAAACATGGGCAACTCTGTCACTTACTGCCCTTGTATTTTGTCATTTAATCATTGCTGAACTACAGCTCCCTGGTTTATATGATACCCTATATCTTGTACATAGACTTCTTGACTTTTTGCTGCCAGGTATTGCATAGCTAAATACCGATAGAGTGGAAGATGAATGAGTTCACAGAGAATAGTGCCGTTCTGAATCCTTAGGCTTGTTCAGGAAAATCTCTTACTGATTTCAGTTACTGGAAAAGTGAAAGTTAAATTCCTTTTGCAAATTAGATTCTTTATGAAAAATGATATGAAAGCGATACTATGTGGTTTTTTTATTGTTCCTTGATGTGCTTTTATTCCAGGTTCCAACTCTGGAAACTCTGCTAGGCTTGCTGGTAGAGTCTAGCTGAATAGGTCTTAAGATTGACATTTAATTAGCAGATCTGTCAATAGGGGCTTCAAAGTATATTTCTACATTCTGTTCCCTACACAGAGAGCTTGCTGAATTTAAAGGTGGCAAACAAATTAACAGACCCACAAGAACACTTGATCATACTGACAGGAATGAGGCCCAGGCAGCAGATTTTAACAGTCTAGCAGCCCAGAAGATTACTTGATTCCTGACTCTCAGATAGGGTTGTTTCAAAATAGATGAGTGCAGTGTGGTTCCCCAGAGGGAGAAGGCCAACTCACTGCTGCCAGAAAAGAGAGATGTTAGAGGGTTTAGTTTTCAGGACATTTTATTTCTGTGCTTGGTGCTAAAGTCACACTGTTTTGTTATTAGATAGAAAACAAAATGTGTGTGGAGACCCTGTAACATTCATTTTCCAGGCTAGTAGAAGACACGAGCATCCACACACTTTAGTTTTTAAACTAAGTTGATGCAATTCTGAATTATGGAAATGGCAGCTGCATTTCGTAAGTCTTTTAAGCCAACAGGATCTATCTGGAAGCCTATGGGACAAATCCAGCCTGGGAGAAGCGTCAGCTGAATTTTCCCCCTATTCCAGAAACTACATTATGGCATCTAAATGTCATCACCTTCTGTTGGAGCCGAACTTTACCACCTTATGTCCATGTGAAAGGATAGGTTAGTGGGGACAAGGCAGATGTCTTCCTTGAATTCCTTCTTCAACATGAGGCAATTTTCTGAAGTGTCATCTGTGTTGTGTGTATTGTTTTTTCCATATTTTCTAGAATTATATCTGCATTTTTTTCATTTAGGTCAGTCCTCATCCTTTATTTCTATGTTGTCTCCCAACTGACTTTAGAACAGGTATCTTTATCTTTGCCATTGACATCAAATGTCCTGAAATGAGGCACGTGCTTTCAAAAGGAAAGTAAATACATCACCTAATTTGAAAAGTGAAAGCCATGTTATGCCAGTTTTTCACTGTCAATATGTAAAGATGTAGCATCTGGGGCATAAGAAAAATTCAGGACAGATGCTGTAATAGAAAGTGTCAGAACAACTCAATGCTTGTTCTCTCTCTCTGCCTGTAAAATTTGTTTGAAGTAGAGGTTTAAGTAGGAAAAACTTTAAATTGTGGAACTCTTAGAATGATACACTGTATTTCTCTTGAAAGCTTTTGCATGTACAGGCAATTGGAAATGACTCCCTCAAACACAAGGACAACTTTAATAACTGTCAAGTGTCAGTGAAGTAGACACATAAACAGAAGAAATGTCGCAGTCCATCAGCTTTTCCTTACTTCTCCAATTCGCTTTCCATTGCTTAGTCACTTAGATGTATATAAAGACTCTGTGCATCACTTCTGCACTTTTTCTGCTGCAGAAAAGTATTGGTACATCTGCTTTGCACCTTTCCTATCTGCGCAGCTCCTGTCTAGCATTCAAACTGGATTTTCACTTTAAAACTTAATAATAATCTATCCTTGAGGTATAATTACCACAAAAAAAAAAAAAAAAAACACGTTGCCTTAGTATTCTATATTTATTCTCCTTCAGTGATTTCTTTACTGAATCCACTCACTGCTCATCCAAAACCAAAAGCTTTCTAGCTGCCATGCAGGCGAACTTGGTTTGGTACCTGAAAGTAATGCCAGGGGTTGATTACTCTTCTTCTGCAATTTCATCAATGGAAAACACTATTTTGAGTGACATTTTAACTGTCTAAAACTAGAGACAGATCAGAGGCACACTTACGTTTCTTCACCTCAGAAAAAAGTAAGTCACACCAGAAACAGGGGCTATATCCAGTCTAGATGCATCAGGACAACCCACTTGTTTGCTTCCTACAAAAGCACAGACTGCAGAATTATAATTTTAGTGCAGGGAAATTATTACAGGGGTTGAGTAAAGGGTATTTGTCAAGATCAGAGTTCATCATCATCAACAAAAAAGTAACAGAAATAAAACTGCATTATAAGTAAATAAGTAAACTGAGAATGTTCAATTTTGGGTACATAGCCTTCTGCTACACCATTTTGGTTTGGTTTCATTGAATGTTTTACTCCACCCTCTAACAAGCAGTCAATAGTAGGCTTTCCCTAAGTATCTGGGCTGGGGGAGAGAAAAGAATTAATCCCAAGTTTTCTGAAGATTAAAGGACACAGCATCTTTCTACCATATGCCTAACACTTATTTCCATCAAAAGGAATAGAATAGTATTTCAGCTCTTCTGCCAAAGATACTGATATCAATCTCCTACTGCTATTCCAGCAGAGTCTGAACTCCTGGCTCAGCTTTTTAGACTCCTGGAGATGCTGTTTCTTTCACTTCCAACTTCTGACAGTTTATGAGAGACAGTGAGATCATATTCTTTCCTCTTCTTCTAAGGGTGAAGAAAAGGAAAAGTTTCATCAGTACATTAAGAGAATCTAAATTTGCTTAATATGTATAGAATATATATATTGAATACATATAAATCCTGACGGAGCTAGCTTGTTAGGGACTAAGTAGGGGATAATCTCCCTTAAAAATAAGGGAGGACATGCCCCTAAGAGAAAGATAATGCTGCTTCTTTTTAAAACCTGCCAAGGTCTTTTGGTGCTTTAGAGTTGCAGTAAAAACTGAAAAAAAGCTGCAAATATTCTTCATGTAATTCCTATTGCAGTGCTGTGGATGCTTCATATTCTATCTCTCTGTAAATAGCATGTGATAGCCTGGTCTAGCCAAGAGAGAAGACAGATTCTCTCAAAATTCAGAAGTTTAATCCTTAGAGTCTAAGATAATCACATTTTAATTTTCTTGTTCTGTTCATAGATCAGATATTGTGAGGTATAATAGAAATGTCTTATAACTGTGCAAGAATACCTCATCAATTTAAACAGTCTTACCTTTGGGGCAGGAGGAAGGGGGAAACAAGAAAGAATGTTTTTCAATTATTTGAACTCAGTTATAAGGAATCAAAGAAACGTGAGGGAAGATGGCATTATATTATATAAAAACTCAAGTCTGAAGTATGAAATACATCAATGTTATGCAAATCCTTTTCAGAATTAAGAGAATTTCAATTTATCTTATGAAATAAAAATGGCATATATCTGTCTGCTTACACTCCTTTATGCCTCTCTATTTTTGTCCACCCACACAGGTAACCTTTAGTTTAAAAAAGGGGCATGGGCAGGGTTCATGTTTGCTTAGAATTTTTTTCTAAGCAAAAATCCATGCATTTTGTGTAGAAATTAACTTCCTCAGAAAAAAAAATAATAATAATAAAAAAAATTATTGATAGGGGAAATTAAAGTTGTGTAGAACTTGAGGACATTCTCCTGAGACTTTCTGATGCCGAGCTCCCGAAAGAAGGAAAGGCCTTTAAATTAAAGAAAACTGTGTTTCATTACTATATCAACAAGGTAAGTATTACATAAGTTTTTACATGAAGAAATATTAAAAGTTCTAGGTCAGACAAAATAGATATAAGAAATGCTCATACATTAGTTTTTCCCCTACCTGCTGTGTATTTGCAAAGGTGGATCCTTGTTTTTGTTAATTCGCAACTTTCCAAATGGCTGTATATTTTTTCCCTACAAAAAATTATTTCCCATCTGTTGGAGGCTTATTTTTTTTTACTCTCTGCTCCTTACTTTAGTTTGTCTGTCTGTGAACAAGCTGCCATTTCCCAGCTTCAGGCTGGGAGTCTTCTATTTGCTGCGCTCTGAAGTTTCAACAACTTTTCCTCACAGTAGTTTCAGCAAATCTCCCCTCCTTCCAAAGGTTTGGTTAGGATTACTCTTTTCAAAGGAATGTAACAGCGAGTACACAAATAAAACTCACTGCCATGCACAATGGTACGTCTGTTATTTCAAAGCAGACAGTTCAACTAATACAAGTCACCTTTGTCTTGAAAGCTTGAGAAGTAATGCCAAGGATGACATGAAATCTGATGGAGTAGCCACTTCTTTTATGTACAATTTGGAAAACAATTTTAAATTAATGAGTTCTAGTTTGTAGAGACAAAAAGAGTCACACTTTGGGAGACAAAAAGAGTCACAATCCCTTCCAAAAGAAACTTGAGAAACAAGGAATGAAATTGATGTCCTTGTAAAGGTTTTTCAGTTCTCAACTGAAGATCCCTTTCTGTTTGGTATCTTAAGTTATATTTAAGAAATCAAAAGGTCTGAAAGATGCTTAGATCTATTCTTAACTTGTCTGTTTATTTCCTAGCAATTGTTTGACTGTTATGGCTTATTGATTCAATTTTATTTCACAGTAGAAACAGTTCCTGTGGATATGCAGCTGAACTTTATGTCTCACATCTTATTAATTTCAGCTAGAACTGTATGTATAGGTTCTAAATAATTTTCTTCCTTCTCTTTCCTACATTGTACTTTCTCTGGAGGAATCAACTCTACAGGGTATTTTAAACAATGAGGAAGCCTGATACAGAGGTAGTCCCAGGAGTGTTATGTAGCAGATTGTCTGAGTATGGTTAGATTGGGATGAACCGTGAGCATGACAGCACTGTGCTGAAATTATAAGCACGACAACAAGATGCTTTAAAAAGTGCATAAACTTCCAAGTTGCCTTGCTATTACACAGTTGTCTCTGTGTTTCAAGTGTAGCAGTCTGAGAACAAAGAGGGCCAGTTTCTGAATTTTGTTTAGTGTGCCTGAAATTTTCTGGGTCTATCTCATATAATTTCAAATAAATTTTGGGAAGCTGTGTAGGTTATTGCTCTTGATGACAACATCTGCTTGAAGTCAAATGGAGCTTCCTTAGCTGCTCTTGGAAGATCATTGTGGTCCTCCTTGCACTGCTGAAACTCCTCAGTGCTGAGCGGAGGGCAGAGTGCTGTGCACTCTGAGCACTGTGAGCCATTGCACATCTCTGACACGACTTGCCAAGGGAATCCGAGTTCTTTGTTTAAACTCTAGAAAACTCCCAATGTCATGCTGGGTTGATAGCTATCTTAAAAGTAAAACATTGGTCCCATTTAGGGGTTCACTGTCCCCAAGGGAGACTGAACATATTATGTAGGTGGTGATAGATGTTGTAGATATTTTAGGTATTGGGAAGTTTGGCATATAGCCATGCAGATGTAAATCATAAGTAAAAGATATTTCATCAAAATATAAATCAAAGGCAGATACTTATGAAACAGAGTCACAGCACAAGCAGAGAATTCCTGATCTTTTGGTAAGCTCTGGTATTTTTAGAAAAGGTGTAAATAGGTACTGGTTCTGCTGCAGTGGAATACAGAGCTTTTCTTCTACCACTTTTAAAAGTAGGGGTTTTTTATTAAATGCTGTCTTCTGTGAACTTGAGAGGGTTTTTAATTTCAGTATTTTACTGACTTTACAAGGTGAAAATAAAAATTCACTTGTCTACTCTCTAAAGCACATAGTCTATATATAGCCCCCATAACAGCAACATTTTATAAAATGTGGCATTGAAACTGAACATGGAAGTGTACCCCACTGCTAAATTTAGAAGCAAAAAAATAGCATTTGTCACAATTATTCTTGTCCTATGCTGATAAGAGAGAGGGGAAATGAGGGTTTTTTGTAATCGACCAATCTATTCCCATTATTGAGGGACCTCTTGCAAATAGGCACTGCATCAGCAGTAACTGTCTCCCCAGAAGATGTTTAATAGATGACTTGAATGATCATATATCAAAAAATCTGCTATTCTCAGAAGAGAAAAAGTCGATGGTGGATCTACAAAATAGGGACCTTCCTGTGCTTACACATAACCTCAAATCAACAAGTATGGTTATAAATCTTGATCTAGGGAATTGAAAAGTCAAATTTTAATACATTCTTAAATATATAGGAGCCCAAAAAGAAGAAATCTGATGCAGTTCTGATGACTAGGACTGGAGGAATAGAGCAGCATGTGCCCAGATTTTTCTATACAATGATCTAGTGTATGTCATAAAAACGTCATATAGTATCATTTTATAGGCATTTTTAAGGAAAATACAGTCAACATGTTCAGTGTCTACATTGCTGGGTCTCTGTGTTACACAGTAATAGAAGAACATTTAATATATTTAAGAACCATCTGAACAGATTTGAATGGTTCATGAGGTGCTGACTTAGAACCCATTGTGCTGTATATGTTGTGCATCAGTGTCCCTAATGCTGTGTGCATCTAAGGAAACAATCATGCAGAATTTGTTGCTTTTTCTCCCCCTTATTCCTCCAGTAACCTGGAGCTGACCAGCTTGAATCAAATGCAACAGACTAGACACCCCAAAGATTAAAATTTCTTCATGTTTTGTTAAAGTCAGTGATAGGTAGAGGGAAGAGTCCCAGATTGATGCCCCATGGAGGAAAAGGTGTGAAAATGTGAGCTTAGTGGACATCTGCTTTGGTTGTGACAGTGCTTGTGCAGGTCTGGTGAGATACACAGCGTGAGCATTTTCCAGTTGTATTATTCAGACCTGTGGGAGGAAATACTGGACATGTGGGGCAGGGAAGGGACAGGGAAAGAAGGACAAATACTGGAAGGGCTGCAGTGGCAGACGGTTGTAGGTGAGAACTGGAGTTTCTACAGTAAGGGAAAGGGTAGGCACCAACTGCAACCATGTTTCACTAGCTGTACTTCTCAGAAGAAAAACAGCTTTTCCTCTGTTTTATGTCTGTCCACTGAATTTTCTCTTTTATTGTGTACTTTAAATCTGTAAGCATGTGAAAGTGGTAAAAATAAAAATTGACAAGCCTAGAGTTTTTTAAAAGGATTTGGAAAAATTATTTGCATGGAAGAAAGAAGAATTGCATTAGCTGCTTTTAAAATAGTTTAGTTTTATCTGTATGTATTCAAGTTTCCCTTCATTCATCCAGCCCCCGAAGTGCAGAAAATACTTTCTGATATTTTGTTTTTAGACCTGCATCTTCACTTGAAGTCTGTCTTGTGAGAACTAACTGTGTAGCCTTAAAATGATTGCCAGGCTCTTGAAAAACAACATTTTATCTGAAAACCTGAAACCAGTTAGAAGATATAGTGTAGCAAATAAATAATTCACTTCTGTGATTGGCATGGCATCATACTGAGCATATTGCTTGTGTTGGGGGGGGGGGGGGGAAAGTTTGGCTCTTAGGGGAAGAGAAAACCATTTAGTTTCCTTTCTGCCACAGTAAGACCTCACTGATGGCAAGCTGGCACTAACTGTTTTTTGAATTACCTCATGAGAAAACCCAACACGATTATGAACTACCTCCAGACCTACACAGGATGCACTGTAGGGGAAGCAGAAACAATCTCTCATGTAGATATTTTTTATAACTTGAACATTTACCCCATGCCTTTGAACATTCTCAGAAATATAAGATAGATTGTAAATATAAGAAATATAAGATATATAAAACAGATTGAAGCTGCTCTTCTGAGATTGCTCATCATCTGGGTTTGACTTGCACATCCAGAGATGGTCTCCCACAAGCTCCTAAAAGCATGCAGTCTTGTACCAATGTGCAGGTGGCATTCTCTCAGATAGAACTTTAAAGTATTTAAATATTTCTATAGTAATCAATTACTGACTGATTCTGTAAGCTAATGAAGGGAGGATTAATGTCTCTTGCCACATAAATTGACAGGCACATTTGCTCTATACATCAGTGAGTAAGGTCCTCTTCTCTGTAAGATAACTCTTAATGTTTGGTTCCCTGTGGCGTAAAACAAAACTAAAACTACCTTATCTTGTACAGAACCAAAAGAATATTCGCTCAACCTACTGTAGTCTTCTACTTACACATATGCAGATATGAAGAATTCCTTGTGGAAAATCCTCTTAGAGGAGGGAAAACTTTCTGCTTCTTTCCACTGTGCAACAACTAGGTCAATACTGAGAAATGCCTTTCTTGACTGGAGGGTAGGCACAAGACCTATATGCAAGGAATGGTGTATTAGTCAATGATTTTTCTTAGTAGAACTTACAATAACATAAGCCACCTACATCTTGAAATAATTTTTTTACTTTCTCTCAAGCTCTCAGTCTTCAATGACTGCCCTTCATTTTCCTCTCATTTGATGCCTACTGCAGGAAAAACTAAAAAACATGAATTCCCTTTAAATATAGCCATTTTCCAAGAGAACATTTATTCTGACAGCAGTTAGGAATTAATGACACATCCATTAAAAATGCTTTCTGAGTAGCTGCTCTTCAAGTAATTATTTCTTTTATCTCTCCATGTACAGTTTCACTGTTTGAAAAATTGCAGGGGACAGTTATTTCTTATTGTCTCTCTTATGACTATCATGCATGCATGGCAACTTCTGCTTTGCCTATCAAGTTAAGATCAGTTTGATTTTGTTCTCTTGTATTACTTTTGCAGGGAGGTGGGGCGGGGTAGGGGGGGGACACGACAAAAAACACTGGAACAAAACCATGCTTTGACCCAAAATTTAGACCCTATCTGTTTAGCAGAGGGAGATGGAAGAAAAGAAATCTCAAAAATATTTGAAACTGCAATTATGATATGTAAATATAGCATTTTACCGGTCATATCTGTCACCATATTTTGTGAAAATGCTGTTAAGGGAGCAAACGAAAGCATCCTCTTCCTTCTCCTGTAGGCTACTATTCTCAACGGTAATGAGAAAATCTGTCAATTTCTGCTTTTATGCTTACTGCATGATACAACTGAAGCTATTAAAACCTATAATTCAGTAGAACATGTCTAGATTTGAAGAATTACTCTGCAAATCAAAATGCATAAATAGATCATTGTACATGTAGATATTTGGACTGGAAGATAAAATTGCTAATTTACAAATGTATATACCTGAAGAGAGCAGAGAATCCTGCATGTGGGTCTGCATGTGCAGGCTGAGTGCATTATTTCCAACTTGTGTAAAGGATTTGTAATGAGCTATTGGAAAGAATGAAAATTCACTCTGGATAATCCAATACCTCAAAAAATAAAACAGTGTGCACAATACATTTCCAAAATGTACAAAAAAAATTTCCTGAGATTAACTTAATTTCTAGTGAAGCACGTAGGTTGTAATAGAAGCTATAGTGTTCTTCTGTGAAGGCATGAATACTCCATCAACTTCATGAAAACAATGAGATCACTTACACAGGGTAAGAGTTAGATTCTTCTGTAAAACATGTCATCCAGCACAGGGAAAGTCTCAACGTCTTACAAATAAACTTTTATGAGCCCTGAAGATTTCATAACAGATAAAGGGCAATGTCAGTGACGTATGATGACACTCTGATCACCAAGTTAATCTCATGAAGAATCAAATAAAGAAATAATAGAATTGCAATGTCAAAAAAAGTAAGGAAAAAATGAAACAGACATGAGGATATAAAAACAGATAAACAAGATCAAGTTGAAGATCTCCCTATTCCAGTATCCCATCCCCAATGATGGCCAAAAAGTAATTTCTCAGGAAGAATATAGATCCAGAGAAAGTATATACAATTCTTCCCCTGAGTATTTGTCCAGCCTCCAACTAGCTGCAAATTAGGGATATGATGAGTTGGAGATAGTCCTTATGTGTCTAGCAGCTCTTAGTGAATATCTTTTCAATAAATTGCTTCAGTCTCGCTTTGAAAAAGTGTAAACCTGTTATCTCCCATAACATCTGGTGGGAAGGCTTTCATAACTTAATGACATATTCTGGAAACAGCCACTTCTTTTGTTTGCTTTGTACCTGTTAAATCCAAACTGTATGTTGGCTCCTAGTGATGCTTTATGAAGTTACATTAGCATTTTTGCTAGATGAGTATATAGAGCTTTCAGAAAACTAGGTATTTTTATGGTTACCTTATGTTATCCATTGAAACATTTCAGGTATTTAAAATAATGTATGACATGGAAATCTTTGCCATTATCAAGACTATCTTCCAAATCCCTCCTATCCTGTATTTTCCATCCTTTCTTTCTTTTAGGAGTCAGATGAGGGACTTGAGGCAAACTTGTTTGTTTGCAGCATGTTACATTAGACAAAAGTATAGGACAGTATCTGGAAGAAACATAATTCTTTTTATCTGCTGAATGCAAGTTGAAAAGTCCACCCGATCACAATAATTCCAACCCCAAACAACTACATACCCTCACAGTTATCTTTGACACTGAATTAATTCAATTTCATTGGCTTATTTGCTACCTGCTGCAGATTAAATAAGATACTTTAAATCCTAAGACATTGCTCCGGAAAATGCAGCCCTTTATGAGACAAGTTTGTTATCTTCCTGTAGAGCCATATAGGATAGACACAGGGAGATGAAATACAAGTAGGGCTAAGCTCTCGGTAAGAAGCAACGTGTTGCCTTTCTCCAGCAAGAAGCTTTAATTACTTTCCTCCTTTCTACTGTTCTTCCAGTCATTCTTGATAGATCATGTTATCTAGACTTCTTGATGATTCTTGTTAATTTATCCTCCTCAGCTGCTTGCCTCGGCTTTCTCTTAATCCTGCATCTTCTGTAGATGAGTGCTGGCTGGGAAAGGGGCATGGACAAGCTACTTCTTAGCTGATCATTCAGGAAGGTTAAAAATATTTCCTAAGCTGAGTAAGTGGCAAGATGAATGACCTCTCATCAGATGGGTAAAACACATTATACCATAACTACCTCAAGCAATCTATAAATGGTAAACTTCCAGACATCACCTCTGTGCTGTTCTCATCCTCGCCTGAGGTGAAACATCCAGCTCCTCTCTGCCTCTCTGCTTATATTTTAGCTTTCGCAGCACTGATGAAAAAACAAAAACAAAAACAAAAAAAAAAAAAAAGAAAAAAAAGTATTTTTTTCTCAGTGTAGATCTATGCAGGTCTTTTGTGTTTCCAATCACACTGTGTCAAATTTATATGAAGTAACAGTGTATCATCAAATGATTTATTTAGCGGATTTAGTATGTTAATAAAATATATACATGCAGTAATAAATAATACAGTAATTTACAAGTTTTAGCACAATGACACTGGAAAGTAAGAAAATATTTAAAATCTGTTGGAACATACCACGCAGTTATATGTCAAAGTCAAAACTGAAGTCATGTTCAGATTTTAAGATACAGTAGAGACCCAGTCAGACAACTGATTGTAGAAAGACATCCTGACAAAATGCCAATTCATTCTAGGAATAGCCTAGGTTCTCTGGCCTTTAAGTAGTCATTCAAAGGAAAAAAAAAAAAAAAAAGATGACATCTATGTTGAAAACATGAGTATATGAAATGCAATGATAAGCTTCTCTTGGAAATATATTCAAGTCTCCACTGATTCAAAAATGAACTTCAGTAATATCATCCTTGTTCTATAAACCTTAGAGTCTACTTAATTAAAAGCTCCTCATGAAATGCACTGTCTAAAGCTATTTGTCAGTGAAATGGTTTTGCTTGTTTGTCAAAATTCCAGTCTCACAAGTCTGTATAATTTTCTGCTAGGTAAGGGCTATTCAATTTAGTGCTTTTAATGATGACTATGTGGAGATAACTTCCTGTGAAGTTCTCCAAATGTCAGAATTAATTTCCTTTATCGTATCAGTATAAAAAATAAAAATCCAAAAGTAATTAAGATTTACTGAAGATTTCTTTTTCAACAGTCTAAGCAAGCTCCCAGAGAAAATAACTACCTTTGTTGATTTATTGGTTCCTAGCAGAAAATAATGGGCTATATATAAGATAGCCAGCAGTGAACTCGTTTATCAGAGAAGTCTTAGTTTAGTTAGGACT
This sequence comes from Aramus guarauna, assembly GCA_013400195.1. Classification (NCBI taxonomy): domain Eukaryota; kingdom Metazoa; phylum Chordata; class Aves; order Gruiformes; family Aramidae; genus Aramus; species Aramus guarauna. The sequence continues at coordinate 113,608 of VXBL01007899.1, read as the reverse complement.
GTAGAGCTTTGTCTACAATGAAAAGCTTAACCAGTGCTGACAACATTTGTGAGAAACCCATGTAATAGAAATTATACTAAAAATAGTTTAACTGCAAGAACAGATGGGACAAAATGCATTACACGCGTATCTAAAACTCCTTCTAAATTTCCAAAGTAAATAAATTTTGGTTCACATACTGAAGATATGAAGATATGGTCATATCATGAAGACTTTTTGAAGACTTCTTGCCATTTTAGAAAAATTGTATTAAATTTTACAAAGATGTTCTTATCACTTTCTCAATCACTAAATAAGGTGTAATAAAGAATTACATTCTGCTTATTGGTTTATAAAAGAACTGGGGACAAACCTTCCTTTTCTCTGCTTTATTTTACAAATTCAGAGTGGATTTTCTTACAAAATTAAGCTCTTCACAGCAGTTTTCCAAAATGGCAAAATGACTCTTCTCTTTGTAGATACATTTGCTCTTCTGCTATTCTTACAGTTGTAAAACCTCTGAAGGAAAAACTCTGTCCCACATAATTTCTGTTTCACCCTCTTCCACATTTCTGTTTGTGAAAATGGAAAGTACTTTAGACAGTGCAGAATTACTATAGGAATATTTGTCCTAACTTCACTGAAGGAAAATATTTGGTTTTTTTCCTCTCTTGCCAGGTATGTATGTGCAATTGTTTTGATTCACTTAAATCTTTCTTACAGTCACCCTTAGCAAAAGGGTTTGACATAAAGGCATCTTGATTGCCTTTATCTTTTCTAACAAAATACAGTAGACAAAGATTACAATTAATGCTAAAAACATAGCACAGCACACTAAAATCCATGCTTAAATAGGTCTGAGTAAGGCTGAATTCTCCAAAGCTAAAGGGCATGGCTGTGATGCATGGTCTGTCATCTACGTTGCTGTTTTCTGACGGCTGAGGAACATATCACACAGGCACAGCAGGCTCAAGAAGGCAAGTATTGCAGCCTGAGCCTCTGATTGCGCAGATTGTATAGCCTAACTTCCCCTCAAGTGCTGTTTCTGTGTTGTCTTTTGCATGATAAAGGGACAGAGCTGAGACTTTGCTACCTACTCCTGACATTAAGAAATAAATCCATTTAACAAGCATTTTTACTCAAATCACTATTTCTAAACAAAATTATATGCTGGATTGTCAGAAACTTATGTTTTATTTTCCACCAGTCCTGCATTTTCAATCTTCTTCACTTCTGAAATTCCTGTCCAACTGAGTATTTTTCTAACCTTGGGTCTCAGTCTGCCATTCTACATTTTGGAGCATCTTCACTGAAATTAGTTTGGTAAATCAGCGATTCATGTATTTTTTGGAATTAAAAAAGGTAAAAATCTGGTCCTAGGGATCCTTAAATGCATATTGCTACTAGAGTGCTTCTAAAAAGCTTTTAGAATTTTCCTGTGATTCTAAGTAAACCTCTGAGTCTGCATAAGTAAATGCCTGCTAGTTTGCTTTGCACTTCAACTTGTTTGTTAGGCTTCCTGTGGGCTCACTCATTTTCAGTAATGCTGCTAACATAACATTAGCCAGTGCTGGGCTTTCATTTTCTGCCATTTTTTATACTATTTCAGTCTTAGAAAAACAACTTTATGGTCATAAATGCTTGGTTTGAAACAACGATCAAGTATTTTATCCACCAGTACTTCAGAAGACTTTGCTTCTATGGAGGTTTTCCTTTCTCCTCTCCTGGCATTTTGAAGTCTTTAGATTTAAAACTCCTTTGAGAATCGGCAGTGCTGGCTAAAGAGAGAAAAGGAGTTACTGAGTAGGGGGGAAACGACTTTGCTTTTTGCAGAAGGGTGAGACCATGGCAATTGGCTAGGCTAGCGCTAAGAGCTTTTTGATGTAGGAGTGATGTTGGAGGCGTGAGATGCCAATCACAAAGTGAGTGAACTTCAGAAGAATACGAAACAGATAACAGGCAGAAATGGCCTTTCAAGACGGCGACTGCAGAGTGATCAGAATCTCAGCTGAGAATACAAGGAGAGTTTCCCAAATGAGGGATGCTTTTTTGACTGCTTAGCAAAGGCCTGAGGCAGCCAGCCCCAGGTGCCTAATGGAAACATTCTCTCTATGTACAGTTATGCCTTTCACAGAGTGTCTTTAACAAAAGTCTGCTGTGCCTTTCTATCTGTGAAACAAAAGATTTTCATTTATTTATGATTTTCCTTTGCTTTTTATGCTGGCAGTAGTGCATTTAACAGGAGGAAGTGTGTGTCTTGATTGTAAGGAAAAAAAAAAGAGTTTGTCTGAAATTCACTATTCAGTCAATCACTGATCAATTCACTTATCAATATTCTTGTCATATAATAGGAAGCTGAACAGTTAAAGAAGTAGCAGGTTAGAGGAGGAAAACAATTTCAATCAGTGCAGTCAGCTAGTTGAAGGAGCCCTTTCCTCTGCTTTAACAAAATGGGGAAGTTGTCTCTCAGTTTTTTAGAGAAAAAAAAAAAAAAAAGAACTAAATATTTTTGAGTAGGAAGACAGCTGCTAGAAAAGAGAAAACCAGTATTACTGGAAGCTGAAATTAGAAATCTCATTATGGTTCCCATCCTACAGTTAAGAGGAAGACAAACTGTACTTTACTGCTTTCCATAGCAGAATTTTAAGAATGACATATATGGGGGTTGAACCAAAGACAGGAAGCAAAATGCTTAAATAATTGAGGTAAATCACAGCTACTGTCTCCATTCATCACCACAGCATTTCTGTACATAATGTCTTTTTAATTTTAAATTCATTGCTAGGTAATGTTCAAAATTCATTAAGTTTGTGTTCTCGAGTTTCGCAATGAGTAATAAGGTGGATTGCCATCATCAAAATATGGTTGCCTGTTTACTATATACGTTCAGGGTTATTGGAAAGGGATGAGAAGTTAATCTGATAAGAGTAAATGCATATTTACTTGGGTTCTTTACTTACTGTTTCATCTTATTTGCCAGAAATACTACAGTAGTCTGTAGCCAATAAATACAAATTTCAAGTTTTCACTTCATCTTACCTATATATCATTTATTTTTAGGACAGTATACTCATATTAAGGGAGTGATGAATCATTAAAAAGAAGCAGCAAAGCATGATGTCGAATGGCCTTCATTTTGCGTTGAATTCATAAATTAAAGTTCTTCAATTTGGTGGTTTGGGATTTTTTTATTTATTTCTGTATAGTCACTAAACAGTTTATTTATTTATTCTACCTGTAAAACAAACAGCACTGCCTTTGCCCCCTATCTACTTTCTACTTATGCCTGTTGGTCTAAATATCTACCTGAATGGGAGCTGCTGTTGTGGGAAAGCTTGAGATGGTAACAAGAAGTACTCAACTGCTAATGACCAGCCTGCAGTGAGTCTGGAATTATTTTTATCCCTTGCACTCTTATAAATACTGCTCATGCTTAATTTGTGTAGTGTTTTTAATTTTAATGAGGAAGAGATACAAAGTATTTGTGCATTTCCTGTCATGTTTCAGGTAGACACATGATTAAAAGGTTATAATCAAGAAATAATTTTTCACATTCAGACAGTGCTTGTCCTTCTGCTCAAGACCTATTTTTAATTAAAAATCTGAGCTCTGGTATATATGCAAATATCATTAAGTCAACAGTAATAGCCATGAAAACATGAAAGGCTCATCAACAGCCTCAATAGAGCAGAAGGGAAAAGCAGTGGGATATCTTACACCTTCCTTAACTTCCTGAAATGAATTGTAATGGACACAGTATAACATGAGCTCTTCACAAGGTTATCCTTCCCTTGCTGATTTGCTGGCTCTGCATGAAAAAAACCATAAGATAGAAGTGGAGAACTTTAACAGTGGATAATATAAGTCAGACATGACTTTTCAAGAACAGTTCAGAATTAAAAAATACAGAATTTTTTACTTTAAAAAAATGTGCTCAAATAACACAAAATGCAAAATAAGAGTATAACCAATTCCTCCATAAATTGTGCTCTACTTAATACTGGAATCCTTGTTCCAGTGGTGGAGAGTAGATAAGAAGTTCTTGCTTTTTTACATTCTGTTGTAAGCAGGATTAATATAAGGAAGCCAAGCTCATAGTGCAAGAGTAATGAACTTTATCTGAAGAATCAAGGAGTAACTCTCCACAGCTTGGACTTTTCTGACAATCAGATCTCACTGCAGCTGCACACTGGTACCTGCATATCCTACTAAGCCACATAGTAAAGCAGTGTCAAACCACTAACCATTAGGTAAGTGCGGGTTTGTGTCAGTTGAGACACAAGTTTGTTGGGCATTCTTCCTTTATTTATACCTGTGGTTATTTATTTATATTCCTTTATTTATATATTCATGTAATTGATTCTTTCTACAGAATTTGATTTTGCAAAATATATTGTTATTGGTTAGTGATTAATATCAAGCCATTACATAGGGGGGAGTATACTTGATTTGCATAGTCTTGCTGTAGCTATGTGGACTCGAGCTACTGGCCTTAGAAGAGGAGCTAGGTGGAGGTGAAATTGCCGCAGCTATACTGTATGTAAATGCTTCTCACTCCAAATTAAGTGCCAAATTGAATTTTGGGGGATCTGTTGCAGCCACACTACATTAAGATGCAGAATGTTTGGCTGAAAGCTTTGTCTTTTCCTTTGCCTCTCTCTGGTGTATACTATACATTGAAAGAGTGTTAAAATAATTGTAGAATTGAACAAATCAGTAGGTAGGTATTATCTGAGAGATATTAGAAGGTATTGGAGGTGAACACAGCATAGGGGGAAATCTATTAGTTTTTACTCTGTAGATTTTAATGGCCTAGTGGATATAAATACTTATAAATATATGGATGAGTCAAGGAAACTCAGAAAACATGCAACTTTCTATATGGTTATTTTCTTGCACAAGATCACGTTAGCAGATGTTGGTGCTTAACAATTTTGTCCAAGTCCTTCCTCGTTCTATTCTTTCCATGTACAAAGATAAGGTCTCTTGCTTATTCTCAGTTCAGATACGCTCCTCATTTAGCAAAACAGATGTTCTCTTTAACTAGGCTTCAGGTAATATGGACATCTCAGCCTTTCCTTAATGAATCCATCGTAACCAAATTACATATGCATAAATGCAGCCTAAGTCCTTCAAGGACATACTCATTAGCTGTGTCATTTTGGACTCACTCTTTGGAATAAATATGTCCCTGTGGCTGTTTGAAGCATTTACATTCACTGATTCTATTTGAAAATACCCATTTGATATATATTAACTATGTATTGCTATGTACACAGAAAGAAAAAGAGACAAGGAATTAGTTATTCACAAAGGTATAAAATAAGTCCTTCTATATTCCATATCCCTGTATCCTTTTCATATACGTAAAATGATAAGATGAGAATATGATCAATCATCTCTAATACTCCTAATTTAGTCACTGTTGTATAACTTAGCTAACTGGATTTTCCTTATTTATAATGAAGTGACAGGAAATATTTCTAGCTATAGTAATTCACAAACATGAACATTGTAAGTTATGGGAAATTTTTATTTCTGTGAGTGTAGGTAGCGGATATATTTAATATATGGCATAAAGTACCATAACTTGGGATAAAACATGTTCAAAGGAGTGTCTGATAACCAGAAAACATATAGTGAGATCCATCAACACCAGAAAAGCTTTAAAGTGATGAAGCTTTTATGTTAAAAATAAATAAATAAATAAATAAATAAATACAGAGCTTAAAGCAAGTTTTGTGTAAAATAGGCAAAATATGTAGTAAAAGTTTGGATCATAGTTCTGTTGAAATCAATGAGGATCTCTCCCTTGATGTCAGTTTCAAGCAATGGAAACCTACATGGGTTATTACATAAATAAAATGTAATAGTGCTTGTTATTATTGCAGAGGACATTTGGAATCATCATCCAATCACTATTTCTTTCCTCTTCTTTATCTTCTGGCAACATTCAACTTTATTTAGCTAGCTGGAGTTTGATCCTTTTTGCTGTAATATGAGGATCTTCTTTAAAAACAAACACCCACACTACACTTGGGCTCTAGGGAAAATGAGATGGTAATCTCTAGGCAATCTCCTATGAATTTTTTTTTTTTTTATTTTTTTTTTTTTCATAATATCAAGGCTATATTTAGCTTCAAATAAAGGCCTAGCTTCTGGTATCTTTACTCTGACCTAGCAGAAACGCTTATTTTGGTGGGATTGCTCAAAGAATAACCACAATAATTTGTGTATTAGTGGTGGCACATCACCCAAAGAAGGTGGTAAAACACCTTTCCTGTTACCCTTCAAGTGCAATAGGTATCCATGATTTGTAACAGCTGCAAAAGGGAATATCAGAACCAGAGTGAGCCCCAAGGGCTTCCACAGCTAAGAGAGATGATTTTGACCTGCCTTTGCTTCCAAGTGAAAAGGGCTCTACTAAACCTTTGTAGAGGAAAATTTACCCAGTAGGCAAGAGTGACTGATCCACCAGAAATAAAGTTGGGTTGTGTATTGGAAGCTGTTATGTGTGAATGGGGAATGTAGCAATTGCAAATTCATAATGTTTGATTATAAATTATGTTCGAGTGCTCATTAAGGCACAAGAGCATGCATTTCATTACAAAAACACAAGGATTTAATACAGGTAAAAAGTCATTATGACACTCAAGGGCATAATAAACTGCAAGCAATGCAGCATTCCTTCATAACAGTAAACTAATATATATTCTGTTTCAAGCTTTACCCTAATAAATAGGCCCCAATGCCAGACAATGCTCCAAATAATGGAGAAATAGAAACACGGTATTTACAGATTGGCATTTATCCCCTCTGTTGCTTGGCCTGTACTCAATTTTTATTTAATGCTGTTGGTCTGAAAAGAATTTGACACTATTACTGCTATACTGATTTTATAGAAGTC
>VXBL01007899.1:83782-106640 GCA_013400195.1 Aramus guarauna | reverse complement strand
GGGGAAGGCTCTTCTTTGTTACAGAAAAATGCCAGTATTATAAAACAGATTATACAATCAGATTGCAAATACATATCACAACGATTTTTTTGACCTTTGTTCCAGTTATACTGTATATGTGTTGGGACCACCTTTTAAGAACAAATGCATTTTTCCATTTCCAATAAAGTTGCTGATCATGTTCCTCTCATCTTCTCTGGGAAATCATTACACATCTGCATTGCCAATTCATCTGTGCAGAGATTTTCAAGTTAATCTGAAAACCTACATAGTTGTATTACTGCAGTGCTCTGTGGTACTTCTTAAAAAGGATAATTATCCTATGTCCAGCATGTTACTAGTGGAGTCATGCTAATTACCTTTTTTTCCTCTATTTGTTCAGCTAATGCACTTAATTAGGTTCAACTTAGGCCCATTGTTTTTTCACCTGTTCTTAGCTTGAAGCTTGCTGCTGCTTTGTCAGTTCTAATGAAGAGACTTGCATATTTTTTCCAAATATATTAGTTGTGTCATTTAAAGGTTGTAGCACTCTGAGAGCTGGCAGGGGTGCCAAAGACTAAGGGAACAATACAGCCTCACTACAGCCCCTAGAAAAATCAGACCAAATCCACTTGGAGCACATGTCTGGTCATGAGAGGGAAAGGATGTGATAGGGAACTGTCAGCATGGCTTGGCCGAGGGTGAACCATCCTGCTTTGGCCAGAGCAGGAGAAACTTCAGCAGACTGGAGGGGCACAGGGGAGGCCACAGGGACAGCAGGGTTGGAACACTTGCCCTGTGAGGAGAAGCTGTGAGGCCAGGGTTGGTTCAGTGGGAGCAGAAGTGGCTTCAAGACACATAACTACAGCCTGGTACATACAGAAATGGATTACAGGGATGGGGATGGGCTCTTCACAGTGGTGCCTGGTGGTAGAGTGAAAGACTCTGAAACAGGAGAGGTTCAGGCTAGGTTTCAGAAAAAGTTTTTACCCAGAAGGACAACCAGGGAGCAGGGCTAGGGCTTCAGGAGATGGCACCATCTCCCTCTTTGGTGGATTTCCAGACTCCATGGAATAAAGCCCTGAGCAACCTGGTCTGATCCAATGGCTGAGCCTGCTCTGGGCAGCCGTTTGGACTAGGAACCTCCCAAGGTCCCTACTGGNGCTGCTTTGTCAGTTCTAATGAAGAGACTTGCATATTTTTTCCAAATATATTAGTTGTGTCATTTAAAGGTTGTAGCACTCTGAGAGCTGGCAGGGGTGCCAAAGACTAAGGGAACAATACAGCCTCACTACAGCCCCTAGAAAAATCAGACCAAATCCACTTGGAGCACATGTCTGGTCATGAGAGGGAAAGGATGTGATAGGGAACTGTCAGCATGGCTTGGCCGAGGGTGAACCATCCTGCTTTGGCCAGAGCAGGAGAAACTTCAGCAGACTGGAGGGGCACAGGGGAGGCCACAGGGACAGCAGGGTTGGAACACTTGCCCTGTGAGGAGAAGCTGTGAGGCCAGGGTTGGTTCAGTGGGAGCAGAAGTGGCTTCAAGACACATAACTACAGCCTGGTACATACAGAAATGGATTACAGGGATGGGGATGGGCTCTTCACAGTGGTGCCTGGTGGTAGAGTGAAAGACTCTGAAACAGGAGAGGTTCAGGCTAGGTTTCAGAAAAAGTTTTTACCCAGAAGGACAACCAGGGAGCAGGGCTAGGGCTTCAGGAGATGGCACCATCTCCCTCTTTGGTGGATTTCCAGACTCCATGGAATAAAGCCCTGAGCAACCTGGTCTGATCCAATGGCTGAGCCTGCTCTGGGCAGCCGTTTGGACTAGGAACCTCCCAAGGTCCCTACTGGGCTGAGGTATTGTGTAGTGCTTTGGCCCCTCCATGACATTTCATCACTCTGAGTAGAAGTGGAGGGTGCCTACATGGCAAAGTTAAGCTAACACTGCTCTATTAGCTTGGTGTCTGGAGAAATGCATGTTAGCTGCTGCCAATGTGTTGAAAACCCCTGTATAGATAGATTACCATTCTAGAGAAGACCATCTGTTGACTGTGGTTTTTTCCTGGGGAGAAGTAGCATAAATTCCTTCAATCAATCCATTTTCCATCCAGGAATATGAGTTGTGCAACCAAAGAAATGCTATGCAGTGTAGCCAGTTTATTTTCTGTTGGGGTTATACTACGCTGTTGAGAACAAATTCATAATGATGCACTTTGTTAAACCTTCATTTTAAGAGCCTTCTCTAGGCTTGTCAGTTGTGAAGAAAAAACCCTGCCCGCTATCCACAGGACATACATTGAACATTCTAACACAAGAGAAAAAATGGAACCACAAATAATTTATCCAAGATCATACAGCCTATGTTATACCTAGGAAATTAATCAATTTCTATTTGCTCCTGTTCTTATGACCCAGACATGGGATTATTTTTCTTCAGGTGTTAGCCACTGAGAATATAACAAGTGAAAACTTTGGAGTGCTGAAATGAAAGTCCTTTACTCTCTATTGTGAGGGACTTTTAGGAGTAGAAAACAGCTGCCCTTCCTTTTCACCATTTACTGAAGGTCAGGAATCTTCATGCCATGTTGGTAAAAAGGACTAAAAAGAAAAAACAAACAAACAAACAAACAAAACACCACAAAGAAAACCCCAAAAAACAGAAAATGACAGTCTTTTCCATGTGAATCAAACTGGAGCTTTGTCTAATTCTTTTTTATGGAGTGTGCACTGCCTGGTTTTGACTGCCGCATACTGAGAAGTGCTGCACTTTTTCCTGTGTTAAATATTCACAGAAAAATGCTGCTGGTGGGACCAGAGTTAGGGATGGCAAGATTAGATGGGAATGTGAAGCAGCTTTTATTGCTGCAGCCCATCTTATTCTTATCTACCTCCAGTCCACTGCCTCTGATACAGCCACAGAGTGGATGATTTTTGGAGTAAGAGAGCAAAATTAAGTTTTGATATGACATCATTTGAATTTTTGTACAAATGTCATGCTTTGGAAGAAAACTTTTTTCTCTCCCACAGAGTTTCTTTCTGCTGTGTTCCTCTGGCTTGTTCCTTATCACCCAAAGATCTGCCTAGAGCACCATAAATTATATATGATTTGAAGATCTGCCTTCAGCAAAAGAAAGCAACAGATAATAAGATAATAATATTACCAGTGGATTTCCCCTGCTTTTCGTGGACTTTCATTTTACTTAAAATTGAAACACCTTAGACAGAAAAATTTTATGCAGATGCAAAATAACATTTATTTTTATTATAGTCTACAAAACTGTTAGTAAGTGGATGCAAGCTTTGTGCTTTACATTCTTTAACCTCCAGTTAGCTTCAATTTTTGGCTTTTGTGAGCTATTCTTCCAGTATCATGGGATGCCTCTTTCATCACAATATTTTCAGTAACATCAACAAAAACTCTGAAAGTCAAGCCCTCTACAAAGTATTAAGGACTACTCTGCAGGGAAAACATCAGTTCTACTGTATTTCAACTATGAAATATGATACTTGCAAGCAAATGCAATCCTTGAATCGTAATATAAGAAGCTGAGTGATTTATCACCTTGGGCATGGCAATGATTCTAGGAATAAAATGAATGTGATCACTTACTGCTATTAGGAAATGAACATTTGCTCCCACATAGAGTAGAAAAAGGTTACCTTCCTGAGTGAAGGGTATGTGTCCACATCATCTTCTGACAGATAATCTTTTGCTACAGTAGATTAAGTGGGTGAACCAAAGCTAATGTGTCCTTACTTTTACCTTTGATGTTTTGCCACTTTTAATGGTTCTCCTCGGATAGAGTTCTGCATGGGTAAACAGAATTTTCCAAGGGTTGTAATGTTAGAAGTAACTCTATTTTTGAGACTTGCACCATCTATTCATGGGCATTTGAAATGAATGGAAATACTGTTTGAATAAGTAAATCAAATGTGATGAAATGTACAGTGTAGAATTATACCACATTACAGGTATGCCATGCCTAGTCAAGTCGGCATGCTAAACACACAACTATTATACAAGGTGAACAGTGTGTGTGTGAGAGAGAGAGAAGGAATGTGGGGTTTGTTATATTATCTGTAATATTCAGTAAACATTTAAGAAGCTGAATATTGCTGTGGATGTTGTATTTAAGATCCTGACCTGAGTTAGTAGGTAGATAGAGTTGAGCCCTCTTCGAGGTTGTTTTACTTCAATGTTTCCAGAATTTCATACAGAAGTTCTTCTCTGGCTGTGTGATGCAGTTTTGGACCAGCCAGTCAAGATATGTTCCTCTAGTTGAACTGATATAAGTAAAATTTTCTTAGGGTATGTTGTGCATTTAGGCTGACTGGTACTGAAAGCCCCTAAGTGGAAAGCACTGGGAACTCCAAACTAAACTTTCTATGTGTTACCATTATTGTAGGTCACACTGTATCTGCATTGACGTCGTCTGTACCTGTTATCAGAACTTTGAAGAATTTTCTTTTTTTTTTTTTTTAAATTTAGTTTTCGTTCAGATTTTAACTATATCTGTAATCTCAGTAGCATATACAGAAAATGCCCAAGAATGTTGTTTAAAATTTATCTCCTTAAAATGTAATATCTATTCTCTCATTCTTGAACCCAATTATCTCTTAATTTCTTAGCTTCCAAGAGCAAATTAATCTGAACTGCTGATATTTGAACCCAAATAATTCATGATCCCTAAATGACCTTTGGATGACAGTTTTCTTGCTATGAGAGAAATTTAATAATAGCATAAATAACTAAATTATTTTTATGCTGAGTGCAAAGTACTCAAAATGTTGGATGCAACAAGAGTAGATAAAAGCATTGAGATGATTTTTGAGAAGGAACAGAAAGAGATTGTAATAGGCTGAATAGTTAAACATATATGAGACCTGTTACTTTGTTTACATCGCCCCATTAGTTCCCACATGTGCCTTTCCTTCTGAATTGCTCTACCTGCCTTTCCTTCCCTTGGCATACAAATTGTCCTCATTTTTCACACACTGGATGCCTAAGGAGGTCACATTACATTTTTCCACATGCTTCCGTTTAGGTTTCAAGCAAGGTACACAGACCAGTCCATGTTCTGCTATCTCATTGTGCTGGATTGGTTTCTTTCTGTTGTATTTCTGTTAGCAGTTTTGGATTTTTGTGCTTTGCGGGTTTTTTTTGTTTTGATTTTGGGTTGAGGGGTTTTGTTTGTTTGTTTTCACTGGCACAGCCCTTCATGACCATTTAGAATAAACTTTGGGCCACTTAATTTATAACAGCTTAGAATGAGAGTTGCATATTCATTCCCACCTTTAACATACTCTGGTTAGGGATTTGCCTACAGTAAGACATAATTTCTGTCTAGCAAAGAATTTGTAGAGCTGTTTTAGAACTTAACTATCACTATTTAATTGTTAATGACCTTTGTGCATATAGTTCTATAGGTGCTGAATATACTCTAGACGCACTAAAGATTGCCCTCTGAATCACATAATTCTCAGTTACTTCTTCATATCAGTGGCTTTTTTCTTCTGGCCTAAAAGTATTTTAATATAGTGATTTTTAGCATATTTGCTTTCTTCAGTTTGTTGATCTCTAGACTAATTCTAATTGAAAGCTGTACTTCAGGCTCCTGAAACCCATTATGCTGATATCTAGGCAAAACAAAGACGTCAGATAAAAATCTTATTTACTTTTCATTTAGAAACAAATTCTGCCATGTTTTTTCAGTGTGAATAGTAACTAAGGGTAAAAGTAGCTTAATGCGTCTCCTTGAAAAGGCATTGGGCAGCCTATGTAAGGGAAGCATATTTGGACCATAAATTAGAACTGTATGGTTGGAAACATGGTTACTAAAGCCATGGCTTCATCATTAGCTCCCCTTGTGGTCTTCATGTCTGCTCCATTCTCTGACCATGCCATTGTCTTGTATTTTCTTGCTGAAAAGAAACAGTTTAGTTTCCTAGAACAGGCCTGTAGAAAACTGACACAATGCAATTCAGCTGATCACTGACTCGATGACCTGAGTCATGTCAGAAAGTCACTGCTCTGCCAAATCTGTTGCAGAAACTTCTGAGGAGTTGACATAACGAATCAGCCCTCCCTAGTGAGGTTTGCTGTGTTTGTTTTGTTTTATTTTGTTGTTGTTTTTGCTGTGGTTTGTTTGTTTGTTTGTTTGTTTTTGTTTTTGTTTTTTCCTAAATGCTAAGCATCTCTCTGTTCTTCTGGTTTCCTTTTGTCCATGGCAATGTTGTTAAACGTGAATGGGATATGTGCATCAAGCATGAATGACACTGTTCGTTCAGTTCAGGAACTCTGAGGCTACCACTTGACCAACAGAAATGTCAGCATGAATCAACATAATGTCACGCAGCGATTACAGTTAGCTGCTCTGCACTTACTGTGCATTGCCTATTGCTTTGTTTTTTGCCTGCTTGACATGGAAGATATGTAACAACTCATCAGAAGACAAGTTTCAAATCATTTGATTAAAATACCCTAACAAAAAATTTAACAAAAGATTTGGCCAGAGAAGATAGAAAAAGAAGAAAATAAATCTTATGTTGCTGATACATTACTACTACTTTACGTTATTATGCCTTCAGAGATGGTGAAACATTATTAATAATTTATTGTGTCATAAGTTATTAGAGTGTCATATGTCATCAGTGTTCTGAGCTCCCAGTTTCTACATGCTTTTGTTTTTCCTGAAGTGAAGGGTCAATATGAAGACTTGACATCTGTTAGTGGTCTTTGCAGCAAATACAGAAAGGACGATTGGCTATGGAAATCTTTAAAAGAAGATTAAGCCTTTCTAATTCTGAAGCTAAAAGACAGTTGCACAGATACAGAGAAAATTTTTTGGTGAGGGTTTCCATTTAGGAGAATAGCAGAGCAAGATGCAGGAGGAAAAAAGATCATTCTTGAAATTGGGGTAAAACTAGTCTTTTAAGCTTCTCAAAAAAAAAAAGTAAAGGAAATAATCTAGAATATGATCCTATTTATTCTTTCATGGAAAGGCCCCATTAAAGGTCCTGCTTGTGATACTTTCACAAACCAGCTGAGTACCATGGTTTTATAGGAAAGTCCTTTGTCCCTTATTGAAACTGTCCACCTCTGTATTAATAATTAAACAACTGCTAGACAGGAATTAATAAGTTAAGGCTCTCAAAACATACTAATAACTTTCTCCATATCTCTTGAACTTCTTGCCTGCTAAATGAGTCCTCTACTTGAGAAATCATTTCTTAAAACTTTTTATCTGAAATTCCACATTCTCTTCAATAGCTTCTTATTTCAGGAGTTCATTTGGTTTTGACCAGAGAGAGTTGGATTAAAAAAAAAAAAGTCTGGTCATCTCTATGCAGTAGCATCCCTGCATCATTCTGTGATGAATCTTGATAGATTTACTCTGATGTCAGGAGATATCAGCATTAGTAGTAATGTTCACTCACATACATAGGCCCAGAAACATGACGCATGCGTTTAAAAATATGAATAATACAGCTAAATACATTTGTTACTGGAACATCTTTGCTTTGCCTCCTAGTCCCATTAAACTTGTCTTCACACTCTAGACTATAATAATTTACTGCTTTCTTGCAGTTTGAGGGGTGGAGAGAGCCATTCATCTCTAAACTTGTAATTTTAGGGAAAATTAAGTTTTACTGGTACTTCCACCAAAATTATGCAGCTTTAGTTACACTTTGCTGTCTGCAACTGGATTAATCTTCTCCAAACTAATGAAGTGTAATTTGTAAATGAACTGTTTGTTTCTCTGAAAGGATCATTCCAGTCATCTAGCTGTCAAGTCTCCTCCAAATGGATGCATTGTTAATCAGGGATGTCAAAGTCTAGGCTTTTCAAATTAGATTGGCTTTCTGGGGTTGTCACTTGGCTTGGCTCTTTGACAAGACTAGGGAGGGTGGGAAAGTCTTCTGTTTCTGTTTTTGCTCAAAGCCACAGCGAAGCAGAGGTGTGTGCTACTATAGGTCTTCCATCTATCATCTGACAGTGTAAAAAGGGTTTTAGTGATCAGATCTCCCTACATAACATTTTCCTGTTACACATTCATCATGCTGTGGTATGACAGAGGTGAAGGCTAAGAACAATTGCTTTATGATTATAAAAAAGATCAAATGTGAAAATTGCACAGTACACTTTGCACAGGAATGATAACATGATACAGAGCCCTGGGACTGGTTAGCCCTGAAGAGGTTTAAATTACCCTTTTTATAGTCATCTCTTTCTAATGTTTTTCCTGTTAGTGGCTTCTGATTGCAGAAATCTCAGTTTGTAATGGTTCTTTCAGCTTCTGTGTAATGTATCTTCGTTCTTCTCAGAAAATATTCTTCTCACAGGCTCTGATATGCTTTTTTGTGTGTGTGTGGTTTGGGTTTTGGATTTGCAGAAGGGAGGAGTCTGGGATTTTTTACATATCAGCAGCAGCTAATCTTGCTCTGAACACATATAGGCAACTGATAATAAAGCTGAGCTGGTTTATACACTTCCAACAGCATTTATCTAAAGGGTTGAGCTAAGCTAACAGTTGTGCCTTCTGGGACTGCAAATGTTTGCAGAATATGTAGTTCAGGATGACAAAACTAATGGTTAGATCGCATTAGTAGAGTAGTTCCTTATTTCTTATTTTTCTCATGCTTTTAAACTTTGAGAACAAAATGCTTTACCACAAGGTCTGTTGTTTATATCCTGATCTGTGACAGTGTGTACAAGCTCCAGAGCAGCATTTCAGACTCTTCTGTGTTTGAGTGAATAAACAAGTTTGTCAAATGAGGTCCAAGATTTGTAATGTTTTTTTTAAGTCCCAGAAGCAGTTTGGGATTACTTGTTATTTCCAACTCCAATAGTTTGGGATTGCTTACACCTGGCCATTTTACTCACAGAGAAGGATGTCTTTGAAGGCAGACGTAGCAGGTCAATAATAAAAAATAATACAGCAACAGCTGAGATGTCAGTATTTCAAATTTTGGCCCTGTATATCTTTAAAATCTAAATAATGTTGCCAAAAGTCAGAAAAAAGGCAAGAAAGTGACGTGTTGGAAAATGTAGAACTTACTGATATGTTCTCTCCCTTCTCCTTTACTAAATTGAGATGGCACTTGTTTTCCCCTGTAATAATTTGAAAGCAACAAAATTAATTCTTTATTTAACAGTTTTGTCTTTCTATTAGCTCTTTAATTGCCCACAAATAAGTTATGGTATTCTCATACCTACCCCTCAAATCTTATTATATATTTCCAGTTAATGTTTTTTCTTTATGTACAGTTAGTTTTAGTGTTATTTTGGCATAATTAGTTTTTAGATATCAAGTCATGTTTCAATGATTTTTATTTTTTTTCCCTCTGATTAGATTATTTTAGCAATATGAAACAAGGAATGAACAGTAACTTTTAAAATCAAATATTTATTTCAAATATGTGAGCAATGAAGCTTACAGTTCACTTGTGTTTGTTCATGCTAAAATGATCTGAGACCTCAGAAGTCTGCAGAAAGCAAACAAAAGGCACTACAAACATGCCAAAGTGAAAAAGAGTTTTGCATTTGAACAAGCATTAACGAAAAATGTTCCACCACCATTCACTTTGTTCTGCATCCTGTGGCAGTTATACCACATTCCTCTGCAATGCCAAATCTGGACTTCATGTTCCAGGAGAGTCAACCCAACTTTCCTGATGGGAATCTCACTTCAGAGCCTGCAGCTCTCCTGCCAGATGTGACTCTCACATCTCTACCTGAAGTCCTGCTAGCATCAAGATATCTTAAGAATCACCTTTGTACTACTGTGTGTACAATAACTTCTTTGACAGCAGATAGTCGTTCTGGCCCAGAATCAGATAAAGGCACTGTGTGAATTGGTGACAATCTTTTTTTTCTACCTTTCACCTCCAGTTTAATCTGGTGTCAGAGGAGATGGAGTAGGTTATGTCCCTTGTCCTCCTTTAACTTACCATGGCATAGCTTATTTCCTTCTTGTGCTCAAAGGCAGCTACTCTTAAGAAACAAGGCTCCACCTTTTCCCACTTCCCAGTTTGTGCTGTCTCCAGCCATCTTCATCTGCCAAAGGACATTAGGCAGGCATTCCTTCTGTTCCCTGCCACATCCAAAACTTAAATAGCATTTGTAAACAAAGTTAAATAACATTTGTAAGATGGGGTGGGCAAAACATATTAAGCAAGAGCTGTGATATTACCCTGAGCAGCTAAGATTTATGAAGACCTCAATTCAGCACTGTTTTACTAGACTGAGATCACATCCAGGGGCCGGCTGATGGGTAGAGGGATTTTCACAGGGGAGCATTTACTGCAAATGAAGGAGTAAGTGTGTTGGCAATTAGAGACTTTGGGGGAATGTAAAAGCTCAGCCCCTGGAATTGGATTTAGATGTGACTGTTCTATTTTCTGTGATTGATCAGGCTTGTGCAATGCCTCAGCTTTTCATTAATGTCACTGGCTAGATTCATGGGCTCTGCCACTTCAGCAGGGGGAAGGCCACTCAAATTCTTCTTCCATTCTCCTTTCCTTATTTCCCTGGAGTTCAAGGCTCAGCAATCAAAGTGCACATCAGCCAGCTGGAACCGAAACTTTCTCTGTCTCAGTGAGTGGACTCTGAAAAAGCCCTGCTTATATGGATCATTTGTATTGCTATTTGCCACTGCTATTTATCTTACAAAAAGAAGAAAAATCCATCACCCGCATTAGACCTGGCATCTCATACCTGTGCAGACAGGTATCCCTATCATAAGTTTATCCTATAACCGTTCATGATTTTCTTGGTGCATGTGTCTCTTTCAAATACATATAAATGCTCTTCAGATAGACTGAAAGAGCTAGCTTAGGTCAAGGGTGATCTACAGTTATGGAAGAGACTATGAGTCATTTATTTCCCCATAAGCCAAAGGATTATCATGCTTACTGGACCATTGAAGGCCTTTCAGAATTTATTGCCAGTGCTTCCCTTGGGTCTTATGAAAACTTTAATCATGACAGTATCTTAAAAAGAAAGAAAAGAAAACAAAAAAATCAGTAACAAAAAAAAACCACAGAAAAGTAACACTTGACTTATCTTGTTCATAAAGTTTCAGGGAGTTAGCTGGCTAAAACTACAAGAAAAAGGAACTCTGGCTTTTTTTAATCTACCACATGCTTTTTTTTAATTACTATTAGTATAGGTATATATAGGCAAATATTTTTTCTTATTTATGGCATTTGAAGTGTAAATAATACACTGCTGTCTTTTCTGACACAACATGAAATCCTCTTCTAAGGAATCTTTTTCTGACAATATTGCTGTTAAGAAAAATACAGCTTATTTAGGCACCACATGATGCTTGGATGAATGAAACTGAACAAAAGGAAATGACATGTTATGAACACCAGAAAGGGCAGGTAAAGAAGTGATACATGCACCTACTTTTTTCTCTAGACCACCTATCTCCAGCAGCTGCCCCTTGCTTTGTGCTAATTTTGTGGCTGCTAATGGAAGCCGGCAGCTGTCCTGCTAGCTGCCTTATTCTTTGGTTAGCCCGTTGGATACTGTTGATGGAAGCAGCAGATTTGAACACTGAGGCATATATTTTCACCTTCATGGTGTACTTGGGCTCTACCCGCCAACAATGTGGAAAAACCAATCCTCAATTCAATTTAACAGCTGAATGTTTTATTTTTATTCATACATATACATACACAGGCACATAAGCTGGACAGACATTCTTTTTAACTCCTCAGTATAATAAGTAAGCAGATGGTTGAGTATGCACTTGTATAAAAGTAATTTGTAGAAGGATGGGTTAAAGATGTATTAAAAGGAATACCCACAACTGTGCATGAAGTAGTTTATTTTTGCTCTTACTTTTGTGGTTAACTTATTATTTAGATGATCTCCAAAGAACCTTAGTGAATTAGCTGAAGGAAACAACACAAAACTTTAATTTAGGTCAGGTAATGAGGTCTGCAGTTGCAGTTGGCTTCCCTGGGTGATTTAGTAAAATAGCATTATGTTTTCTCTTGGCCTTGGAAATCCTCAGGCTTAATTCACAAACTTTCACTTGAGCACTCATAATATCTGCTATCTAACTGATAAATTAAAAATGACAGAAGATGAGAAATGGAGAATGAGTTGGCTATTCTGAGTTCAGCACTATAGGACTGTAGCTGGGATGATTCACCTTCAAGGACCAAAGGCAGAAACAGCATCCCTTTAGATGATGAAAGCTGAGTGCTCTCCCCGAAGGGATCTACAACCCAGTGTGAAACTAAGGGATATAGCATCCAAGGCTTGACTTCCACTGAACCACGAGGGTCAGTGCTGAGCAGTTGGGAAGAGCCTCCTGCCAGCAGGAGTCCAGCAGGCAGCCCCCAGAGGTGGAGGAGTGCAGGCAAAAGCACTCCTTGGGTCATCACGGATGCACAGTGCATGCATGCATGCTAGTGCTGTAGTGCTACCAGTCACACACCATATATTGATATCACACTGCACCAAAACAGAAATTAACTGTATTTTCAGCAAGAAAGCAACAGATGGTTCCTTTGCTTGTTTTCGGCAGTGCATGTTATCTAGAATAATCCGGAGGATTCATGATTAAACCTTGTTCACACTATTAGTCCAGTTTGTTACAGTGCTTTAAATCCCCAAGAAATTTTACCGGTTCTCTCCTTTTGTTGATCAGTAGAATATACCGTAGCCACTACTGCTGCAGTTGCTTCTGCTGCTCTTTTTTCAGATGTTGAAAATTACTTAACATCTCAGTTTGAATATGGCATAATTTACCTTCTATCTAGAGAGTAAAGAGGTAAAACTACTGAAACAAAGCAATGTCTTCATCAATTTGTTGGGAAAAATGCAGAACAAAATACTTTACTTTTCCTGTAAGAATGAATTGAGAAAAGGTTATGACTAAATAAAGAAATGTTCAGAAACAGAATACATTTTGCAGAGTGGAACTTTCGTATTATTTTCCAGTCAGGATTTGCATTATTGATTTAGTCATATATAATTTGCTTCAAAAAAAAATTAAATTGGAAATTTAATTTCCCAGACCACACACTACTGTTATCCTAACTCACATTAGTTTCACTGTGGTCATTTCAATTTTTTTTTTTTTTTTAATGTATTCTAAACTTTCTAAACATTCTAAAGGTATGTAGTTACACTAGATACCTCTGTACAACACAAGGAAGGTGGTACTTCAGATCTCTGCTGGATTTCTGAAAACTGCCATCTGTCTGGCCTTTCCCAGTTCAGAGGAAATGTGTTGTGAGGGTGTGGGTATGAAAGGTCATAGGTAGGGGTGAGATTAATGAATGATTATCCTAGATGTGCCACTTTCTTGCATTTAAAAAAGATATATTAGTAGCTATGGGCATGAATGTATGTGTATATATATACATAAATATGTTTAGGGCATGAGTATTTATATGCATGGCTATAAATATCATGTTAGCAATAGCCATTCTCCTGCCATCTTTTATTCAAGATTTTGTATAAAAACCCTGTATGGAGGTCATCAGGAGGTGGAAGGAGAGCATTGTTTTTGTTTCCACTGTCTAAAGATTAGTTGCAGTCTAGCAGAAATTGTTTTTCATCAAATCTAATTCATAGCCAAAGTATTGCAGGATGTTCCATTTGAGTAATAAGTATTGAGGAAGAAAACTATTTCAGAACATGTATTTAATCTGCCATCCTTGTGGATTAAAAAAATTACAAATGAAAAGGAAATGATTCAAAGATATGTTGTTTCACTCTTTTATAAATAAATCATGGCACTGTCAATAATTTAAGGTGACAAGTGCTGTCTATACAAGTGCAAGATAAAGTGGCCACAAAGTTGAGGTTGCTGTATGAGCTTATTCACTTACATAGATATAATTTTAGCTGTTGTGAATGTTAAGGAACTTAGGGCAGAGGAATTACTGCCTAACAGCACTCAGAGCAAGTGAAACTACTTAAGTGTACATAAAATCTTTTGTCCACTACTTCAGAGCATCAGTGGTTGTGCACATTGGAGCAGTATGGAGAATGTCACATCAGAGATGCATCTCTATATTTTCAGTAGCTGATACCAACTTTGTGGACTGATAACATGAAGTCTGTTGAAAAAGTCTCTTCCGAAAAATAGACAGTGCGCCAAATTCCTCCAAAGTAACTTGGTTTTCTTCTCAACAGAGCAGTGACATGTCTCTATAAGTCTTCTAAGAAGTGGTTTACAATTCTTTCAGAGATAATTAACACATTCTGCATTTAAAATATACCACACAAGTATGAAATGGAAACATTTTTTCCTCAGGTGCTGAGCTGTTTTCTTTAAACAGTGAAACCTCTACATTATGCAGAGCATAGAGGAAAAGCAAATGCCAGAAATATCTGTGTGGCCACTGCTTCAGCCAAGGCACTCTTGTCTCAAAGCACAGGTTCATTTGACTTGTGTGAGGCTTGTCCTTCACAACCCGTGTTTCCATCCTTGCTCTTTAAAAGGAAAATAACAATAATAGTGTCACCTTGGATTTCTTTTACCACTGACCTAAAATTGCTTTGTAAGACTATTCAGTATCATTATCATCCAAAGTGGAAACAGAGGCCCAGAGTAGTAAAAAACACTTGGGCATGATTAATCAGCAGAGATGATAATGAAAGGAAGTGTGCATGATCTGCAGACTTGGACTTGGACACGTTGCCTTTCAGCATACAGAGGCTACACCTCTCCAATAATGTTGATTAAAGGTCTAGAATCCCAAGTGTACACTTGTTTCCCACTTGGGCAGCATTCCTTCTACCTGTATGTTGGTGGATGTGCAAAATGAGGGACAAGGCAGTTGTTTACTCTTTTGGGCAGAAAGTGCCTACTTTTTTGAATTCTTGCAGAGCAGAAATTAGTGCTGCTAGTTGAAGAGGATGGATATGTGGCTATACTAATTAATAATAAGTAATAAATATTTATAACTATAATGAATTATATGATGCCTAATTACATAATAGAAATACATTATGTATTGTAGCCATCTGTCATACACAATGGGGGAGCTATTACCAGAACTACTGCTTAGATAGCATCATATGAATTTGAAGCACCATGAAAATGCAACGTCTGATTCTGATATCTGCATATCTACTAGAGTAGCCAAAGCATATAGACTGAGGGGACCGTTTGAGAGTCACTTCTAAAGGACGAAATGTTACACTTCTCTTATATTCTGTGGAACTTCTCTGAAGGAAAGAAGTGTTCATAGGCTTTAAGGGCCCCTGACAGCCAATGCTTCAGCTTGCTTTGCTATCACTCTAATGCCAGCCATTCACTCCTAATATAAATGGCTCACCAGGCTACAATATAGCTGCTTGAGAGAGAAGTCCAAGGACCTTTATAGTCTTTCCAAATTCAGGAAATTCTCAGGAGAGAGAAGGTGGCATTTAGGTTTCCAGACACAAATATTTTTAAACTAATTCACAAATTTTAACTGAGATTAAAATGTGCACTATCCAAGCTCCAAGAAGCTGTGAGATATTAGCTGCACAGAGGTTTGCTTTATCTGTAAATGTCCTCAGTGCCTGAGATTTTCTGCTTCCAAATCTGTGAAGATTTTATTTAAAAAACAAAACAAACAAGCAAAAAAAAAAAAAAAAAAAAAAACAACACACCATAGATGGAGGTGTCTGCCTTTAAACAATTGCCAGATAGTGTTATTTGTCTGCAAACAGCATCTCAGAATTTGTCAGACTCCTGTGCTTAGTATAGAGGGGAAAAATGCTGAGGTAAAACTAGCAAGCTCAGGAAAGAAGTCATGGAAGTCTGAGCACTGATACTTGAAGGTAGTCTTGGCACCAAGAGAAAACATGATCAATGCTGAAGTCAAATACCGCTTTTATAAGTAGAATTACAGCTCCCTTGGATCAAGACAGATGACTTTTGACAGTGTTCTCCAATTCTGGCTGATAAGAGCATTTCTGAGGGGCAAAACTTCTTTGACTGGAGGAGTTATTAGGGCTGCTGCTTGGCTAGTGATAAATTAACTGGTTATTGATAAATTTATTTGTGTCATCTCTCATAGAGTGAAGAAGTAAATCAGCATATGTGGTGACTAGTTATCCCCTCTCTTCAATTATATTGCTTTACAGTGTATTGTGTTACCTCCAACACTCTTTTGAAATATTCTCTCTGATAAAATGGCTCTATTTCTGACTAAAGATGCAAATATAAAAACAGAGAGGGATAAACTGCAAACATCAGGGTTTCTCCCTACAGCTTTGGGAGAATGCCCACTCTTTATTCTTTAAGAGGGCCTAATTGTTTTATACAATAATTTATTTTTTATTAAGTTAGTTTAATCCTGAGAGTGCTGAGCTCCCATCAAGTATTACTCCTTTTCCAACATTTTATTTACATTGATATCAATGGAAATTATGGATATTCAGCACATTTTAGAACCAAGTCTTTCATCCCTGTGTTGAAGGGATGCTCTACTTATTTCCATCTTCTGGGCTGCATGATGTTTCTCCTGCAAAGCCACTGTTGCAAGTGAATTTGTTTTGGGTTTTCCTCACAGCAATCTAGGCCTAGTGTTTATGGGTTTCTTTCTGTTTCTCTATTTCCTGATTTCTATTGTACTGGGTTATAACATGGAAACAAAGTACCAGCTTCCCTGGCAACAATAACTATATGAAATCTTTAATAACTTTAGGAGATGAGGGTTGTACAAGAGATGGCATCTATCCTTTTTAAACTGCTAAATGAAAGGTGGGGTTGGAGTTACCATGGTAGGTACAACTTGGGGACATATATGCTGGTATAACAGACACTGTGACTTGGTAGTATGAACCACTCCAGCTAGCTGGACTTCTTGTCCCTTCATCAGCCTGCCAGTGCTTTGGTTTCCGTTAACAGAGCAGCAACTGCAACATCCCCTCTTTTTACAAGTATGGGAATGAATCATACTCATCGTATGGGAATGAGTCATACTTATAGTCAGGTATGGTCATTTTTTATAGACAATAGAAATGTTTGTTCTGATACCCCATTAGGACTGGAACTTCAGTTTTGTTTGGTTTTGGATGCTTGTTTGTTCCTTCCTTCTATTCATACCTCTTAGAAATCAAATGTTTCCGCACTTCTGCCATAAGAAACCTCCTAAGCAAATAAAAGAATAAAGTATTTTCCTAAATACAGTATTATAAGAATCTGTTTCATGCAGTTGGACACCAAAAATAAATGGGGAGGAGGAGAGGACTTGACTGCCCTGGTAATCAAACATTCAGAGGCTTCAAGGGGGGCTCTGCAAGCAAACTGCAGCCAAGAAATTGCATTATATTTCATTACCCCAAGGACAGTGAAGAGGCTCCATAGCACAATGAGGATCATTCTGGTTTTGCATTCATTAAAGTAAAGCTTTGAGAAGACTGAATCAGGAGCACAGAAAGTTCTTTATATTTTTCACAGCATGGAGAAGTTCAGGTTATCAAAAGGCAGTACTGACAATGATTTTGAATGGGATGGGATGACAGCAGGGCTGGAGATGCTCTGTCAGGCTCTCCTAACCCCACACTGGATATACTCCTTTCATATACACCTTTCGAAGCATTGAAACCGAACCTGCTAAATCAGCTGCTGCTTTGAAGAAAAAAACCCCTTTTTTCCACTGTGCTTTCTTAAAGGGGAATAGTATACTATAAGATTAGCTTGCTCCACTGTGTGAACTACACACTGCTACAGCAAATGTATATTGCATACTTTCTAAGCTCCCTCCAGGTTATTAGGTGTCCTTAACTAACCTGAGGGTCATTTTGACTACCTTATATTTTCTGCTTCCAGATCTATCAGATCATTATCTAACTCGTGTATAGAAGTTGGTTTTGCTCTCTTAGACAGTTTTATGTTTCTTTATATTATGTAAGTAGGCACATCATTCTTATGATTCAGTGCATACAGAGCAAATTACAATAAGACACAGATGTGAATTATCTAGGTCCATCTCAAACAAACTCTGAATGTGCCCCTGGCTCTTCAGTTGTCTCTCTGTTACCAATGACAGTGAAATCTTGTCTCCATTCATCTCATATCAGCATGCCTTGCAGTTAGACTTAAGGGAGAGTCCATCAGAACCAGATTCCTAGTTAAGACTTCAGTGCCTGAAATAGTAATTGGGTATCTGTAATTGTTTATTTCCTCTTACATAAGAAGAAGGCAAATCAAATATCATTTGTTGAGAAAGCATGTGAAGATGTGGGGACTGGGAAAAAGTAATTGTTCCTTTAAAATAAGTTGTATTTGCATCCTGAAGGTATGAGAGGGATCTATACCACATATGTACATTAAGTATATGTATCTCATATATATGTTCAAATTACTTTGACCTTTCATCATTATGATTCCTTGGAAAAGTAATTTGTCATGAAAACTCTGAAGCTATTCCAGAATTGCATCATTCCTCTGAGTTGCTGAAATGAATTTGTAAATCACCCTCAATTTCAGTGATGGCAAATATTTTAATTCTGTCACCCTTCTCCTCAAATGTATTGTCTGGAGTACCTTTGGCTTAGTTTTTTGTAAAGAGGTCAATAAGAGACTCTCTGTCTCGAAATGAAACACATGAACAAAGGGGAAAGCCAGAGGAACAGAAGGCTAAAATGTCATGAAGGAAATTGAAGTGGGGAGATGAGATGAGATGAGGTCAAAAATTTAACAAGACAGATGAGTGGTGAGTTGATTTATTCTGCTAGAAAGTAATCATGTTGTACTCCTTTTTTTTTTTTACACCGCATTTTCTGTTCTTGATGCCATGCCTGAGTAGGCAGTATAGACAAACTCTCACAGGTTGTTTCAGCAGTGATACACCAGTCCACTCTGCAAGTGCAGAAAGTCTTCTGCTGCCTATTGAATGCTTTCAGCTCTGTTTAAGCCAGAGGATTTGCAGGGTGGCCATAGCATGCTTTAGAAACTCATGAAGCTTTTCCAGACAGAAGAAAGCCAAGGTAGAGACTGCTGTTGTTTATGGACTATTTAAAAAAAAAAAAAAAAAAAATCACTTGACAAGGAAAGCACCACACATTTGAGGCTGTNAAAAAAAAAAAAAAAATTGGGCCTTAGTTAGACAAAGGTGTTCTTAATATCTGGTGTGAATTGTAAATGTTTTACATCGTTATGCCAAGCCTTTTTCAAGTGTAGATTTCAAACATAAAAGATATGATTTTCTCATTGAAAATTTTAATTTTTGCAAATTGTACTGGAGTGTGGGTGATTTCAGTACCATTCTCTGATGAATTTTTGCCATTACTCTCAACAAACTACTTTTTGGGTCTTTTTAACATTTTGCTTTCTTTAGTCAAGATTGTTTCCTCTTTCCGTAACACTGATAACAGCTGAAGTGGAAGGGCTGTTCCTAAAAATCACTTTGGATCTATGATCGTCATTTAGAATAGTGGGGTCTATGAGGGAATTGTAAGACATTTGAATGAAAGTTACAACTTATCTCTTCAAAACATTTGTGATATTTTGACAGTTGAATTTAAATGAGATGCAGAACATATACGCGGTAATGTGCTCCTTTGTTTTCCTTCCCACTTCACCACAATGGAAGGAATAAAAGAAAAGACTTTTTTTTCTCAAAAACAAGAGAAAACTTCTACTTTTAATTCTGTTCATTGAGAGTGAAAGAAAATAATGAATGCCTTTTTCCTCACTAAGTCATGCATTTTCTTGGTCTCAAGCCAATCTAATAACCAAAGTGCTGTGCAAGTAGCTTTTAATTCATGGTGAAATGGTGCACTCCTTATTCTTTCTGTTTTGAGTTGTGTGCTTGGAGGTTCAGGTACAAAAAATAAAAATAAAAAAAAAATAATTAGGAGGAAAAAAAATTAATGTCAAACTCATACTCACATATTCATCCCGGCACTCCTCTCTCATGGTATTTAGTTAGTTTCTCAGTTACATAGCCATGATAAAATGTGTATCTACTGTTCTGTTTTCTCTCAGTCACTATGTCTCAAAAGCAGACTAGCTGAAGGAAATTAGTTCTTTTTTGGAGGTGAGTTAAAGCTAATTTGTTTGGATTTTTCCTAACTGCTTTTGGAAGCATAAAAGTGACAGCCAGGAAGGCTTTTTTTTCCCATCCATGAAAATAACAAAGGAAATGCATACATCAGCAGTTCCACTGGTGCAGGTTGCTACTTGTTAATGAAGTTGGCAGCTGTTACTTTTCAACTTTATTTCTGGTTATCATAGGCAGATTTAGGAAGGTCTTTACATTACGAAGAAACACATTATCTGTTTTCAAGATCCATGAGCAGTTCAAGTCTGGAACATAGTTTTGGAACTTCTTCTAGCCAGTCTCCAGAAGTCACAAGAGATGAGTATTTTCTCTGGGAACAAAAATTGAACCATGCTCAGGTCTTCTCTGAAAGACTTCAATCTCATTTCTTCTCAGCTCTCAAAACAAATGTTCTTTCCTAGCTTGTTTAGATGTCCTATCTGAACACACAGGGAATGTCTTATCTACAGAGTATTTACTTGCTAAAGGTAGGAGGTAATCATCTCTATTTCTTTGTCTTTGGCACTTAAAGAATAGCCAATCCAAAACTAGACCTTCCCACAATCTCTGCTCTTCTTAAAACACAGTTTGTGGCACAAAAGCAATTTCCTAATCATCTGCTTCAGGAGAAACATGAGAATGAAGCATTGTTAGCCTTCTGTCCATCACATCAGCGGGGATGTTGAGTTCTTGAAAGACGACTGGGTGAACACAGCCAAAGCACCTTCATGACTAAGCTCAGCAAATTAGCCAGAGAAATGAATGACTATCTCCTTTGCTCACAGCAGTTTATACTAAAACTTCTGCTCTTGGCAGTACCTGAAACTAAATGAGTAGTTTTAACTAAGTCCATTGAGGCTTTGTACACAGAATTACATAAACACTTGAGTAGTTTTCTGAATCTGGGGCATATGTCTTCCTTTCTCCCACTGTAGGCAAAATATGTTTTGTAATGAAGCTACTCTGAAGGCTGAAACAGAGAGATCACTTCCCCTCTACCTTTTTAGTGATTCACCTTTTCCTTTTGACTGCCGTGCCTGTCCCAATGAGTTACTGTCTCTGGGAGGCAGAGTGCTATGTGACTCAGCAATACTTTCTGTTGTGCTTAAAAATTATCTTTACAGCATGTACAGTGTGTCATTCTCTCCAAGCAAGGAAAGCAATCATTTACATTTTTAATCAACCCCCCTAGGAGACTCAGCTATGGAATTATCACAGCAATACCCTGGGCAGTATATCAATAATGAGTCTGGCACCTCTTTAATAATAAAACTGTGTCTGTCTCTAGCTCTGACCTTCATTTCACACAAAAAAGTTACACTTTTGTAGCACCAGTTATACCTATCTCTCTATCTATCTGTATCTATGCAAACTTGATTCTAATGACTCAGACCTCATTAAATAAGGATTAATTTATATTAAATACATAATTAATTGGTAGGGATAAGGACTGTTTCACCTTTAATCATGACCATCCATCTTCAGCATATATCAACATGGTGGCAAGAGAATTTTAACTTGGGTTCTGCACTTTTATTCTCCCTTTCTCTTCTATGAATTTTAAAATGTACATCACTGGCAACAGAGAACAGACTTTTTTTCAAAAGCACTGAAATGACCTCTTTCAAGAAGTTCACTTGCCTACACAGCAGACTAACATAGCTGCAGTACGGATGGCTGCAAAAGTGAAGAAATCTTACTGCATGTAACAATTTACCCTGCTTCTGACACAGGGCTAGTTTCAGTATTTCATTTCTACATTGCACAAGCCTCTCAGAATTCGAGTAGAAAATCTAGTGGTCTGAGGTAGGTACATATTTATCATGCTGGACATTGGGAATTGAGTTCGTAAACCGGGTTAGCCTATAGGGGACACTTATGTTCGCTTCTGAAACACCTGTGAAGGTTTAAGAAGGTACCTCTCTTGAAAATGTTTTGTTGTCCTTTCAGTTCTGAAAAAGCACCAAGTCAGTGAGCAAAAGAAAGTTTATTCCTTTGTTCTTTAATGTAAAAATCCTTACTCAGCTGTGTCTTGAGGGATGGTAGGAGCACTAAAAATACTTCCTTTTGTCTTGTAAGCACCCCTTAGATATTAAGAAGTCACAATTTTGTGTTAACTTTTTGCGTCTTAGACCTCACTAGCCTTTTCAGGCTGAAGTGTCTAGTTGCTTTAAAAAATGTTTGTATCTGCTTTGATGTTCTTTTGAGAGACTTCTACTCTGACACTGAATCGAAGTCAGCTTGTTTTGGAAAAGCACAATCAAAAGAAATACTCCTATACATTTGACTTTTAAGCTGCAGGATTTAATTTCTGATTTCTGTTTGCACTCATATACGTGCATATATTTTAATTAAAATAATAAGGCTTTTTCTTTTATCTTACCTGTCATCCTCTGTTTTAAAGCAAGAGAAAAGCTCCTGTCTTAACATGGCCTACTTTTTTGTCTTCTTCCTAGCTAGGGATTATTTTATTATCTCTGATCCTGATGTGATGACAAAATACTTACATATCCTAATTTTCACTTTCCTCCTAGCTGTAGAGTCCTGGTCAGCACTTTTTCCAGAAATAATGGCAGCAATACTTAGGAACCAAAATAATTTTTTTTTTGCTATAATTTGAAACAGTTTAATGCAGAGTCCTGCTAGGGACTTATTTTGTCTGGGCTGGATAAAAGAGGTTTTTTCCAAATTCAGATGAAACTTTAGGTAGTTTAAATGGGAATGAATGAGCTTGAGTTCATTTAAGGATAAGGTACTTTTTAAAGAATGTTATGTAAATGTGTGTGGGGAAAGAGGACATGTCAAATGACCACCCATGGTGGGGAGAGGAGAGGAGAGGAGAGGAGAGGAGAGGAGAAGAGAA
>VXBL01007899.1:40370-83572 GCA_013400195.1 Aramus guarauna | reverse complement strand
TGTGGGGCCCAGCACTGCACACAGCACTCGAGGTGAGGCCACACCATGGCCAAATACAGGGGAATAATCACCACTTTTGACTGCCCGGTGATGCTGTGTTTGATGCACCCCAGGATGTTGTGGCTGCCAGCGCACGCTGCTGACTCCTACTGAGCCTGCAGCTGACCAGCACCCCCGGATCCCTTTCTGCAGGGCTGATCTCCAGGCACTCCTCTCCCAATTTATACTTGTGTCCAGAAACATTGGGCACCAACTATCCTGCCTCCCCTCATTCCAGGCCACTGAGCAAATTACTCATTCCACCCTTTCATTTGGTTACCTCACCTTTCAAGTCTCTGCACAATTTCTCTGTGTTTTTTTTATTTATTTATTTTCTTTCACTGCAAGGTACACATCTACTGCTCTGAGGTACTGTGCTCCTCCAACTTCACGTGAAGATTTTACCCTTGTACTTTTCTTCCTCCATCTCCCACAATCTCCTTAGTCATTCTGTCAAAAAGACATTCTTCTGCTCTCTAAAATCCTTATGAAAAGTATATTTTTTTAACAGCAACAACCTACTGTTGCAGTTAATTTTTACTACAATACTTTAATCTACTTCCCACTAGGTAATAATAATACTTTACGATCTTGGAAAAATCTCTGACCTCTCAGAACTGATTTTATTTGCTTCGACAACCTTGTTCCTTTACTGTATATCTTCTGTTCCTTAACAAGACAGATGTAGCCTGTAAGGTGCCACTTACTCAGTAAATATTTATAAACATTACCAAAGAATAATTAAAATCTGGAGTCCAAGTAAATGAAATTAAATTTAGTCCATCGCAAGGTTATTTGCTTTAACTGCCCCCTTTCTTTTCACCCTTTGCTTATCTCTCATTTCATTTTCTTCTTTTCATCCTAACATCTTTGCCCCGCTTTGCTTCTTTCTGGTTCTTTTATCCTTTTCTCTTTCTCCAGCTTTTTCCTTCATTTTTATTTCTTCATTTCTTATTCTGCCACATCTACCTGTCTCATTTTTTCATTGCTCATTTCTCTTCTCTCCTACATATTCTTTTTTACATGCTTCCCTTTTCTTTCCAAAATACCATATCTCAGCATTAGCCAATTTTCCTTTTGCTCGCTTAGAAATTCTCTTCCACACCACCCAGTCTGGAAACCTACAGTATTTCCCTTTTCCTTTCTCCTTTTCTGACTGAAGTCTTCCTTCTAAGTATTTTTACCTTTATTTCCCCTTTCCTGCAAGCTATCCCATTTCTCTTCCCTTCTGTTTTTTCAAAACCCCTCTAGATCTTTCTTATTTATACAATATTATCTCTGTGCTTTGTTCCACCTCTTTTCCCCATCTCTGCTATTCCTGTGCAGCTTAAATGTGGGAGCAGTGTAAAAGGTGGGGTTCCCAGAACATATGGATTGCCAGTGTCTTATACCAACCCAAGTTGCAATTTTCCCTTACACCTTTGTACGTAACCCTCTTCAACAGACCTGGCTGGATAATAATTCAGCACTGGAAGGTGAGTTGAAGGCATGGCTGTGTCCCAACTCAGGGCTCGAGCATTGCTCTCTGGCTGTGAGGAACAGGAGGGAAGGAAGAAAGAGTGGGATTGACTCCAGCCACTGTTTGACAGGACCAGGACCTTCTGGAGAGCCCTTCGGGGGTGGGAAGACCCACACACTTTCTGGCTATGCAGCTCTTTCCATCTCTACACCCACAGAGTGAACTGGAGGTTGGCCTGACAGGGTAATTGACAGGGGAAGATGCTGGTATGAATTCATGCCAGCCTACAGTGACTTGCTCACTAGAATTTGAATTGCCTGTGAACAGCTCTCTGCAGCTCTCATTTAAACCACAAAAATGTCAAAATATTTTATTCAGTGGAAAACATAAGTGAGTTATCAGGGCTGACTGTTTCTGAGTTCATGCCTTTTAGCAAACAACTTCTGAATTGAGTTCTCCCTCCTCCCCCCAGCTAGCAGTAAGCAATTTATATGTTTTGAGATTGTGAAGGGTTTTTTTTTTTTTTTAATTTATTTTTTTTAAAGCTCTACTCAAAAATACAGTGCTTCTCACATAGAGGGACTGATCCTTTTCCTAGTACAGTGAATGATAAAAGTACTGTGGACTATGAAAGGACAGCATAGCAGTTTTATCTTCAGCTATGTAACACATCTGGAATCCACTGGTTCTACTGTTGGAAACTGGAGGATTTGAAAACATTAAAGCAGCAAGGAAAAAATGCAAGCAGGAGTGAAGAGAAAGTATTGTGATTAGAACAAAATCATCTATTGCTATATCCTTCCCTACAGAGAAAAATATTTAGACACCTATCACATAAAAGAGCCCAGTTTAGCCTTTCTCTGGAAATAGTCTTCTACTGCCTACATAGCAGCTAGATAAAATAATGTTTCTAATTTATCAGTGGTTCTTCAGTCCCTTGATTTCATAGCACTGATCAAAGACTTTCCAATACCTTAAAGAGAAATAATGACTTCTGATTGATACTCAGCTACCAAAGGTGGCCACCACTAGTTGGTGCAACTTACCTTGTCGTGGTGTGGTGGCTTGCGTGCCTTGTCGGGCCAGACTAAAATGTTGCACCCTGGCCCTCCAGGTTGGGGGTTTTGTTTTGGGCTAACAACCCAATCACGTAAAAAACAAAATCTGTTACAGAAATTGCAACAACACTATCCCACCGGGTTCGGTGGCATAGTGTTGTTGCAGCCCTATGCTCCTCGAGGAGTAACAAGGACCAAACAACAACAACCAAAGGTGAAAAATGGGGGAAAAATGTTGCCTTCTTTTTTGTTCTTATGCTTATTCTTACTTTGTTGTTGTTGTTGTTATGATTATTCTCAATTTTTTCACATTTTTATTCTTACTCTTAGTCTTACTGAATTCTGTTTCTCCCTGTCTCTGAGGCATTGAACATTCACTGAAGTCTTTGGGGACTGCTAGGAGCTATAAATGCTGAAGTTTTTTTCAGAATCATGTCATCAAGGTATCTTGTATGTTAAGGTTAGAGGTTGAACAATGCAGAAAATGCTGTCAGTGCTTTAAGTTACTTCAGCTTGTTTTGAAGTATTTTGCAAAATAAAATGTAAAAGGAGCTTTAAGTATCTGCTGCAGGTATGGGATGGCTGACAGCAAAGGATTTGTTCACAAAAGCCTATCTATTTTTATATTTCACATTAGAATCATCCAAATGTTCCCTTTTTAATTAGGCTTTTTGAAAGATTAATTGATTAACCTAAGAACAGTAGCCATCATTAATTTAAAGAGAGCAGCAAATAAATTTGTAGCAGCAGTACTTTTTTTCTCACATTATATGCCATGTGAATGGAAAAACTCATCAAATATAGCCCAAATTTAGGGTCTGCCTGCTTATATCTAAGGCTGGCTTATTTTTGATGATACATCATTTTAAGTCATCACCATTATCTGCCTGATTTTGTTCGCCCCTTAATTCAAACTAGAGTTGTCCTATGAACACCTGCAGAACCTCATTATCCTCCTTCAAATTCCTCCATAATTCTCATGATAGCTTTCTAGTGGAGGCAATCCTCACATGCTTGTAACAATCTTCTTATTGTCTGACCAGTTCTTCAGGAATGTCTTTTTGAGCACCCTCACCTGCCAAAGACATTTGCCGTCTTCTGTGGTTTTTTCAAGTTGTACACTCCTTGGAACAGCCTCATTTCCTAAGTGAAGGATGATATAGCAGCCATGCTCTCTGGCTATAGATTGATCTCCTACCAAGAGAGTTTGAATAAGCTCATCAGTTTCAGCCAAATTTGACAGAGGGTTGTATCTCAAAAGCTAGTAATTTTCTATTAATTTTGGACAAACAAACCTACAAGAAAAGAAAGATCCTAAGAAAGCCTTCAGTAAAAAGGAGCCGTCATAGTAAGTACATTTTTTTCTAGTCATCAAAGAATGCATATGGGAACTCAAACATGAAAGAAAACAGTGATAGACAGAAGACTTCATTAATTCTGAAGGTCAAGCGATTACTTGTTCTGTGTTTCAATAGCTCATAACAGAGTATGACCCTGATTCATCTCTGTAATATGTAGGTAGTATTACGCTACCAAAAAATAGTAACATGCAGGAGAATATTGCAGTATCTGCTGTAAGATATTTAAGGAAATTATAATTCACTAAATACGAAGACAGCATGAAGTGAAAAAAAACTTCGTGGACATTTTGCAACACAATATGCAGATAAATGACAATAGCATACTAAAGTGTAGAGGCCCATTGATCCAATCTAATATTTTGCAGCAGATAAAATTGAATCAAATAATAGAGGACATTTTCTTTATATGTTGATATGGAAACTTTTAAGATCATTACAATGTGGAACAGCTGTGCCTGTTCATAGTCCTGTCCTACAAGATCCTGTACCAGATATTTTCACTTTCTCATTGTCATGGTTTTGCCCTAGCCAGCAACCAAGCTCCACAAGCAGCTGCTTGCTCAATCCCCCCATGGTAGTNCAATACTCTGTCTCAGCACAAATTCAAACCATAGCCCCATGCCAGCTACTATGCAGAAAATTAATTCTATCCCAGCCAAAACCAGCACACTCATCTTTAGCATCTATAAGTCCCTTAGACACAGACATTCATCTTATTGAAAGACTTAGTGGAATATCCTCACAACATCTGGATAATGTCAAAATTTCACAGTACCCTCGTTTCACTCATCTTTTGCCAAAATTAAAATTCTATTTTTAAATCACACTGTAGTCAAAACAAAATTATGTTCTTTACTGCAGCAGGACTGAGCTATAAGTTAGGGTAAGTCTACTAAAAATAACTTTCAGCATAAAAAAGAGACCATGATTCAAATGTGTTCAGAATCCCATTAAACCTAAGTAATTCAGGTTGACCAAGAACAAATCTCATTTCTCTTCTTTCTTTCCTCAGGATGCCTGTCAATTATGTTAAACTGAATTCATTCTCATCCTGTGACTTGAATAAAGATAGATAGTACAACCTTTCCAAACCACATTACTCATTTGAAAGGGAGAAAAAAATACCCTTATTTTTCCAGAAACAATTATTATCCTACCAGTTGTAACTCATTGAATCTGAAAGAGCTTTTATTATTATAATTATCTTCTGATTGAATTTTTTAGACATCTATGATTATAGCAATGCAGCTTTTATTTTCTTTTAAATCATCAATTTCATAAAGACAAACACAATGGCTGGCATAAAACAACAATAACCAAAAAATGTGGGGGTTTTGCCAGAATAAAAACAAAGAGAAAACATTTTTGTTAATCACAAAAGAGCAAAGCATAGTACATCATCTTGAAATCTTGCATTGTGCTTTGAAAACTGCAGTCTATTTGGGAAAATTGATTTTATAATTGAAATATCACTGTACCTTGGATTCTTTTTCTTTCTTTTTCCTTTCTTCCAAGCCAATGTCAAAAGTCCAATAGGTTATGTTTCATCTTTTGAGGTACAATTAGTTAATGGTGTTGTCTCCATATCAAAAATCACTGTGGTCTAGTTTGGGGTAAGTATGCTTCCCAGCATAGCAACTTACTCTACCACAATCTTTCAGATAGAAACTCAGGGGACACATGCAGCAAAGGAGCAAAGAGTGGGGCCTCTGGCAGTGGTTGCAAGGGAAGTGACCCCAAACTAGTTGCAGCACTTACAGAGCAGAACACAACCCGGTGCATCTGAATCTCATGATCCTGCACTTCATGGACATCTGACTGACCAGTTTGTCCACAACATGAGTTCAATCTACTTAGAAACTCCACCTATAACAAAGTTATACTGTCAGTCTCAGTACAGGAGTTGTACTGAATTCTGCACCATCTGGAACATCTTGTTTTATTTCATTGCATATTATAAATGAAATACAAACTACTCATTGCCGCTTGCTTTTCTTTTAATCTCTATTTCTTTCTTCTATAAGCAATTAGCATCAGAGCTCGTATATGTAACTTTTTTTATCTTTGTGAGGAATTAAAGTGATGGAATTATCCGAAGTAAAAATATATGAAAGGAAAAAATTATGTAATTAACAATTAAAATATAAAATTGAGGGCAATAGAAAGTATACATAGACTAGACTAGACTAGTTCACTTGGAAGGCACCTACAATGATTGTCTAGTCAACAGCTTAACCACTTCAGGGCTGAGCAAAAGTTAAAGCATGTCATTCAGGGCATTGTCCAAATGCCTCTTCAACACTGACAGGCTGGGGGCATTGACCACCTCTCTAGGAAGCTGTTCCAGTGTTTGACCACCCTCTCAGTAATGAAATTTTCCCACTGTCAAGTCTGAACCTCCCCTGGTGCAGCTTTGACCCATTCCCACGTGTCCTAGCACTGGATCCCAGGAGAAGAGCTCAGCACGTCCCTCTCACTTCCCCTCCTCAGGAAGCCATAGAGAGCAGTAGAGGTTACCCTCACTTTGTCCAAACTAGACAAACCCGGAGTCCTCAGCCACTCCTCACAGGACATGCCTTCCAGCCCTTTCACCAGCTTTATTGCATTCCTCATGGTGTAACAAATATGATCTTGTAGTTTTGTTGAAACTCATATTTCTTCCTTTCCTCATCAAGTGCTTCTATCTGCACTTCATCAAAAAATGGGAAAATCACTTCAATTTTGCTTTCTTAATGACTCTTCAAACTCTGGAGGTATCCTTCTGGAAGAAGATATCTTTGCTTGGATATTATTTTCTCCAAGGAGCAGATTTGTTTCATTGCTATGAAATCCTGCGCATTTTGACACAGTAATACAAGGACATAGGAGAAAGTATCGTGATGGGTCCTGATCTAAATTCTTCAAGGTGTTGAGTAAATTATAGAAGCAGTGAACTACTGAATTTTATGTGTGAATGCTTTTTAATACCCACAGTCCTTGTTTTTCATTAAAAGCTGTATTTCAGTGTCTGCCTATTTAGTAAATCTTACAACTTTGCCTTCATTCTGTGCTTAGTATTGAAATATTGATGGTTTTCTTTTTCAAAGTAACTTTTGGTGGTATAGTATACAGGGCCATCACAACCACCACTGCACCGTGTTATTTATATCATCATTCCTAAGGCATTTGAAGAGTCACAGACATCTTTCTAGGCAACAGTTTTCAGAACGAAATACATTCCTCAGCTGGAGCACTAGAATTGTTGTGGAGGACCTGAAGAATGTCCTTCAGAAATTCTCTGCTCCTTGTGGTGTAAACCTGGCCTTACACTTTGTATACCAAGGTTCATAATGGAATTACACATGGAGCTGAGCTGTCAGCCCCTGAAAACATGAGGGAATGCTGGGAACAGAGGTGAAGCTTTAAATGTAACAGATCTTGGCTGCGTATTACTCTTTTCTGTAGGATTTCATCTTCAAATATGATGTCAGAGAGGACTTAAGCATTTTTCACCCTGAACATACTCTTTCTAGCACACCAGTGTGAAACTAACCAGCAGGGCAAGGATTATCATGTCCTCAAAAATCCCAAGGTAACCATTTCTAATAGCTAGGCTGGAAGAACTCAAACCTGATTTTACTCCTCTGGTTTACTTTCAAATGTTAACACTTCACCTCCTGAGCATTAAATCCACTTCTCATGTACATATTTTAAATGAAGGTTAAGATTAGCAGGTGCACTATTTCTTTTGACATAGTGCAGCTGGCTTGCAAGTACAAACCTGAAAAAGCTTCTCTGACCTCATGAAGTATAGGAGGAGCATGAGGAATCCTGAGTATAACATTTAAGTCAGGCTGATTTTATTAAAATTTTGATCAAGCCTTCGGTACAGTGAAATAGGTTGATTGGATCTGAAAAGATGTTTAAAGTACAAAACTGCTTATTGATGTCAAGCACATGAGTCTTCTGTGATTATTCCATGTCTGGAGTATCCTAGATGGTTCCTCAGTGAAGATGATTTCACAGAAATCACAACTCATAAGACTGTAAGATATGAGGGTTCAAGGAAAAGTATCAGCCACAACATGCTTCCTATTAGACGATCTAAACAACAGAGCTGTAGCATGGTAAACCTGGAAAGATGCACAATTGTTAACCAAGACCATACAAATCAAACATGCCTATATTCATCAGATAGCTTAATCATTTGGAGGATGGCATAGAGATGCCAAATCGTACTGCTTACTTGGACTTGGAACAGTAGCTGCAAAGTCGATCCAAGGCCTGTGTACAGTATGCAATTCCTCTCTGTTGCTATCCTGCGTGAGACTTACAAAACTTTGAGGTAAGCTAACACACTGTACTATTTACACTAAAGCAATATAAACAGAGAATAGATTGCATGAACTATGTGATAAAACAAGCATAGTGTGGTTTTAGTCATTTAGTTAACAAGGTATGTTCTTAAAATCTTTGAATGGAAATGTTAAACAGATTTTTTTTCCCCTGAATTCAATGCATTTTGCTAAGTTCTCAAATTAATATAAGAAAGATTTATATTATATTTTCAGGCAACATAGCTAGAAGAATCTGGAAAGTCTACATATCATGGATAATGTAGGCAGATGTCTGTCAATTACATTGTTTTAAATATTTGTTCATTCCTTCTTACATAAAGTCTAAGATGAAAATATCTCTAAATAATAAATTTTGATTCACATTTTTTGGCACTTGAGATGCTACCTAGCAAAAGATGGAGGCTGAAGAACTTACAATATCTAATTTGTTATTCTGTTCATGCCTCACGATACTTGATCTCATGCATGCATGAGAGGATGAATGCAGGTCTGCACACTGCGCTGAAACAGACAATATAGCAGGAGAAAATTCCATTCCTCCTGTGCACTGAAATCTGGCAAAATTGGAGTGTTTGATTTGGGTTGTGCTGGGGCAGCCTGCCCTAGAAAATACTTCATTATAATCCTTTAATACTTTAAATCAACTCTCAACATAAGGTTGAATTTATAGTGTAGATTATATAGGCGTAGAAATTTCCCCTCTTGTCTGTGAAAAGTCAATCCAGTGCAAAGCTATGTCAGTGTACAAGCAGGCATTGCTATGGTGTCACTGAGGTGTAGATAACAGCAACTTTATTCATTACATGAGGCTAAGGGCTGGATTCTGTCTCTTCTTTCTTACTCCATTGTGACTGTGCTGGCATTAGAGGCATTATTGCTTATTTACACTGGTGAGACATGATCACAAGTGAATCTCCATCAGCATCTAAAACAAAAGTGAGGAGGGAAAAGTGCTTCTTTGAAGGGAGCATCTGAGCAATTCTACAGTATAAAATATTATTTAAAAAACAGTTAAGTGAGTACAGTTAAAGAGAATGTTATTGTGCTTTAAATCTCTGGAGGAAAGGTGATTAGACGTAGTTGCTATTTTTTCTGTAATATTTTTGAATAGAATATGTTACTTGCACATGCCGCAGAAGCTGAGTACAAATTGCCTCACTAAGCTCTATTATTCTGGGGAACAGCGAGAATAACAAGCTGAGATGTTGATGAACTCAGAGAAATATGAATAACACATTAAAACTCAGGACATATCAATAGCATGCTGCCTGACATTGGGGACAAGCATCTTGAGGATGCGAGGGATTGCAAGAATGGGTTGCCAAAAGCAGGTCTGGAGACGGGAGATTTTCAAGACCACTTCCGATGGCTCTAGGGAAGACAGATTCAGCTGCAGGGGGTAAGAAATCTTGCCAATAAAAAACAGAGGGTTTGGTTTTGTTTCTCAGATATCATTAGATTCCAAGTAAAAACTAGGGGATGCTAAGCAGGAGGAGTAGTTTTTATTTTCACACACGGAGAACACAGTATGGGGATGTTTATGATACTCAGATGATTATATCTCAGGCTTACTGCTCTTCCAACCTAATTTCCGGCTTAAAACTCAGGAGAGTACGATGCATGAGAGAGCTTCAGGGGAAGGAGGGTGAAATGCTGCTGAAAAAACGTTCCCCGGTTGGCCTTATTATAAGATATCACAGCACGATATAGCCAGTGCTGTTGCATAGAATTCCAGGCACAAAAAAAAAAAGAATAAATACATTCTTTATTGAGAATTGTGTGTGCAAAGAGGATTTTTTTTTTTCTTTCAAGGGATTCTTTTTGTCTGCATTTGGTGCAGTCTGCTGGATTAACAGCCTTTACACCAAAAGTCCTCTTACCAGAGAACAAGCAGCCTGCTCCTTTTCTTGAGTGATAGGCTCTTGAGCCATCAGGGCTTAGCTCTATCTGTCAACTTACAGTCCTTTCTTCTGAAATTGCCCGGCAGGATTCAGCAGTAGCTGGACTGAGCTCACCAGCTTAAATTGTGTAGCTTACAAAATAGCTAGAGTAATGCCAGTTTTGTCACTTTCAGCCAAACATCCATAGCTCGCTCTGATTAAGGTGGAATTTGCAAAATTAAAGAATTGAATATGTCAATAAGAATTTAACATGCTGTATGCTGCAATTTGTCATTGATGATAATGAAACAGAGAAAATTCAGTTTCCACACTTGATCACTATTGAAAGCTACACTGTACATGGCAATCTCAGGTGCTACTGAAGGAAGGCAGCAAGAAATTATACTGTACTTCACTGGCACAGTCAAATGGTTTAAGGAATCCAGTAGGAGCCAATAAATTCATAGCTCTGATGTCCTTATTAAGCTGGATGCAGTCTGAGAATTTCCAGGATTATAAAAAGCTTATTCTACTAAATGTTACTGCACTATCATAGTAAAAATAGTGCTACTATAGTTTGTATCTGTATTTAATTAGAAAATAGTTGCTTCTGTGTCCTAAATTATTATTCCTGACGCACAAAGAGGAACAGTACTTTTGTAGCTTTAGAAACTAGATGCACTGTGTGTGTGCAAGCAGGAATATGCGAGATGTTGGGGCATCCTGTGAGTAGTGTCCAGCCTTGATAAGCCAGAATTGT
Source organism: Aramus guarauna (assembly GCA_013400195.1). NCBI lineage: Eukaryota > Metazoa > Chordata > Aves > Gruiformes > Aramidae > Aramus > Aramus guarauna. The sequence goes on along the minus strand of VXBL01007899.1, from coordinate 72,678 downwards.
AGGTTTTATTGGTTTTGTCATTGAGGTAAGAGTCAGTAAATGCAACATGAGTTTAACGCCCTCATTTCAGTGTTTTGATGCTTTCCACAAAGACTGTGCCAGCCAAAGGACAGAGATATGTCTCAGTATTTTCACCTTTACCAATCCAGAATTATGCTTTTGTAAGCGTGAAAGAGGGCTCTGCAGTGGCTTGAGGAAATCTTGGTCAGTTACGCTATCACCTTGAAAGAAATCAAGCACCATGTGGAAGTTCTTTATGCCTTGCCAGATGAGACAGCCACTACTTTCCAGACTAGCCTTGGATCACTCCTAATGCTATTAAAGCTTGGAAAGGTTTAACAGGGGTATAAAATATCAAGGCACAACAAAACCAAAACAAAACCAAAAAAACCACCAAAATACAACCCTAGTAACAGTGTTTAGAAACATGACAATGAAACAATTACTTGTTTTGCTTTGGTTTACCTTTAGATTGTGGCAAGCACTATGGAGCTTAAGTTATAAGTCAGAAGTACTTGTCAGAAGTCTCAGTGTTGACCTATCCATATGAATTCCCTGTAACTCTCAGTAAGTCAGGTGTGTATACTCAATGTACTCAGATGTATAATGGTGCTTTTAGAAGGCTACACATCTGTAGAATGAGCAGATTTAATGCTAGCTGGACATGAAACAGTTAAGTAATGTGACATGGATGAACTTCCCACCAGCTCTTGGTAGGTCTCAAGCTCTTCTGAATTGCCGCAGAAGTTTAACTTCAGTACAAGAACACACCATTAGAGAAACATGCATTATGTTGGTTTGTCAATGAGGACAGCAGCACCATTTATGTCTAGTTCTTGCTGAAAGAAGTCATAACTTGCTTGAATTGAGTTATTTTGCACTTTCCAGAACTGACCTGCTCTGGGAGTTTGAACAGAAATACCTTTGGTGCATCAGCTTGCATGTGTGGAAAATGGGAGTTAAAATTTGCTCACCTTTGAGTAAATGTTCAGGCTGACATATGAAAATTGAAGAGAAAGAATAAGAACACAGGGCACCATTTTCATACTCTAGTAAAAGCACCAAAAACCTCCCAGTGAGGCTAATCTGGTTGTGTGTTGTGTATCATTGCTCCACCACATATTCTATAGAGCTATATTCAAGTGTGCTTTCCATTCCACCACTGAGTTAAATGCCATGAGCAGAACCAGTTAGCCCTCTTTTATATTCAAAAGTTGAGATAAGACATCTAAATATTGATACTAGATTAGAGGTAGTTATGCATCTATTAGTGACATTGAATTTCCAAGCAAATAAACATTCTTTTTTTTTAGGTACTTATTAGTACCTAAAATCTACAGAAGTTGAATGTAATTTACTGTCATCAAGACTACCCCCTTCAGTGGAGTGGCTGAGTAACTTTTCCTGTAAATTGTCTTCTCATGAAAGACATGCTTTCTGGAACATTATGTCACTGTAAGCACTTCTTTCTCCCTGATGCTATTACATCATGTCACGTGTGGTACCTTTGGGAATGATGTAATAGCACAGTGGATTGGCATGCCACAGAGAGAAGCATTTCTAAGAGGATGCTATGGTGACGAAATGGATACCTATATGAAAATCTGCCTTTAATTACCAGCAAGGCTTGAAGCATGAGCAAAACACTCTCACACATTAGGAAATGCCTTGTTGAGGAAAAGCTTCAGTTCTCTGTGGATTAATTAGAAAAGGAGCCCCATTCAGGACCCACAATTGTTTACTTGAATAGTTTTCAAGCAAACTAGTGTTTCAACTGGGCTCTAATTGTGCCTGATGGACCCATTACTTTATAATCAGAGCAGTGTTGTACAATTTTCCCCAGTGATTAATTAAACTGGTGAGATAGTGCCCAAATCTTGCAAGCAAGACCACTTGAATTTTTCACCATCTCTGCCAGAGGTGTTCCATGTGTATAGTTCAAAGCCAGTGGGGTCTTCTGTCCCTCACTGACAAGGTTTACAATACTGAGACAATACAGACTGGTGTGCATCTTTGTCCTCTATCATGACTCAGCCCTGCAGTTGCCCACAGAGGATCTCATAAGGCTCTGGAAACCTTAACTGCTGCTCAGTTAGGCTTATTTCCTACAAAGGTAGTTTTCTGAACAAGGTTAAATGTGTAGCACTTGTGAAAATGCCTGTGCCTGGAGCCAAAGGCACTTAAAAGACAAAAAAACTGTCACTTAACTGCTGTCCACTTCAGAAAGCACTAAGGACAGCAGGAAGCCAAAATGAATGGTAAGGTGATTGCATCTTTTACAATTTCTTTTCATTGTTGCTACTGCTTCTGCCCTCTCAGTGATCTGACCTTTTATTATTTGATCTTTTTTTTTCCTTCTTTTAATGCTGAGTGTTTCTGCAACAGGATCGCCCCAGCAAACTTGGTTGTGTAAGTGCAGCAAATGTAGGGGAGGAAGGGAGGGATGGGGAAAGAGAGCTTCTTAAAACTTTACATGGAGGCTCACAGATGGCTCAGGAAAATAAAGAAGAAAAAAGTAACAATTTAAAGGCTGCTCTGTGGCTTTTAATGCATTTCTCAGAACAGAGGGTGAATATTTGCACTATGTGGGTTATGAGAGAGAAGCTAACATACCTGGAGTATTTAGTTGAAATTGTTACAATATTTTAGCTGAATTTATGTATTTCTATTTTTAGTGTGTATAGAACTGTCTTTCTAAGCGACCTCTGTCCCTGCTTGAAGTAGCCTGAGTTATAAATGTGTATACTTTTGAGGAGTGTTGGTTCTATTTTTACTGTAGATGCATTAAGAACTTTGTGTTTAGGCACATTATTGTTTGTAAACATGGCCATCTCTGATCAGCAAAACATTAAATGAAGTCTTCATTCACAATGAAGCTGATGAAGACAAGAAGTCTGTTTTGACAACTGATCAGTGCTAAGTGCATCTGGATTTCCTGAGTCAAGGCTGGTGGTGTTGATCTGTGTGTTACAAAATTCTTGTGGAACTGGTGTTCTTGCCCCGACCCCACTTCTCCTTCTGTGTGATTTTTGTACCAAATCCCAAAATGCTATGCAGAATCCAAGATTACACACACAATGTGTCCTGCAGTGCATTATAGGCAAACCCAAAGTTATTTAGTCCATACACAGCTCTGTGTTCGTGTGACTGCACTGCTTACAGGATTGAAACTACATACAGGGTCATTATCACCCAGCTTCAGTCCAATATGGGACACAATGGTGAGATAATCCCACTTGTGGGATTAAAAAAGAGCAAAAACAACACTGTGGGAAATGTTTTGTCTCCTTGCATTGCACAATGGAGTCATAGAAACTATAGGTGGGAAAAAATCCTGTGAACGATTAAGGCTCTTGCTATCATCCAAGCAATGGTGGAAGCATTTTAAATTGCTCTGAAAACTTTGCCAGAAGGTTTTTTTATTTAAAAAGGTTTTCACAGAACTAGCTACCTTTTGTACAGAACTCTGATACCAGAGATACAATTTGCAAAGAATATCAACAGTATATCTGAAGATCCTGTCTGAAAATGCTCTGTGTTGTAAAATACATCTAAATGAAGAACAGTCCAAGGAGGCAAGTTTACCTAGCAAAGCTGTAATGCTTTGAAGCAATGAGTTAGAGCAAGAAAACAAAAAAGTGTAATCTGAATTCAGAATCTGCAGTTTTATTCAGTTTATTCAAGTTTTGCACCTTCTGAAATTAAAATTAGTATAGATATTCTTTCTTTTGCCTGAAGAAGACTTTGAAAGAAGCATGAAAGCCTGGACATTCCTGAAAATGTTAAATGCTGTAAGAAGGAGGATATGGGAAACCATTCAAGTAGACAAATACAAAATATTTTATAAATATTTTATATATACCACAATCAACTTGTGTCAGACTGACGTTTTTAGGCATTGATTCAGTGTCTGATAGTTGTTCTATTTTATCTCAAAAAAAAAAAAAAAAGGCAGATTCAAAAAAAGACTACACTTTTAGAATAGTATCCCACAGCTGAATTACAGGAAAAAACATGTGCTTGGAAACCACTAATATTTGTGAAACCTCAAAACCCATGAAACTTTTCCTTCTACAATAATAACCTAATCACTGAGAAAGACTGGATATTCCACAGTACTTTTCTCCACATGGGATACAGTGTTAATCTTCAATGAAGGAAAATAATTCATCCATTAAAACATTATTCTTTATAATCTGTCACCAGGTATACTCCCCAATCCAAATTAATTGTCTCCAGTATAGCACAGTGTCACACATCTAACAACAGGCAATCCCTTCAAAGACCTTGCGCTGGAAACATGTAGTGTACGCATAAAGGGTTATAGGTAAAAACTGCTAGTGTTGAAGAGTACAGGTAGGATAGTGACCCCCTTCGTGGTCTAGTAGAAAGTAGTGAACAAAAACATGTACCTTGCTTTAATTTCTGTCCATGTCTTGAACCACAAGCCTATCTGAACTCAATGTTTGCCATACCATACAAGCTATTTCCATTTATAACACTTCTGAACTGCAAAACCAGCAGATTTTGCTTTACTTAGTTGCTCACCACAAAGCTGGTCAGCTGTATCAGTGGGAATGGGAATGGGAATGGGAATGGGAATGGGAGTGGGAGTTGGAATGGGAAGTGAACCCAGGCGAGTACACCAGTGATTTTGTTTGAAACTGTCTTCTAACATAAATAGCTTGGGTACTGCAGCTTTTTGGTGTGGGGTTTATTTTTCAAATTTGTGAATGGAGGCTACTTCCATCTGTAAGTCAAACATGGCATTATTGTCTAAGCAGCATTTTCAGGCTCAGTAGGATAGACTTAGACCTGCCAGTTAATGCACTTGTCTTATTTCAAGGTTAGATTAGTGCAGTTTCTCATTGTCCTCAATGGCCCATTTTGTTTTCTCAAGGATGCAGATTCATCTGAGTGTAACAACCACTCATGTTTTCAATCATCTCAATGTAGTCCTTCTATTTCATACCCAGGTTGTACTGACTTCCTTCTTGCAAGAGTTTCTTGTGCATCACAATGAGTTTGCGTCCTTGGAAAGAGGGAATGGATGGAATGACAACCAAGGTTACCATTGACGCCTTTTAAGGTGGTGCAGGCTGTGCCATCTCCCACAGCGTGATTCAAATTGGGTCTGTTGTGTAAGAGGACTCTCATGAGGAGGGAAACAGAAGGAGGTCCCAAGTGTGCAGCACCCAGGGGAAGAGATTTCCCTGGCTTGCGGAAATGAGCCTTACAAGTCATGCCAGCAAGCAGGCCTTAGCTTGTGAACTGCCAGCTGCCTGGTCCTACACATAGCAGAGGAGCAGTAGTTTGAGTGATCCCATACAATTAATTTGCTACTATTTCCTGACAAATGAGCCTGCCCTTTATTAGCCCTGCTTATAGTCTCAAAAAGCAAAGCACAGCTCACATAATTCTTCCCTGCACTTGCAAAGTGCACTTGTTATCATCCAAAGTGCTCTGTTCTTTTACGTCTTTTAAAAATTAATGATTAAATTTGTTCTCTTCCCCTACATCTTTAAAAAAAAAAAAAAAAAAAGTTTATTTGCCTTTTACAGTTGAAATGTGCATGGACACAATTGAAATGTGCATGGACCTGCAAAATGTGCATGGACTTGCAAAAATTTCAGTATGTTCCAGAGTCTCTCTTAATTTATTGGAATTTTGCTGCAGTTTAGGAAATATGTTCTCCATGCTATAGAAAACTGGAGGACCAGCCTGTCAGCTGAGCTTGAGAAGTCTGAAGTATGTTGGTGGGGTCCCACTGCACTCCTCAACCACCTGCCAGGTGGATGGAGAAGCAGGCTTGGAAAGAGAGAACTATCCCATTTTCACATTTCAATGGCTACTTGTGTCTTTTGATCTTCTCCTCCGATCATACCATCATTGCTCAGTCCCCTAGACAGGCTTACCTGCCTCCCTACAAAATTTTCCACCATTTCATGTCTTTGGTACCTGCCTATCTCCATAAAGATGACAGCTGTGATTCTCTGAAAAGATTTGAATTTCAACTGCTGGAAAATATGCATTCCATTGAAAGCTGGGGCAGGTGTCCACGTTTCTCAAAAAACGTAATTGTCAAAAGACTGGTTTTTGAAAATGAGTTTAGACCAAGTACTATCCTTGTCGTGCTGATGGAACCCCCTTTCTCCCTTGAATGATTGCCGAAGTTTAAATGAAATTTTAATTAATGTTTTTACTGTTATAACAGATTTGGAGGTTAAACAAACAAAAAAACTAAGCAAACAAACAACGCAACATGAATTACTATCTAGCCTCTTCAGAATCAATTATTGCAATTCAAGAGAACAAAGTGCTGTAGAAAGATGACAATACACAGTAAGAGCCAGAGTCTGATAACGAGGTGTCCCTGAGAAGAGGAGGCACTTAATTCCTCTTTCTTTCTGAGCTATCCCAAAGACCTAACAGCAAGTCACTTCAAATTAGTCATCGAAATGGCGACAAGAATTAATGGTACGGTCCTGATATGAGAAGGTGCAGAGGCTGAACTTCTCAGAAGTTTGCTGGTTTAAAAAAAATATACTGATGAAAAAAACTGACATTTAAAATTCTTGGAAATTATAAATGAATAATGTAAACCGGTTGGATTGGATAGCAGTAATTCACCTTGAGAAATATTAATTAAGAAATTCAGATAAGTTTTACAAGGATGCTTGAGTACTGATTTGGCATTTAGAGCTCCCAGATTCAGTCTCATAACTGACACAGAACTGGGAAGCAGAAGATCTGCTTTAAAGTCTACAGGTATATAACAAATATTTTTGCATTTACTCTAGGCTGAAGCCTCTTGGTTCTTCCACATCTTTTGTCCTCTCTCAGGTCTGTTAGAAATACTGACTAGTAACAGCTGATATAGTTTTAAAACACAAATTTTGAGTTAATTTATAGCACCAGACCAGGACAAGTGACTTCTAATTATTTATACTATGTCTTCTATAGCCTCTCTGTAGCATAAAGAAACCTACAAGAGTATACTAAAGACAAGATTAAGATGTCTTGTGGGTTTAATAAGTTGTGAGAGAATTGTGAAAAAGATACAAGGTAAAATTCATATCAGAAGTAAGTTCCAATATTTGCAGAAATTATAATGGAAGTAATGCTCGATTATGGATAGAGCCAAGAACACTGTGTATTTATAAGCTTGTGTGGCACACTCTGTCTATATTCTTAAGTAAAATAGGCCCAGCCAGCAAATTGGAGCACTGGATCACCAATACTGTTAATTATTGCTTTCTCCCTACGTCAGCTAACACTGAGAATACACCCAGCTGTGGTTTGACATGTGCGCATGCCAGGAACAATTCTCATCAGGCGGCAACTCTATGGACAAAACTTTGCCAAGTTATCTCCATCAGTCATACAGTGCCTCCCATCACCTCCCAGTGCTCTCTCTCCACTTCACCAGTTAACTCTATTTCCTTGAGGAATCCCCTTTGAGACAAGGAAAAGGACACTGAACCAAGAGCACAAGACTGGACAAGATGATACAGGCAGCATGAGCCTTAGGGATAGTCTGGGGTTGACTGTGCACAAGCATAAATGAAAGAGTAGAAACCAGGAACAAAGACTGATGTAGAAGTGCAGCCAAGTCCTAAACCTAATCAGGGATTTGTCATAGATGGACACAGACTGCCTGAACAGGAACAACACTTCATAAATTAAATATTCATTAAAAATGTTGGCCCTGTGTTAATGAGAGCCATTAAAAAGATTTAGTGGAAAAAAATGCTTGTGTTGTGAGCAAATCTTGGATATGTTGGTAACTAAGGTCTATAGGGATTCACATTCTCTAAAGAGTTAAAGTCAAGAAACAACCTAGAATAGATCCTCTTAAAGGAAACATTTTCTGCTTGTTTACTGAGTAGTCAACATTCTTTGTGGGAAAAAGTATTATGTATGTAACAGCTGTCATATACCTAAAAAGGAGGAGGTACTCTGGCAACCTTGAATCTTGTATTTCCCAACTTTTTAGTGTTTTCTTTGCAATCTTGATTTCTTCTTTGAATGAAATGAGGGTTTGGGTGTTAAAATGAGTGTAATCATTTCTCCTTCAAAATGTTCTGTGTTGGGTTTGATTTTTATGCAAAATTGAATGCAAAGTAAATTTGTGTATGTATATGTATATATGTGTGTTGGAGGTGTGTATAAATTAGCATAGAAATCAAACGAACTTTAAAGAATTATAGAGCAAGTCATTTGCCCTAACAAGAAATGTCCCTTACATATAGTAACAGCATCTTAGAGTTTGAAACAAATTATTTCTGAAGCAACCTGGCATCACAAAAGCACGAATGGGAAAAGTATTATTAGATGAAACATGACAGCAAGCTCAGAGCAGGAGTGTCTTTGTTTTTGTCCTGGTGTTTTTAAGGAGTAATATATTCACTGCATGGTGAATTTTTCTGAACTTTTAGCACATGAGACCTGAGGGACTACATGTCAGAGAGGTTCAATTAACCAAAACATTAGTGCTGAGAGATGCTTGATTTTAATGAACATATTCTTGAAATTTTAAAGTGTGTAAAATACATTTCACTATTTCTAGTATGTAAGCCACAATGCCTTGGAGGGAAGGACGACACAAGGAATTGCAGCTTAAGAACACAGTTGATTTTTTATGAGAGACATAAAGGAGCAGCAGTGAGACTAAATTGCCTACAAGTTTGAACAGCTACACAGGCTTCTGGAGATATTTTGATTCTTCTGTTATTCAGAAGATGTACTTTCATTATTAAGTTGGAGATCTCAGCTCAGAGTAGGGTTGCAGAGTCAAGGTTTCAGCTCGGTCTGTTTGTGTCCAGATATAACGAACTCTTGAGAACTGTATGTGAAGCTTTGTTGCTGGATGTATTCTCTGTTGTTCTGAAAAGTCTGTGTTACTTGAATTCAGAATATCAATTTCCTAGGTATATTGATATAGGTGGAAGGCTTCCTGCTTGAAACGAAATGATGTCTGTCTATCCAATACTCAGACATCCAAGCATCAGAGAATTGATAATGCTGCTATCGTCCATATCTTACAAAAGAGATCAGGCTGCACAGTACGAACATTAAAAAATCAGACTGGGACTGCAGCTGAGATGTTTTGAGCTTCTGCTGACTTTCAAAGACTTAAAAATTTTAAACCTGTTAAAGCAAAACTGCAATACCCACCTGATCCCATGGCTCAGGAGGGGCCTATATGAGAATAGACGTCCATGGCAGCTTTGATAGAGTCTTCCCTGGGAGATTCTTACAGAGTACCTGTATAAGGACTAAAAAAGAAGGAAAACAGTAAAGGAGAGAGGCAGATACAGACATAAAGCAGGAAAGAAGTTTTGGCTGTCTGCTAGCCATCTGCATCTAGTAACTAGAGCTGCAGCTGTGGTATAATTATGGGATATGCAGCCCCTTCCCCAGGGCTCTTCTCCAAGTGTAACTCTCAGTGGCCTCTGCTCCCTTCAACCATATTCAGTCCAATCACGTACAATTTAGTCCTGGCATGACAAGGAACTGTGAGCAAAATCACCTTTTATTTGGTCGCCAGCACTCACTAGTTTCCATGTATACGACATGTAAGAGTCTTTTGTGAACAGCTGCAGAGCATGGCTGAGTAGAGGTGGATACGATCTGAATTGTCCTCAGGTTACTACATAACCAGTAGCATCTGTTAGCCTTGCTATGCTTTGCAGTATTCAGCCTCATCAGTGGGGATATTTCTTCACATTTCACTTCATTCTAAAGTCACATTAATCAAAAGAGAGTCCTATGTGCAGTCACCCAGGACCTAACTGGCCACAGTTATCCATCGTTGTTGCTTTTTACTGAATTTCACTCAGTTGTAGCAGTAATCTTGTCTGAGCATTGATCCCCAGAAAAAGAGAACACTGATGGTGAATAACAAAGTAGCCTAAGAGGGTCAATAAGTATACAGTAATAATAATAATCCTGATGGGCATGCAATTTTGCCTTTAATACAAGGTCAAATAATAGTTACCCAGTCATAAAGAGAGGCCAGGTTATGAACTCCATTCTGTAGTGGGACTAGCTATGTGAATGGAGTCTGGCATGTAAGGATAAGCCTCTGCCCCAGAGCTGCTTTCAGCCACTGGAAATAACTTGCTGGAACAGCAGCAGCAGCATATGGCTTCTCAAAGGGGTTTTGCAGACTGCAAAGTGGGAGGGTGGATTGTTTTTGATGAGATTAGATCCCGTCTGCTGGAGCTATGTTAGCTCGGTAAAACCAACTCTTTAGCTCAAAGTTCAACACTGATATATCATGCTGCCCTTCGGATTTCCAGTGTTAGCATTTGATCTTTGTGGATAACTTTCCTAATGAGCAGCAAATTGCTCCTGGACTCTTCTAGCATAATTTCAACTAGATTCATCTCTTTGATCTGGCTTGGTTTTTTTTCTTTCCACATTTTATAGGTAAATTTAAAATGATCAGGAGGTGGAAAAGCATTAAAAGCGTCCCTCCCCCTTCTTCTTCATAGAGAGGTCCATGAAAAACAAATTCTAAAAATTGCAACTCCCAAAGATTTGTGTCATTATAAATTAAAACTTGTCTATTTTCTTATATAAAAATTAGATTTTTGAAGGCAGTTTTTACTGGTCATGCAGGTCTCTGAAGCTCAGCAGAATAAGATAACTTCAAAAGGAAATGAAATAATAACCAGCACTGATTCCCCAGTGCATTTTTTCTAGTAAGTCTGGGGGTTTTTTTCCCAGCAGACAATATTGAGTAAAAAGCTAAGCTTATCCCCCTTTCCTTTCATATTCTCTGGTACGTTTCACAAGCTCTCCTTAGATTATGCTTTTAATACTATGTTTCTTACCAGAAGTTGGGAAGCCATGACTTTTCCTATCATGCTATTCTGCTGAGTTCAGTAAATGTTTCCATTAAACATAAAAGTCTTTATGCATATGTGTACTACTGCCAGTTGGTACTTGATTTCACTCACGGGCATTACTAGGTGTAGTTGGAAATCAGCAATTCATTCTCCATATGCCAAAACTCAAATCCCAAAAGCTTTCCATACCCTGCATATGTGCTACACATCAAGTATTTGTTCAGTGGAGAAGACAGAACAGCATGGGACAACCTGCTCTCTCCATGAATGGCATGGGAGCCTGCAAATGAGCAGCTTGCGTAGCAGCATGGTAGTCTCAGAGCTGCCCATTCAAGCTCTGAAACCTCATCAGGGAGAGATAAAAAACATGTTTTTTGTAGCATTTTCCTGGCCAAAAACACCTCTGAAGACACATGCAATCACACATCCTTTCTGTTTTTGTTTTGGTTTTGTTTTCTTTTTTTATCTCTGTGCTACTGAGCCATGTAATTAGCTAACCTGTACTTACTGGAATGATGGGCAATAGTATTTTTTAATTAGAGCCATCTTCACAATTTTATTGAAAGTAGTTCACCATGTAATGATACTTGTTAGCAGAAGGAGAAAAGCAAAGGATGAGAGATACTCTTTCCAGCAGCTGTGGTAAATGCAGAGAGTATGTTGTGGTGCCAAAGGACACCACTGTGGGAGCGGAGGCTGTGAGCAGAGTTGTAGGTAGAGCACAGGAGAACAGTACTAATAGAATAATAGTTCCTGAGGAATACATGCATTCTAGTAAGTGCAATAGTAGAAGCAAGAGTAAGATGTTAGAAAGCAGCAATACATGTGTTTCTTCTCCAGGCCTCAACTTTAATGTGTCGATGGACAGAACCATCCATTCATTTCTAAGCAAATGTATTTGTGTACATCTGAGTCAACCTTTATATGTGTATGACTAGCTCATCTTTTCAGTTTACCAAACACTGTGAGTATAACTCACTAATTTTTCCTGCAGAGCGTGCATGTTATATGAGAGAAGGAGGCACAGTAAGAGAACATAAAGTGTAGGTTTCCGGTAAATCTTACTTAACTATCTGCAAATAAATGCTGATATTTTTCCAGTGTTGCACCTTCTGAGCACGTGCATGCAAAAGTAGTATTCTTAGGGCAATGTCAAACACTCATAGCAGACATTATCCAAAGTTTGACTCATTTCACGGCAGTAAGAAGTCATAGCTCTGCTTGATCAGAGAAGACATATGTGTAACCTTAGCCTTCTGACTTTCCTCAATTCTTTCTAACAAGCTACATTTTTCATCATGCAATTTAGTGAAGTGCTGTAAAATGGCCAGTGAAATTGAGAAATTAAGGCAAAAGCAAAAAAAATAGTAATAAAGTATAATCTATGAATCATAGAAATTGGAAAACCCAGCACTTTTTCTATACCTAATCTGTCATTGTGTATCTTATCCATTCATCTTTAATGTGAAATGTATCCTCACACACTCTCAATAACTTTTTTCTTCTTGGTTCTGCAGTTATCAGGTAGAAATTTTCTCAATATATATGAAATTTAAGGTTGAATTTAAAAAAAATATAACTATAAAAAAGAGAGATGAAAATTTTAATACCTCAGGTATGACATTTGCAGATTTTAAGGAAATGCTGATCTTTCCGCTCATAACAAGCAATCACATACACCATACTTTTAGAGCAAGAGTGAACAAGAAACATGTGCAAGTTTAATATGCATACAAATCCTATAAAACTAGTGTTTGTTAAAGCAGGAGGTTAGTTGGAACACATTGTAATAGAAAGGGAAAGAAGTGCCTTGTACTGTACAGAAAGATACTTTAAAAAACTCTATATGAATAAAAAATTACAACCAGTTCTTATTATCCCTTATGACATTATGAAATCTTGCCAATGCCCTTTCATAAAAGCACACACATGTCCTCCCTGGATGTTTCCTTTGCCTTCTTGTAGCTGCTGGCCAATTTCCAGATAACCACTTCAATCTTTCATATAATATCAAAAAGTAAAAATTGGGCAATTACTTAAGAAATACCTTAAGAAATGTCTTGAGAATTTTTTTTTTTTTAACTATCAGTTGCTACCTGCTAGCTTTTTCTAGCTCCTGCACTTCAGCTACTTGCTTGTGAGACCTCCATCTCCACCAAAAACCTGGAAGCAGCTAGCTTTAAGCTGGGAGATGCATGGAATGGCAGTGGCACACTTAGGTTGCCATAGGCAAATTGCGGTTGTGATTCTCCTTTAGGATTTGCAGGTAGTGTATATATGTGTACATATGGACACATATTATTGCATGTATCCTCACTTTCAAACTCCAGAAGGAAAGTCGTCTTTCCAAACGTGTAATCAGGCCGGATGTCAGACTTCATTTGAAGTTTTTCTATACTTTTTAGACTAACACAGAAAGAAGGACTTTGTAAAAGTGTGGAAATAACCACTAAATGGGTTAGAGTTTTTTTTAGGCTTTGGCATCTGTGAAAATGCAGGTATACTACTTAATAAAGTACTATCCTCTGAAAAGCATAATTTACATGTATATGTAGATGCTTATTTGGTTATAGAAGACTGATGGGCTTTATTTTTCTCAGGAATGGTTGGGAAAGGAGAACATAAAGAAACATGTTTCCACAGGACTGTGAGAACCTCACTTTTCTCAAATAATTTTACACTGAGTAGGACTTGAATCTTACTAAAGCAGTTGCCTAAAACCTTGCTATAAAAATTAAAAATGTCTGTCACATGATAATATGGTGGATATTTTTTTCCAAGGGAGGAATATTAGATTGTTTTATTTAATGTTTCAAGCACTGCCTGAAAAAAAAAAAAAAAGAGAGAGAGAGAAATTCTTGCTGTTAATGACTTCATTATAAATCTTATCAGACAACTAAATTAATAAAAATGCTTTAAGCAACAAGAAGAATGCAATATTTCTCTAGGAGAGCTTTTCTATCTCTACTATTTCTGGTCTACAGCTACAGACCACTACCTACTATTCTCTGTACAAAATAATTTCTTGTAGTTATTAAAGATACAGACTAGCCAGCTAGGGAATTAGAGAAATTCAGCTAATTTTTAAAGAATCAATCTGCCTTGATAATAAAAAAACATAATTGAGAAAGCAGTCTAGTGAAGTTTCAAGGCAGTAACAGCTTAAAATACTTGAGAAGTGCTACAATTGAAGGGAAAAATTAATCTTAAAACCTTCTCATGATACCTAGTACATACTATTCTGTGCTCATTAACACACACAAGAAAAAATTCCTTGAAGCTTTTTAAAGCAAACTCTGTTCTTAAAAGTAATAATTTATTACTAAAAAAAGGGACGTTTTTCCCTTTGTATTTTTATAAATAGCAGATGAGTAAAAGCCTAGAAGTTTCAGTAGGAAAAGCAGTAAGTTCAGGAGGTAATTAAAATATCAGTACAGTTACTGGAATTAATGGTTTGTTTCTGACATTTGACAGGTGTAGCTGTAGCTGATGGAACCCTGCAAAACCTTGCCCTGATAAACTCTAGCAGAGTAGCACATGCCAGACTAGGTCTCAGTTCCACTTTGGGTAGTTTGTGCTTGTTTACTGCTAGGTCCTTTTTTTGGGTGTCTCTGTCGCACTTTGAAAAGTGTGAGTGAATTATTTTGATCAACCAAATAAAGCTCGAAATCTGATCAGATCTGAATCTGCTCTGTCCACAGTCTTGCTGCATTGTTGGATAGAAGCACAGTGTAGACTACTTTGCTCTACCTAAGACAAATGTTGGTGCTACTTGCTTGCCTGCTGAGGGCATGAGGAGAAATACAGGGAATATCACAAACAGCAAATATTATGGTATGTTTTAAGATAGCTGTGTCTTTTGCAATTGTAGTTCACAGATAAATAATTTTAAGGTGTTTGAACCAAGTCCCAATTTTGAAATTCAGAATGTAGAAACGTCTGATAAGTAGAAATATGAATATATTTTTCATTGCATTCACAAATGATGTGAGTATTTGTCCATAATTATAAAAAGTATTGGTGAATAGATGTAACCAATAGTCAGTAAAAAACATTGAGGGTTTTTTTAGCTATACGCTATTGTAATGCGTAAGCACACTATTGTGTGTGCTCTGAACAACCGACATCGCTCGAGTGTACATTGACCAACAGGCAATGACTGTACTCTACAATCAATGAAGAAAGTATATTTGGTTTCTGTTAAACAGTAGTCAAAAGTCCCGTTTCCACTTGCATTGCAGTCTTTTCGTGAATGATCATTGTAAGTCTCAAAACTGAGTCTGAAGTGGCTTTAAAGCTTTGTAAGCACTGCCCAAGAAAATAGAGATAGATTAGATAGACAGACAGACAGACAGATGGATAGATGGAAAAGCACTTTGCATTTTCCCAGTTGGCTCACTTAGGAGCTAAGCAAACTCTTGCCTTAGAACTAATTGAGGTTATGTCCTTTCAGAGTATTTCTCTTATCAAATTTTAAGGAACACATTGATTTTTTGCAGTAAAATTCACCAGTTCAAAGACCATGTTATGAAGAAGTCCTGTCAACTCACATAAAGCTCCTTCAGTCCAGCTACACAACTCTCTCTGAAGAGCAAACCAGAAGAGAAATGCAAAGTCGCTCAGGACAAATTCACTGACCACAGTTCACTGACCACGTGCTTTTGTTTCTTTTGGAATGGGGGCAAAGTGAGAGAAGAGTTCTAGGCTTATGGATGCCAACATTTTTTAAAGATTTGGGCTGTTCAACATGCCTTTTCTCTGGAAAACTAAAGCAGTCATAGCTGTAAGAGCACAACAGCACTTGAGTAATGACAAAAAAAGAGTTCTTGTTGATTAGCACTCTGTGCTGAAATTTCAAAAATACGGATTTCTTGACTCAAAGGCAGTTTTCCTTCAAGACCCTGAAAGAGGCATTTATCTTACCTTGGTGTCAGTTCCAACATCTGTAAAGTGAAGAGAAAAGAAATATGTTTCCCCCACCATTTGTGGTAGTTTGTTGAAAGGAGAGTGTGTAGCCTGAGCAGTACAAACCGTAAATAATGATGGAGCAGTAAGAATTGTAATGGAAGGGTCCATGCTCAAAACGTTGGGCACAATCTCCCAAAATCTACGCGTTACCTGCTTATTATCAAACTGTAAATAAAACTACTGGAATATGTAATGAAAGTAAAATTGACAGGATTTTAAAATGACCTAAAGTTTGAGGATAACCCGGATTTGACAGCTGTATGAGAGAAACTGAACATGAAAAGAGGTTCAGCTAAGTCAGTAAATTTTCTGCTGCTAATTCCCTGCCCAGCTCCGATGGTAGCTTTGCTCTGAACTGTATCAGCTAAGCTAGTGCCGGATAGGGATGGGCAAAGCCACAGTTCCACTCTTGGGATATGAAACCCTTGAGAAATTTGTTTTGCTGGAATTTGGAGGATAGAACAGAAGTCTGATTAAAAGGGCATAACGGTCCCTACCTTCTTGAAAATTTAAACTCCATACGATACCTTAAAAATAAGTGAGCATGGGCTTCACTTTCAAGTAATTATCTAAAAAAGATGCACAAACAAATTCAAAGGTTTCAAATAAGAAGGAATTTCCTCTGCACTAATTAATGAAGGCAGAGGTTGGGCCTCGCTGTTGTTCCAATGTATGGCTTAGTATGGTAACATTAAGCTTCCAGTTTCAAGGCTTGATGTTTTTTGAACAAGTTATCTGCATCATAATATGTAAGTTATCATAAATTTACACGGACATAGTTATGTTTTGAAAATTTCAGAGATGAATAGTACCAATTCCCTGTTTTCAGAAATGCTCTCATTTTGGCTTGTGGGTTTTTTTGTCACTCATCAAAAGACACCAACTCCTTATACTATCGTTTCAAATTCCACTATTAGAAGAGCTGAAGGCTTTTCTTTTGGGAGGTTGTTTTTCTTTGTTTTCAATGAAAATGTTTGTCGTGGTGTAACCCCAGCCAGCAACTAAGCTCCACACTGCCACTCACCCCCTCCACCCCAGCAGGATGGGGGAGAGAATTGGAAGAGTAAAAGTGAGAAAACCTGTGGGTTGAGACAAAGACAGGTTAATAGGTAAAACAAAAGCTGTGCACACAAGCAAAGCAGAACAAGGAATTCATTCCCCACTTCCCATGGCCAGGCAGGTGTTCAGCCATCTCCAGGAAAGCAGGGCTCCATCGTGTGTAACAGTGACTTGGAAAGACAAATGCCATCACTCCAAACATCCTGCCCTTCCTTCTTCTTCCTCAGCTTTATGTGCTGAGCATGATGTCATATGGTATGGAATATCCCTTTGGTCAGTTGGGGTCAGCTGTCCCAGCTGTGTCCCCTCCCAACTGCTTGTGCACCCCCAGCCCACTCGCTGGTGGGGTGGTGTGAGAAGCAGAAAAGGCCTTGGCTCTGTGTGAGCACTGCTCAGCAGGAATGAAAACGTCCCTGTGTTATCAACACTGTTTTCAGCACAAATCCAAACCATAGCCCTACACCAGCTGCTATGAAGAAAATATTAACTCTATCCCAGCCAAAACCAGCACACTTACCAAGATGACACTGTCACAGACGGAGTCATGCACTTCACTCTAAGAGAGAAGCAACAATATACTTTATTCATATAAAACAGTGAATTAACAAATTTCAGTGGGAAATGTGACTGGTTTAAAAAGTTTTGATGGCAAAGTACACTTGGTTGTTTACTGCATAGAGGATAGGGTCAGAGAAAACTGTCAGGGAGACTCCCATTGAGTCATTAGGTTCAGAAAGGACCCCCTTGCTTGCTAAACTCCTTCTCAAAGAGGAATCTAGGTGCAGCTTGATCCATCCTAGTCCCACACTTGGTCAACAGTTTATATCTAAAGGATTATATAAGCAAAATCGATCCTTTATATTACTTGGCTAAGATTTCAAGGTTTAGCATGCTAGTAGTCACTTACTGAGGATCTGTTGCACCAAGGAATCTCTCAACCTCGAGGAGTAACCTTGAGAGGCATCCCTACCCAAGGGGACATCCTGGTGTGCAGCCCGCTGCCATGCAAGAGAGCTCGATGGGCTCTGGGCTGTCCACTATTTATAGAGTAAAACAATTGACTTATAGTCATATTTGCATATCAGCAAGATATCTGGGTCACTGTTCCAGACAGCCCTTGGCTACCCTCTTGCCATTCGTTCCCCAAAGCACTGCCTAAGTACTGCTGGATGCAGTCATCATGACCCCCACTGCTGCTTATGGCTTAAGCTGAGGTGGGGGGAAGCAGGGAAGGAACAGGCTGTCACAGACATTTAAGTAACTGGGTGAGCTAGTAATGGCCGGATACAACAGTCAGTACTTTCCACTGGTAGATTTGACTTCATGGCAAGCGAGGTGCCTAAGTAAATTTATACCGCATTCATGTACTGAAACCTGTTGTTGTATCTTCCATGAGTTTCAAGCATTTATATTCATACTAAGTTTGTCTCTTTCCTTCTCTTTTTAAAAAGGGATGAGTTATTTTTCTATCCAGAGTGCAACTGCACAAATGGACAGTTTTTCAGGGCATTGAAATGCCTTCATTTCTTTGCAGCTGTATCTCTACACATGCTCAAAAGTGTGGGGTTTGCTGACTTGGGTATAGTCCTGCAGCAGAACAATGAACCCGAAATAAATTCATTAGCCATTATATCATCTTCCTTCCATCCAGCATTCCTAATCAGACCTTCAGACCTAATTCTGCCTTCTTTATTTATTTGCCAAGTCAATAGATTTAAACCGGCATATCTCTGATGTGTGGAGGAAAAAGACCCAGGGACTGTCAAAAGCAGCAAAGGAAATCCAGTCTGCCTGTTCATTATAAAGGGACGCACATCCCCACTGGAAGGCTGAAGAAGACTTTGAAAACTACTAATCTAAGTTAATAAAATTTCATTATTGCAAATAAAGTGGCGCTGCTTTCCTTTAATCATGAGAAATGCTCCATAAAATGAACCATCCCATTCTTCTATTAGTTACTCTTTGATGGGTTCATATCAGTCAGTTCATTACTGAAATCTGGATAACACCTGGAAAAGGCAAATGCATTTAACTGGAGATTGTAGTGTGCTGGTATCACCAGGAAGAGGTTGCTGAACTTTGAACGGATTGGTTTTTTGAGGAGATGCAATTAAGAAACCAATTACATGCAATGAATGATAGCACAGGATTAACAACTTAAATGTAAAACGTGGCTTTTTATGACTGGCAAAGTTCCTATCCTCCTTCATTTCAGAAAGATGGACTTGGCTTAGACATAATATGGATACAAGTATTCATTACAATTTTTGATGGATTTGAAAAGCATCAGCTGAAGGTCCTCCACTCTCACACAGCAATATTAATTGGATTCAACTGAAAGCTTCAGAATAGATAATATTAAACTATTTGACAAGTGTTCCTTCTAGGGGACTTACTATTGCATTTGTCTTAATTATTAATGTAAAAACCCTACAGAAGTCGAATACATCTTTTATTAAGACTAACTATACGGAATCTGAGAATTCTTCTGTGGTTTCATATTAACTTCAGAAAGGAAATAATGAACTGAAAATAATTTTAAAGAAAAATCTACATTTCCTCTATCACCAGAACTGATCATGTCTTTTCTGTGTAATGCAAAGAGCTTTGTGTCTGTAATGAAAAGACAGATGTACATGGGTTGTAGATGAAAAAGAAGCTGTACACAAGCCAGCACTAACTAAAAGTATAGGCATTTTTGTCAATAGTTCAGTGTATCCCGTGAACAGTCAGCTGCATTTTCTTGTTACATATTTGGGAGAGAAATAGTTCTAACACAATGGAAAAGACTATGCTTAGGAAACACAAACCATTTTCCAGCAGCACTGTTCACAAGACTTCATTGTGCCTCCTGTGTTTTTCAGATTTTTATCCTTTAGAGCATCAGTGGTACAGAACAGAAGAACTTTGCAGTTACTTTAACCTCTAAGTGTCCTCAGTGTTGACAGGCACCTCAGCTTCCTAACGTACAGGTAGAAAACTAGATACTTAAGAGACCAGCTGTTAGAAAGAGGGGTTTAAGTGGGGCAAAAGAAAAAGCCCATGCAGAGCAACTGTAAGATGCAAAGAGACAGGACTCATCCCTGCATACTTGTGCAGGGATTTTAATTTGTGACATCAAAGCCCCTTATAAGGGGCTTTGCAGATTCATATGCTGAAATCTTTTGTAAGTCATAGGCACAAAAGAATCATACAACAGCTGAAAGTTATCACATTCACAGCATAACACAAATTTAAACCAGCTAAAAAATGTTAACTACTATTTTTAGAAGACTATCCCTAAGAACTTTGACTTAGGAAATAGCTGAGTTTCCTTAAAAAATATATAGAATCATAGAATCATAGAATCATAGAATCATCTAGGTTGGAAAAGACCTTTAAGATCATCAAGTCCAACCACTAACCTAACCTTGCCATCCCATAACCACTAAACCATGTCCTCAAGTACCTTATCTATCCTTCTTTTAAATACGTCCAGGGACGGGGACTCAACCACCTCCCTGGGCAGCCCATTCCAGAGCCTGACAACCCTTTCTGTGAAGAAATTTTTCCTAATGTCTAACCTAAACCTGCCCTGGCGCAACTTTAGACCATTCCCCCTGGTCCTATCGCTTGTTACCAGGGAGAAGAGGCCGACCCCCACCTCACTACAACCTCCTTTCAGGTAGTTGTAGAGGGCGATAAGGTCTCCCCTCAGCCTCCTCTTCTCCAGGCTAAACAACCCCAGTTCCCTCAGACGCTCCTCGTAAGACTTGTGCTCCAGACCCCTCACCAGCTTTGTTGCTCTCCTCTGGACATGTTCCAGCAGCGCAACATCCTTCCTGTAGTGAGGGGCCCAAAACTGAACACAGTATTCGAGGTGCGGCCTCACCAGCGCCGAGTACAGGGGCACAATCACTTCCCTACTCCTGCTGGCCACACTATTCCTGATACAAGCCAGGATGCCATTGGCCTTCTTGGCCACCTGGGCACACTGCTGGCTCATATTCAGCCGGCTGTCAACCAGTACCCCCAGGTCTTTCTCTGCCATGGAGCTTTCCAGCCACTCTTCCCCAAGCCTGTAGCGTTGCATGGGGTTGTTGTGACCAAAGTGCAGGACCCGGCACTTGGCCTTGTTGAACCTCATACAGTTGGCCTCGGCCCATCGATCCAGCCTGTCTAGGTCCCTCTGCAGAGCCCTCCTCCCCTCGAGCAGATCAACACTCCCACCCAGTTTGGTGTCATCTGCAAATTTACTGAGGGCACACTCGAGCCCCTTGTCCAGGTCATTGATAAAGATATTAAACAAGACCGGCCCTAGCACTGAGCATGTTAGCATCTATTTGATCTAGTGCATATTTCAGTCCCTTATTGAGAGGGCAGTATGCCTTTCAAAAGAGTGCCTAGGGTAGTTCATAATTCTGCAGGAAAACCTGGATAATACCTTTTTGGATTACTTAAATTGTTACCTTGGATAATATTAATTTATTGCAAAATTGATTCTAGTGAATGACTGCCATATGCCAGTTTGTGTATCTGTTACCAAAACAATGATAGGTTTTCAGATGCTGAAGATACAGAGAAAAAAGCAAAGCTAATACAGACCCATTGAATTTTATAATCATATACTTTCAGCTTTCCAAGGAGAAACTGCTCATCTTGTGCTGTTGTAGCCTAAGGCCAACATTCACAAACCCAGATGCATAAGGTTAAGCTGCTAAATCTGTATTTATTCTCCTACACAAAAGCAGTTTCATTTTCACCCTCACCTTCCAGCTTTAAAAGGTCACTTACTGTTCTCTTTAGCTCAGACTTTTTCAGGGTGGATTCACAATTTATGGTACTTAGCATTTCTTCCTTAATGTAAGTGAGGTTATGCTAAATTTCAGTGCTCAGAACAGCTTATTGAATATACATTTAAGGTTAGATTCAGCCAATCAAGATATATCTTAATGTTAAGAAAAATTGCAATTTTCCTTTTCAGGCTTTTTATGTATTTGTTTTCAGTGGAATGCATCTTTGGGTTAAGTGCCACTTCTCTTTTAACAAGTATACATTAACTCAAATGAACAGTTGGCTAGTTTTCAAATTATCTAAGTGTACATGAAACTCCAGTTGTACAAAACCAGTCGATTCATGACTATGTAAGTGGTAAGCACACCAGGAAAGAAGGATAAGGGTGTACCTTGATGTTACAGTTCTGATACATATGCTATACTAGTACTGATAAAAATAAAAAATATTTTCTTCCTTCATCACAAAAAAAAAAATCAAATTTGGTGTCAAGAGTGACAATGGTAAAGCTTGCTGCAACCAAAGACATGAAGTGTGGACCTGATTTCAGGTTTAGTATAAAGTCACACAGAAGTCTCACATAGAAGTTGAAATTATGTTTTCATTAGTCTATTGTGAGTTTTTTTATACATAAACACATGTGAATATCTCCCTTTAATCTCGTGTGTCTCTAGAAGTGTTCCCCCTGATTATTCTTCTCTGATAATTTTTCCACTACAATTACCAATTTTGGAATTAGAGTGATCTGTTCTTGATCAGTTTGAAAATCTGGAATTCACATCTGAACTTAATCCATGTCATATAAAGTGTAGAGAAATCTAACACAATGTTACATGTCAAAGGGAATTGCTCATTGGTACTGAGTTAACATAGTTTCATTGCATTAAACTCTTCCCCTTTGGTATATACAAAATGTGTTAAACCCTTGAGCTGCTTTCTGACAACAGATAGCTTGCATGTTGCAGTTTTCAAACATACTATTCATAACTCAGAAATGGACCATTTCTGACATAAACAGATTTCAGGTAAAACTTCATTTAGCATCCTGACCCTCCTGCATTCAAGCCACTAAAAGCAGCTTTGAAAGTCTTTGCAGACAGGTGCTAGAGATCAGCAATATGCAAGAGCGTCTGCCTTGTGCATTGCTCCAAGAATAGCTATGGTTATGGGATGAGTTACTCATTTCCTAAAGTCTCTGAGAGTGAAAGTGCTTATTTACTTGGAATGATATCTTGATTGCTTCAGAGTCATAAGTTTACCTAAAACTGCCTATTTGTGCCACAGTCCATCAGTTTAGGACCCTAAGGACTTTATTAAGTATAGAAAAATCTATATGACCCCTCCTTCTAGCTCTGGTCTGCTGGGATTCACAGCGGATGCGTGAATGTTCACTTCTCAAAGAGGGAAGCCATTAGCAGCGCATGCTGTTCCGCTGCCTCTCTCACCAAGGTTGTTTCCATATTTAGGAAAGTTTGTGGGGTTGCCAGTAGCCCTGCTCCCTTCTGCTGTTATGATCCTACTTGCTTTAGCAGTTGAAAGGCAAAAGGACAACAGCGAGAAAGCAACTCTGCTCTCTTGTCAGAGGCATCTTTAGCAGAAGAGAGGGAAATCCATCATTTTCCTGCATGCCCCAGAGATCCTGAATCAAAGGTTCAGGTGGAAAAATTTACAATTCTTACCCAGCAGATTTTGCAGCTTTGTAGGGCTACATTGCCCCAACTCATAAGAAAAGTAGTGGCTTCCCAGGAGTGACCAATCTACATTGCCATGTATTTCTGAATTTCTGTAATTCTGAAATCTACATTGCCATGAATTTCTGAAGTATTATGCATGCTTAGTTGTAGAAACTGTCAGTTTAGCTAACCCCTATTTAAGCATTGTTCCTTTCCTCTGTTCCTGTAACACGTGAGCTGAGACACACTGAACTGAGGGAGGCACCTGCAGCTGCCACTGAGTGATAGTGTCCGAACACCAAGAAACCGAGTACCTAAAACAGCAGGGCTAGTTCCGTATCTTTGTCTTTGGGGAATAAAGGCTAATCCCTTTCTGAAGCTCAGGCTGTAATTGTCTCTTCAGTTCATTGGGAAAACTATTATGGGGCTGCAGCTAAGACCAGACATATTCTAGTGTACAAACAAGTTAATGAGGAGCATACCCTTTGTAATTACATTTTCCTTATTTCCAAGTATTATTAAAGTACAAGCATGTATTAGCTTCTACATAACAAAAGCTATGCACTTGCAATAAGAAATGCAATTGTGAATCTTGCATAGTAGAGGAATGCAATTTTATGTGTAAGTAACACAAATAGTGTTCATTTAAATCCACAATAATTGTGATATTAAAGCTGAATGGAATCTTTATCTGAAATCCTTAAGGAAAAAAGAAAAACAAACAAACAACTGTGTCTCACAGCTTTGTTAGAGGCAGAAGTCACTGTAAGGTTAGGCACTCCACAAAGAATATTAAACATGATCCCATTGAATATAACTGGAGAAATTAAAGTCATTGAAAGCGCAATGTGTCTCTATGATTCACAGTCCTGGTAGGCTTATTTCTGGGCTGAAGGTGAGAGCATGTAAGAGCAGCGAAGACACGATGATGCAGGACAGCAGCCTAACGAAGCTGGGTCACTGGATGGTTTGCCAGCCATCATCTGTCTCATGCCAAAATGTGCCATTGCCACTTCCTGCTGTGCCATTGCCACTACTGCCAGCTTTCTGGCGAGCTTAACTCTAGGTCTAATATGCTCACAAGCTTACGTCATCTCGTTTTGAAGATGCAGCCTGTTTACAAGCACTTAGTCTAATGGCACAGCATACAGACACATCACACTGTTCATCAGAAGCAAAGAGTCTGATTGTCTCCGTGCTTTCAGTCCATGACAAACCTGAGATTAAAAAGTGCAAGCTGAACCCCAAGTGGTCTTTATTACAGAAAATCTTTATTTCTTGTCAGTTTAACAGGTGCAGTAAATGCCTGAATGCATGCTCAATAGATGCCTAGAAACATACAGCATCTCTGACATTTATTACGGTTTCCTGTGAATGCACAAAGCTTTTCCATGTTTCTATACTTCTGCGTTGCAGTACTGTATTTTGCAGTATCACTGTACTATAAATGCCCAGTTGGTGCTGGCATTTTTTTAAGACTGAAAACATTTACAGGATGTGAAGTTCCAGTAGTCAGCATGCTTGCTATGGAAAAAAGAGGCTGTAATTTTCTGGTGATGGTCAACTGTTCTTAAATGGCAGAAACATATTGCATGAGATCATAAGCAGTTGAAGAACTTAAATAAATGGAATTTGTTTCCAGAGCAAAAAGCTCTATAGAGACTCCCACATGAGTAGCTGGTTTTAGGTCATTAACTTAAATATCACAAGGAGAGTAAGCTTCATAAACTGGTACAATAACAATCCTTCAGCAAGTAATGTTCCCCACTCATAAGTAAGTGCATGTAGCATATAAAGGGAGGATCCTGTCCTTTTGAACAGAAGCTGGCAACACAGAAGTTAATCTGGAGAGGGCTCTGTGGACCACAGTGACTTTTCTTCAGTTCCCATAAATCTGTAGAGCCATAACAGTGACAGATGTGTGAGGAGAATTGGGATATACCTCTAGAGTTTTTCTAAGTAACACAATATATTGTAACTCTTTTCAAATAAATGGAGTTTTTTACTGGGGATGGCATTTTTCCCTCTCTTTTCTATCATGAGAGGTGGTAATAGCCTTTTATCATCTGGTGTAATAACAATATCAGGAGAACTGAAACTCATCAATATTTGCCAATGCCTTTTCCTCTCGCATCACCTCTTCAGCCTTCTTATCTGTATACAGGTCTTCGGTTGTAGAATTGCTTTGTTATACTACAGAGTTACATAATTTTTTTGAGATGTTTTAGGCAAGACTTTTTGACACTCAGCTGAACTGTGAGAGAGATCAATCAGAGAGTAGCTCTAGTAGCCCAGCTTCCAGACTTGAATTTCTTGTTCCGTGAATTGCCTTGGACTTCAACAGGAACAATTTCACACATCAGTCACAATACAAAGACCTCAGTTCTTTAAAAAGATACCAGTGCCAGGAAACTTTTCTGTCTTTCCTAAGTGTCCCAATTTAAAAGGAACACATTGACAAATAAGTGTCAGTGGATGAAGGTGATTTACGAGATCTGTTTACCATACAGCAAAAGATGTAAGTGTACCCTCAAGACAAGGATACAGGTTGTTTGTATTTGGTGTGTATGCAGCAAACTGCCTGTCAGTGCCTATTCACAGTAAAATGCCTTGAATTATGCTAACAAATCTTGAAAACGTGTAGTCTTAGCTAGAAGGGTGGTCATATGGTAATTTAAGCGAAGGATGTGGCACTAGTGTCCTGTGCTGGATGGTTTTCAACCTAAATAGCCTTCAGATACATGTATCCTTAATTTTAAGCAGAAGTCAGTGTGGTGCCTATGTATATACATGTTTCTTGAAATTAGAATAAGAAATAGAGAAATACAATCTTTCTCGGAGAGTTGTTTTCTGTGGATTGGAAGAAAGATCATCTGCTTCTTTATTGCCCATTGGTTTGGTGTTGGGCAAACTATATGAAATTATCTGCCCCACCTGGGACCTGGCCAGACATTCCTTGTGAGAGAAGCTGCAAAGATGATTCAGGAGAAGTCAGACTCCTGCAGCAGGTTCTGAAGCAAGGGATGGGAGAGCAGCCCCTGTGACTCTTTGCATGTAGCCTCTCAACAGCTGATGAAGAGCTGTCTCACCTGGGGCTATGGCTTGGTTTCATTAAAGAAACAGTCCGAGAATAGACTTTGATTTGGTAGAAAAAAATCAATGGAGAAAACGTGCCAGCCACCTTCTGTGCAAGCAGAGGCAGCGGTGTCCAGGTATGTTTTTAAAACATCACACATGCACAGACAGCCTATCTATCAACATCTCACCAAGGTGGAGCAGCACTTCAGCAAAAGCTCCTTCACACAGATTTACTGGCATGTAAATCAGCAAAACTACAGCAACTGACAGCAAATGCGAATCCAACCTATGGCCTTTGAGGATTTTCTTGGGATTTGACCTTTCAAATGTCCTACGTCACACTTGGGACTCCCTGTTACCATGCTGTTACCACACAAGCAAATTGTGCACTGCCAGCATAGTCTCTGGCTTCTCTCTATCTCCATGATCCTAGGATAATTTTTTTCTTTCCCTCCCTAACCCAACTGGGGTTGAAGAATCAAGAGGAGGCCAAAGCATGAGGGGCATGGGCCTGATATTTTTGGGGAAACTGCAGGAAGTCCCATATTGTTGACCAGTCCACCATTGTACAGCCACGTGAATGGAGAAATGAAGGAGAGGTAAACTGCTTCTCTGTCCCACAACCAACCAAAAGCAGATTGGTTAAAGCAAGCTTAATAAGTCTTTGCCAACAGTGCTTTCTATCATGAAGCTTCCTTTTAGTGCATGAAACATACACCCAGGGCTCAATAAAATCTGTCCTTGTACTCTGTTAATCCAACAGCCGTGTAGGATCATTAAGCCAAGGCACTCCAGAGCTTTATGACTTTTTAATTTTGAAAGAGTTACTGAACATATGCTCGGTTCATGAATCTTTTAAAACATTAGTATCTCAGTCATTTTTCGACAAAATGGGGACACGAGTTATATTTCTTTATTTCTATGGCTTTTATAAAAATGGACAAAATAAAGCTTTCAATAATAACTGAGAGGAGACAATGAAGAATAGTGACCTCTTGGTCTCAGGGTATGGTCCTGTAGGTTACAGTGAATTTTTGTGGCTGTGTTAGCCTCATAAACCCTATAAAAATAGAATTTTATAAAAGAAGTGCTGGCACCACCTTAACTCTAATGGCAGTCACATGGTGCTATAATTTTCTTTGCTAGTTAATCTCCTGGTACAGTAACCTGTGCTGCCCTGGGAAATTTTAAATCTCTTGAAGAAAGGGAAGTGAAGAGGGGTGGGGTGTTTTTTTCCATGGGTACAAAAAGAGCATAGTAAACTGAAATAATGTTGGGAGTGATTTCACAAGCTCTTTAGAGCATGTTAAATAATTGTTTTCACGTGATAAGATATTAGGCTGTAGTACGCCTTATTCTGTGCCTTCTACTCCTGCATTTTGTTGAGTTATTTCACTGCACAGGCAGCTGCAGATACAGGTCTTTCACCCTCTCCCTTCTAATTTTTGTTCTTGTTGTGTATCTCTTGGATGCTAAAGTCACCCAAGCTGAGCTTCTGACATGTAGTGTGGGTTTCTGACTGACACAGTGCCTTGTTCTTTCTCACAAGCCCTCAAAATGCATCCATAATTCTTGATTGTGTGTTTGAAATGCAGGTTTCTCATCTCTGTGTTGCACCAAGAGCTGATGGCTCTCAGCAGAGCGGCATCATCACTGGCCAAGATGCACCAGGGTAGTGCCTCCCACAGCTGTCATGCCTGGCAGTAGCACCTCTTTGACCCATAAAATAAGGTTTTCTGCTTAGCCTTTGTCCCTCCTACTCCCCTCAGATTTTGGGGCACACCCTGCCCATCCATGGGCAAATGCCCCATGGCCATTGTGCAGCAGGCTGAGATTTGGACAGCTGAAAGAAGAGCTAAATATTTAGGGAAAGGAGAATCCTTTTATGCAGGACATTAAGCTATGCCTTCCCCTAAATTAGCAGGATTTGGGGAGAAGGGCTGAAGGCTTGTCTCCTCTCTTTTTTCATCTGTTTGCCTACCTACAGCATCTCTTCAGAACAGCTGGGTCTCTTTCTCTTGCTGTTTCCTCTCTTTGAATGCTTTTCTTTTCCTGTTCTTCTCTTTTGCACTCATGGGCTGGTTTTGTTTTGGTTTGTATTTTATGCACCCATTTATTTCATACTTCCCTTCGCAACTGTCTCCTGCTACACTGTGCTCATTTTTCCTCTTCCACCCTTCAGCTCTCTCCTCTTGAGAGCTTCAAAGACAAAGTGTAGGGTCAGATCTGCATCTTCACTCCAGGCTTCTGTATTTTGGTTCCCTTGATCTTCACAGTGAGCAAGTGGGCTATGCATTGCACTGTGCAAGTCCAAAGCTAGAACAGAGGGAGGAAAAGTTGAGTGTGAGATGTTAGTACTTGTGGAGTCCTCCCTAAGAGACAAGGAGGCATGGAGGCAGGACTGCGCTTTGTAAAGTCAAAGTACTTTTGCAGACTTAGTCTGTCTTTATAGTTACTTTTGGAAGTAAGAGAAGACACTTGCATTTATCACTATAAATAATTTAGGCCAGTGATCTCCCCCACTAGCTGCCTGCCTTCCCTGTCCCTAGCTGCTGTTCCTAAGGTACAGAGGAAGCTAGTCTCGTTTCTCAAATGTACATTTCTGCTTGCTGGCTTTCCAGCTGAGAAAGATAAATGAGATATATTTACAGTACTGAAAGTCAGAGGCTGGACCCCTGCTACAAACTATTGGCTTTTTTACTTGCAATTCAGGGGTGGGGAGAAGATGCCTGCCTTGTTTTCATTAAATGCAGAAGGAAAGGAATGTATATCGGTTTAGTGGTTGCAGGGAGCTAGGGAATAGGCTGGGTTTGGAGGTAGGAGGACACAGCATGATTAAAAGGACAAAACAGTTTTACATGGGACCACTGTACCGAGCTGTATTGCCCCTGGAAATCCCTTCACCAGAGACATGGAATCACATGTCTGCAGCAGAAGTTGAGATGGGGCGTGAGCTGTTTCACTCTGGTCTCCTCTCGAGCAGGGGGACAGCGGGGGACACAGGGAGGACAAAAGAGCCTCAAAAAGCAGTGGAATTGGTCCACACTGCTGAGATTTATAGGAAGGGGGTTTGTGCTGTCCTGCCTTTTATAACTCATCACCAAGCAGCTCTGAACCAAATGCCATGCAATAGGTATGACTTGAGAGGGACAATCTTGAAAAAACACTTTTGCTTCCATACATACATGCTATTCACAAATATATTTTGCAGTATCAGGTGGGAATATGGATATAAACAGGTCCATTCTGGGTTTTCCTGTAACTGGACTGGAATACAAGCTTCAGCATTTCATACGTTCCTATCCGTGATTCGGAAGGAAAAACAAGGGGTAAATACCTCACAGATGTGGCAAGGATTACAAGTACATGAAATGGGATAATGGTCGTACTTTCTAGTAGATGGTATGACAAAGTTGAATTGTGAAATATACTGGAGTGTATCTATAGTGGCTGATGAAGTAGAAGTGTTAAATACCTTGAGGATTAAATCCTAAAGGAATTATCACTATTCATTGATCACAGATCCCTTATTCAGTTGGGCAAAAAGTACTAGGATACTATTTTCTACATATCACAACCATGCCTCTGCGCTCCCTGATGAAAACTTCTGGCCTTAATGCTGTGTAGTGTGTTGGCCAGACTGCTAAAACAATGTGACCAGCAAGGATAGCATATACGAGTTGGAGATGAGGTCTGGGGAAAGATATGAAAGAAAAGAATGCATTTTGCACCTTATGAAGTGGGTATTCTACTGACCTGGCCCCATTGTTGGTCTGAATCTGTAGTCCGAGCATACATCCCCCAGAAACAGACTGTGGGCAAAAGATGCCTGAGTGAAATCCATGACACAGGAAAGCTCCATGCAAAGGAAAAGGATAAACAGATAAGACAATATTGGAAGGGAAAAGGGAGAAGGGAACCTAGCACATTCAAGTTATGTGACAAATAAGCTTGGGAACGACTCCAAAATGAAAGTAGAAACATTGCTTAGTTGTCTGCAGTCTGAAAAATGTCCTACTTGCTCACATGCATCGAAGATTAGATGCTGGTTTGCTAAGTTTTGTGCAACTCCTCTGATGTCTTTAAAAGTTTAAAAAAAAAAAAGTTTTATTTATTTTTTCTTTATTTTCTTGAAATTAATATTCATTATGAAATTATTGTTGTGCACTTGACATTTTAAACGTATTATCCGATTAAAAAATCAGCAACATCTGCTACCCTGCACTAAACTTCCTGTAACTAAAGATGACAAGCCCTGGAGACTCAGCATTACGTGAAATAGATTTGTTTAATATAATTGAACATAATTGTGCATGTAATGTTTTAACGTAATATTACTCAGCAGATGTGCAAATAATAGCTAGATTATTTGCCACCAGCCATATGCTGGTGATGTGATGGCAGAAGCATCATAATACTTGGCAAGACAAATTCATTACTCTGAGTGACTGGACCAATGTACTGAAACTGAGATTTGGTGGTGACCTGGGGACACTAATGTGTGCCTGGAGGAAATGCCAATGTCTTAGTCTGGCAGATAGCATACAATAAGCTTTCTTGCCCTCTGTTGGTAAGAGATCCTGAGCACTACTTTCAAATAGGCAGCTAGTAATGTCACTGAAATATACATCTCAGATGAACCTGTTGTGAAGCCTAGGACAAGTTTATTGCATAAAGGAAGAACTACAAAGTGAATACTTGTTGCTCTGATGATTTTGGATTATCTCATGAAACTCATTAGGAAAGAGACATGAAATTTAGTTTTCATTTATCAAGCTCCTGGTCTGAAACATATTTCAGACATGCCTCTATTTTAAAGAAACTTCCTGTATTTGGGGTTCTGAAGAAAACAGCTTTCCTAGTTACAATTACTGTGAAACTGGGAAAATATACTGATGCAAAAGAGGTGGCCAAACACTAACATATCTTTCTTAGTAGTACAAAGAAAGGAAAAAAAAAAACAAAACCCCACAAACATATGTTGCCAACACCTGACTTACTTCTTCTAGTCCTCTTTGGCCAAACATAAAAGGACTAAAGTATTGCTGCATATTTAAGGTCTAGTAAGATTAGGTCCGTGGACTTTCAGTAGAAATTGGGTGCCTCTCCACATTTCTTACGTGTTTAAAGACCCTTAAATCTGACCTCTTAATGGTCTACTGTTTAAACTCTGATCTTGCAATACTGAGCTCAATAAGGTATTTGCATTGGTAGAGTATGCCTTCCGAATGATTAGGCTTCCCTCTTTTGTCCTGTTTTGAGAATATCCTGGATTTAACAGTAACTGATGTAAGAATATGAAATAAAGATGTTTATTTGTATGGTGGACTGTCTCAAACATTTTACACAATAAAAGAGGATATTGGCTGCTGTTAGGCTGGGGTACCAATGGTGCATGTTTGATCTGGCATGCAGGGGCAGCAGGCTCCGTGGTCACATTTCCTTGGCTGCTAAGCCTGTCTTCTGTGGGTTTAAAAGTGATATTCGAAGACAGATAGGTGGGTAACAGAGTAATAAGAGATAACTGGGTAACAGGTAACAGGGCTGGCAATTGTTCCTTACAAAAACATAATGAAATTGTACCGGCTAGTTACTTGTACATTTCTAAAGGCCTGGAGAGTTAGCCGTGATGTAAGGACCACTGGCTGTTCATAACAAGAATAGAATAACCTCTACAATAAAAATGCCATCCTCCGCACAACTGCAATATTTGTTATTATAAGTGCTTGTAAACTGAAGTCGCTCTGACTATGGCAGCTGCAGAAGAGTATTTCTTCATTAGCAAACATGATTCTCTTCATCTGGTTAAAGATCATAACTTTGTCACTCTTCTTGAGAGCTTAGGAAGGTGTTGATTTTTTTTTTTTTTAAGTTGTCATGTGTTCAGAAAGCTCTATCAAG
>VXBL01007899.1:0-28663 GCA_013400195.1 Aramus guarauna | reverse complement strand
TGCGGTGAGTGTGAATATAAAGAGACGTTTGGGGATTGCTGCCTGGATGCTATGTGACTGAGAGTCAACAGGCAGTGCTGCTTGGAGAAGATTTTTCGGCCGAGTTGTGAAAAGTGTATGTTTACGCAAACTGATATGAACAATGCAAAAAAAATCAGAGGTGCTCTTTTGAAACTGTAGCCCCCTAATGCGGTCATGATATATCTACACTCAATAAGCTTTCAGGGTTTTTTTGCACTTTTTCATCCCCTCAATAGATTTGACACCCTTTTTTTTTTTTTTTTTTTTTTTTTACCATTTTTTTGCTTTCTCACAGCTTGGNTTTTTTTTCACAATTACTGTGCTGCATGCAAAGTCTTTATCTTCATTTGCCCAAACACCAGCCATTTGTTTCCAACTACTTGGGTAATAAGCAGAATGGTATTTTCTGAGAATGTATAATAACTTTGTACCCTTTTGAAACCAATGGGATTTGACCAGGGACTGTTTGAACAGTATTTTATTATTTCAGTGAATTGGCACTGAGTTACTTTTCTAATAGCCTGTATCAATTGGGCTTACAAGAATCAGTTCTGCAACCACTTCCAAAACTTATTGCTCAGGAATAAGATGTTTAAGTGGCAGTGCTACTTTCAAGTCTGTTTCATGCTGTCTCTCAGGTTTAGCATAAATAAGTTCAAATATGCACTTAGGACAATATCAATGTCAATAAAAAGTGGGAGAGTGGATTCCTAATCCTTACCATGCTCCAAAACCGCAATACATCTATTTTGGGGGTTTTTTTTGCAGGTTTTGTTATGTTTTACCACAAAGTTCAGACTTGCAGGAGGGATCTGTAAGGACATCAGCCTGAAGTCAAGCAGTACAATAACATGTTTTGTGTGTGTTTGTTGCTGTATTTTTTATAAGTCTTCAAGGGGTGCTACGATTCTACAAATCTTGTGCCTGTTATAAATGAGTTGTCTCCACTGTCTTCCAGCATCAACTTCAGTATCTTCAGTAACATCAGCTTCCACACCTGCTTCCATAAGACACCACCTGTCTGTCTCATTACTTTAATTATTAGTCTCCTTTCTGACATGTTATTAGCCTTATTACATTTCTGACTTCTAAAGGTGATCATCTGAGACTTGTTCTCCTTTCAACTGGTATAAAACAACTTTGAAAAGAATCTCTGGGTGCAAGGCACTAGGTAAATAAATTTCATGTACTTGTTTAATTTTAGTAGCTAAACAAATGTGCCTGTGCATGTTGGAAAGCTCTCATGATTGTTTTTGAGTAGAATGGAAGCTGGAGTAGACTGGAGAGAATAATATTTCATGGGTGTACTGGGTTTGTGTGGCAAGGTTTTGGTAGCGGAGGGGGCTACAGGAGTGGCTTCTGTGAGAAGCTGCTAGAAGTTTCTCCTGTGTCTGACAGAGCCAATGCCAGCCGGCTACAAGGTGGACCCACCGCTGGCCAAGGCTGAGCCCATCAGCTCCTCTGTGATAACATATTTAAGAAGGGAAGAAACAAGTTAGAGAGAGTNTCCTCCCCCTGAGGAGGAAGGAGCGGCAGAGACACCGTGTGAGGAACTGACCACAACCCCCATTCCCCGTCCCCCTGTGCTGCTGTGGGGGAGGAGGGAGAGAAATGGGGAGTGAAGTTGGGCCTGGGAAGCAGGAAGGGGTGGGGGGAGGTGCTTTAAGGTTTGGTTTTATTTCTCATTGCTCTACTCTGTTTTGCTTGGTAATAAATTAGATTAATTTTCTCTCTAAGTTAAGTCTATTTTGCTCATGATGATAATTGGTGAATGATCTCTCCCTGTCCTTATCTCCATCCATAAGCATTTTGTTGTACCTTTTCTCCCCTGTCTGGTGAAGGAGGGCGGTGACAGAGTGGCTCTGGTGGGCACCTGGCCTCCATCCAGGGTCAGCCCGCCACAATGGGATACTTCTACGCCACCTCCTTCTTTCCATTGTTTCTACATGCCAACAAGTCTCAGACCATCTGAAAAGTGAAACGCAATTTCACACATGCAGCCATGTAATAGTAAGACTTGATGTATCTATGCAGGTACAATTACTCCACTTTAACTTAGAAATGAAAATCAAAACATCCTCAAGGTGCAGGCAGCAGCTCTGTTATATTATGCTAAAGGAGAAATCTTATGGTCCTGACCACAGACGTGTAAAGGTCTCACTCTGCTGGAAGTAATTTCAGTTTGCATTTTTTATCTTCTTTCCTTTTCTTATCTTCCTTTTTCCTTTTTGCATGGCTAAGATGAACACATGGAAGGTAAAAAAGGGAACTGACTTTGTCTAACTCATTGTCCCAAAGATTTTCTCACACCGTAGGAAATTTTCCCACTGTAACCATAAAAAGCCTTTGGCACTTTAGCACCCTACTGTTTTTCCTTCACACTGCTGATGTTGACATCTGTATGGCAAGAACAGCAGTAACCAAGATATTGACAGCATCTCCCCATAGCTGGCTTTGTTTCTCACATTGACATTGTCAGGACAACACTTCTCTCTTTCTAGAGTACAGTCCTACAACTTTCCCTGGCCTTAGGAGTTATTGCTTCTTGAGGATCCTTTGCCTAATTGTTTTCTCTTAAAAGTTCACCTCATTTCATATAGTCATATCTCATATTAAATTCCCATTTGACTTTGTCATAACTTATAAATTTATCCTTGCAATTTTTTAAATTCCAGAAGTTTTCTTTGTTTGTAAGTCATACATTCAGTTTCCTTAATGATATCTGAAAACTCTCCCCTAGTTTACCCAAACTCTGAACATGAGGCCAGTTCCAGGACAATTTCAGAACATCCCCATCTACTCACCACACCAGGGCACTACATTGCTTCAAATGTAACTTGAGTGCACGCTATCCTAAAGCGTTGCAACAATATTCCTGAGCAACCTGCTCTAGCTCTGAAGCTAGCCTTGCTTTGAGTGAGAGACTGGACCACAGACATCTCCATACGTCCCTCCCAAAATAAGTATCTGTCATATTACAGTATGGACAGTCAGAGAAAAGGGCCTCTAACTGAACAGAGCATGTGTCTAAAGTGTAAAAACAGTTTTGGACAAGTCAAATAATGTGTTTATTCATTGCTTTCAGAGTCCCTTTAAAAAATAAAAAAATTGAACTTCAGATACGAAGTTGTGTGGAGCTATTTACAGCATAATAAGCATAGATAATTTACTAAGAAAAGAAACAGCATGCTTTTTTTTTCAGTTTTGAAACAGTGCTGTGACTATGAGATAGATGAAATACAATGTTGGGAACTCCTGAAACCAATTATGGTAGATGATTGTAACACTGCATTCTCAGATATGCTTAATTTGCTCTTACTGCTGTAACTAATGAGATAGATAAGAAAATAATGTCCATATGCACATGTGAACATATGTTTTTATTTAGTAGCAATAGCAGAAATCATGATACTGGCTAATAAAATAATAGACGTACCTGATAACAATGAAGCTATGAAGAACACAAAAATGTGCAACACCTCTTTCCCAGGCAGTAGGAAGAGTCCAGGATAAGGTAGTGCAAAACTCTAAGCAACAAGAAGGTTCATGCAGGAAGAAAAATCTCTGGTAAATGCTAGAGGTTCCCTGTGTCCAGCCAACTGCAGTAGTCTATCACTGGCCTGTCTTCGGTTTTATTTTAAACGCAATTCAGGATAACTGTAAGTGGTTGCTGAAATCCGATGCAGTCCAACTCCTCCAGCTACCTATTTTCCCTCCCTCCTTTGCATTGTGTCTCCATGCAGTTGCAAAGCGAGCTGTTTCAGTGAGATGACCCGCTGGATGTAAATATAAAAGATAGTAATTTGGGGTGGATTTGTTTTCCATCAGGTTAGATCTGTTGGAGTTGAACACACAGCAATGTGTTTTCTGAACCCAGCACAACAGGGGTGGTATGAGTGTGTGGAGAGCTAGACCTGCCCTTTTGGCAGGATGCAGTTTACCCATCACAATGCGAGACAGGACTGTTCATGCAAAATGGGCCAGCACCCAACTGTGAGTTAAAACCGTAATTACTTCATGTTGATAATGATGAGTGTTTGGACTCTGTCCCATGATGGATATTTGTCAGACTTTAATTAAAAAGCAGAATTTTTGCTCTTTTTCTGTCATCCAGCCTTTGCTGTTGTACTATCTGAAGCTTGCCTCCACTAAGGTGTTGGGATACCCATATTATTCAGAGCATGATAACTTCCTAAACACTTTCTAGAATTGGCACGAGCACTGAATCCATGCCATGTAACTATTTTAAAAAAGTTTAATTGAATTTATTAAATTAACTCTAACAATGAGTTAGGCAAGGTCAGTTCTCTTTGTTACCTTCCATGTGTTCATCTTAGCCATGCAAAAAGGAAAAAGGAAGATAAGAAAAGGAAAGAAGATGTAAATTTAATTTAATTATTGTGAAATTAGTAAATTTTCTAATTATTTACCACAAAAAAATAACATTTTATTGCATGTCTTCCACTGGCCTTTCCTTGGAAACTTTGTGCTCTCAAATAGATCATGTCCTCTTATCCTTTTTAGAAAGGCCTGTTCAGAGGCAGATGGTATCTACAAAGGAAGGAACTGCATCCTCGATTTCATGTGGCATGCCCTAAGACCTCTACCTTCCTGCCTTTTATCAAAAGGCAAGTGTGGCATGTAAAACCACTGTTGCAGAATGAGAGGCTGGTACCTTCAGTCATCTACCCCAACACCTTGTTTTACCTTTGGTGTAAGGAGAACATGGGAATTTATTTCCATTCTTATGTGTTCCCACTGCTTCTCCTCTGTTCTTTCTGCCCACACTTCCAAGGCCACCATGCAGCATACGGATGTCAGCTGAGTTGTCGCTGATCACAACACATCACAGGTTTTATGGGCTGTGCTCCATTTCACAGTGGTGGAGAACATGGAAAACTAGGGTTATTTATATTTCCTTGTTCTCCGCCAAGCATGTGGGCTTGCTTTGGTAGCTCTTCGCACTGTGAAATCTCTCATCTACTGCAAATTCTGTCCCCTTTGTATGCGTAAGTCATGAGTATGGATGGTCACTGAAGTGCTTCATAAACCCACCTAGAATTTTTCATCTTCAGTTTTATATGGGATGCATTAAG
Source organism: Aramus guarauna (assembly GCA_013400195.1). NCBI lineage: Eukaryota > Metazoa > Chordata > Aves > Gruiformes > Aramidae > Aramus > Aramus guarauna. The sequence goes on along the minus strand of VXBL01007899.1, from coordinate 23,546 downwards.
AAGAGTTTTGCATGGGTGATGTTTATTTATACAAGTATTCCATGCTTTATTAAAGTGCTTCTTTGTTGAAATAATAGAGCACTGTTGAGGAGAAAAAAAATCAAAAATTACAGCCTTGATTTACCCATAAAGACCACAGATATTAGGCGTTGCCTAAAACTGCCCATGTACATCTGATGGCTTACATAGATAATTACAAGGTATTCTGGCAGAGCAAGTACTAATTCTTTACCACTGAATTTCTCAACTAGGAATTGCCCAGAACAGAAATGAGTTCTCTCTGTACCCTAGGTGAGCAGATGTTTGGCTATTCTTTGACAAGATCTTGACAGTTTTAAGTATAGGGCTGGCTGACACTCAACTCTCTAATTACCTCTTAAATGAGCTTGATCCTGTCTGAATTTCAGATATCTGACATAGCAGAAACTACAGAAATAGCAGGACTATGAGCAAAAAGTGCTTTGTTGTTTTTTTTCTTTTGGAAACTTCTTCCATTGCCACCTTTGCAATAAGCCTGAAAATCCAGCTAGAAGCACTTAGCTAACTGGGAGAAAAGACATTTTTAGTACTCAAGTTTTTATCCGTTTTGAAAGAGTTCTTCTCTGCAGCAGTCCTCTCAAAAAGAGTATTATGTTTGCAGTGAAGGATGCAACTATACCATGTTGCCATTGAAAATGGTGACTCCTGGTATTCTCTCTTTCACTAATATGCACAGAATATGAATTAAATTTGTTGAAACAGTGACTCACTTTTGAGAAAGGATAGAAAGCATAAACATGACAGAAGAGTGATTTTATAAGCAAGTCTGTATGTTTCCTCTAAAGGTATTATTTTTGGTGGTGTAGAAAAAAGTTATTGCTTGCCTCTACTGACATAAAATCTGCTGTGAAAATGAAAAGTAAATCTTTTTCTGCCCACAGGCAGGAATAGTTACCCAGTCGGTGGATGTTTCTTTCACTGATGTTGGGTAACTACTAATGGGGTGAATTTTTTTCTACAACAAAGAAAAATGCAAAGCTTCATATTAAATACAGGTGAAAGTCTCTCTTGGAGAGAAGATACAGAGGGTACTAATGCACAGTATCCCTACTGCATCTCAATTCCATGCAAGGACATAAGATGCTATATGTGCATCTGTGTCTAAATGTCATTTGTATCATCGCACGTATCAAAAAAGGATAGACTGAGCATTCAGGAACTGGAGTGGGTGTGAAGACCTCTTACCTCCAGTTTTTCTGGCTGATCTACAGCAGCTCATTTAATATCTGTCTCTTAACTCCTACCTATGAAGCGAGGTGACACTTCACATACAACACCCTCGATAAAGTAGGTATAAATGCAATTACAAGTCAGAGATCATCAAATATTCTGATCATTAGACTACTCATATGACAGAAAACCAGTGTGGGGCAGAAGGCTTGCTTTGAAAGAATCTTAAACCAATTTTTGATCTAATAAAAAAATCAGTAACATTTTGTTTTAAGCTGCCAGGATGATGTGCCAGATCAGAGTGATTAATTTACCCACACACACCTATGATGCAATGCAGATGTAATCATAGCCTGACGCAGTCTGCATGGGTTTGATAAGATTTGATGTCCATTTGAATAGCATGACCGAAAATTATGGTTTGGAGTGACCATGTTCGAATGGGTAAGTCTGTCCTATAAACCTAGGCAAGTATAATGTCCATGCGCTGACTAGAGGCAAAACGCCTTTCAGCAAAGCTCTGAGGTATAAGCAGTTAAACTGGTAAATCTGCTTTTGTTGAGTGCAGTTGGCTGGGCCTGGAGAAATGGCAGGAGTACTTCTCAGCACAGACCTGCTAACAGCTTTTCCTGTTGGAGGCCTGCCCGAGAAGGCAGGAATACTGAGTGCCTTACATCTGCACCGGGAGAGAGCTGCGTCTTTATTTGAGTTGGAGTAGGAAGACGTGTTGGACCCTCTAGCTCTGTTAGAACAAGTGATACTGACGCAGAATGAATGCATAGAAAGAAACTTTCCCAACACCATCATCATGTTAGTGGCTTTGCAGCTAAGTAAAATATTCTGCCAGATCTATTTGCTTCAGAGCAGCCCTGCAAAGGGAAGGAGTCCTAGTAGCCATGGGGAGTCTCTTATCCCCATGAGAGCTTTGCCTTTTATGTTCATGTGTCTCTCCACGACATCAACCAAGCACACAGCACGCCACTGTCACACCATATACTTCATTTGTGTGTGCCAGAATAGGGGAGATGGTCTGTTCTTGTGGGTGCCTCTGTGATACCATCTCCTGCAATGACATCATGGAGATGAGCAACACACTGCTTACCAAGCTGACCTGAGGCCAGACCAGCTTAACACGCTGACGTGGGCACTGACACGCAGAAAAGTTTCTTGTGCTCCTAACTGCGCCCAGGAAGAGAGCGGCAGCTAATACCCAGAACTTCACCGGATTATTTCAATTATTGGAAAACCAGGAGCAAAAATTTCCACAGAAGAATTGAAGAAACCTGCAAAGAAATCTCCCATTATTGTTTAGATAATCAGGCATTTGTTCTATATAAATATATATCTATATAAACTCATGCACACATGTTCCTACATAAGTATGATATGTACAAAAAATATACACTAAATTACAGGTGAACACTGACATCAGAATGCATCTAAAAGCATGCCTTTTGTAATCCAGACATTTAGTTGTATTTAACATTATTTTATGTCAACTGCACATACAAAATCTCAGAGAGGACAGAAATGCAATGACAGGTTCAGTTTAGAAAACTGGCCAGCTTTACAAAATACAGTATTGGAAGCACAAATAAATAAATAAATAAATAAATAAATAAATAAATAAATAAATCCCCATACACACAGTAATTATGCCGCATCTATGCTATAGTATATATTTTGAAATAAGTAGTGTTTTTCTTTAGCAAGGCACCTAGAGTATTAACTTAGATGCTTGTTTCCTGAACACATTTGAGAATATTTACTTGTGCTTCTGTATGTTCATTTTAGAAGCATCATTTCAGCCTCAGGTTGTAGTAAGGTCATGGTGATCTGAAGAAGAAGGAAAGCAGTTTATACTCCACAACTGCAATATCTTAGAGGGCTACCAGGGAATCACAGACCTTTCAGTGCTCTACAGATGGAGGTATGGTTTGCTGTCAGTTTCCCTGTAAAAGTCAGTCAGCATCTCCTTTGCTATACTTTTAGGGCCTTTTGGAGATAATTTTTACTTAAAATTTAAGGCAAGTAAGGGCCCATGCAATGTGCTTTTCTGCCTAACACAGATCACAACTTTTTACCTAATAATTTCTGTACCAGACTTATAACCTTTGTTTGTGCTGCAGTGTCTCTCTGGGAGAGACAATCTTGATTTCAAAATGTCAAATGATACGTAATTATTTGCTGAGCACTATCATGAGTATGATATGAATTGTGAAATGAACCCTGCCCTTTTAAGTAGGGGACTTGGCATATCTTAGCATCAGCTGAACATATTGTAATGCTCTATTTCTGCATCTGAAAAGTCCAAGGGAAACAACTGGATTGATCAAGCTGGCACTTGAGAATTGAAGAAACAGGCTGTGCACAAGATGCTATTTTTTGCTGCCAGTTCCAAGGTCCTAGAAATGGCTGCATGTATAAACACGTCTACTTGTCATAGATCACTCCTGTGTAATGAGGCAAGCAGCACATAGTGCTGTAGAAATTTAAAATGTGCCAAGATGAAGGAACCAGCACCAACACACAAGCACAAAACCAGTCATGCAGAAAATTACCAAACAATACTAACCGGAAACTTAAATATGAACCCTTTTTATTAAAAAAAAATAAAATAAAAAAAAATAAAAAATCAGTTTCCTGTTTGCTTCGTTGTAGCCATTTGCTACTTTAAGAATACAAATTTATCTCAATTACTGTGAATGCTGATGACAGAAGTAATTTCCAAGGGCAGGCTCTTTATACAGCGACTAACTTCCACGGTGTCACATGCAGAGCAAGGCAATTCCTAAAATAGGAATTAGCAAGATTGGTAATAATAATCCAATCAAATCAGGCAAGTTTGGTAAACTTTCTTACTTTGTATTTGAGAGAAACTCCAAGTGATGTCTTCATGTCAGAAGACGTGAGTAATAACTTTCCTATTCCACAAACAATTAATGAGGGTATTAAAAAAGCAACCAATACAGCTGTACTTTTTTTATTTGGAGGGACAGCATGCATCATAAAATTTGGGCCTTTCATCTCAAAAAGAGAGATAAAATGAGGGAAACCTCACTACCACTCTTTGTTACTCCAAGCACTCATGCCAAAGTTCCTCTTTCCCTCCAAATTTTCTTGTCCTTCTAAAAACTCTTTTTCCCTATTTCTGCCACTCTATTACTTCCAACTTGAACTCTTTCTGGCCAAACATTCCATTTCCCTACCTCTAGCCAAGAAAGAGTTGCTACTGAGTATGCTCCTCTTCCAGCCAAAGCCCACCACAGGCTTTCCATGTTCCCATGCAGGTGGGAGAAGCCCACAGCAAAGGCATTATATTGCACTGGGGCTCTGTTGGCCTCAGGCTGCTTGCTGATCACTCTGTAAGACAAAAATGTCATAAAACTGTCCATGTTTTCCTAAGTGTTCCTAGAGGAATAACCCACATGATTGTGGTGAACTTTCCATCACTGAAATTTAAATCATGTCTCAAAGGCTTTTTCCCCTTGTGATATGCTACGTTCAGTGAAAAGATAATTCAGGGTTCTGACTATATAATCTCTCGGGAAATTATTGAATGTTTTTATAGGATTTTATTTGACCGCTGATTTTTGAAGAGCAGGTCACCCTCAGCAGGTTATTGCCAAAGTCAATGATGCCAAGTAGCTATGGCAACTTAAAGGAAACTAAAATATGCAAAGCACAGTGTTTCCAAAGAAACTCCAATTAATAAGGTGCATCACTATAAGCATCTTTGTCTTCACTCCTTTCCACACTCCTGCAGAAATACATGTTATGTAGATTCAAAAGGTATTTCCCAGAGTGAAGGTTTTACATTTGCCTGTTCTGGGGCAGGTGAATGATCTCCCAAAATTGTCTGACTACTTTGCAGCCAGGAATCAGGTACATATGCGTGTACAAGAGGCTGAAAGATTGCTGCATGTGTTTGATGTCTTAGCACTTAGCATTTCTATAGCTTCATCATTTCTAAGCTCTGTACTAATATTTTCTAACCATTCAACAATCATTCCAGGTCTGGGCAGGGCTGGGGTATTTTTTCATCTAGAGTCTTTAAACGTGTACTTATTCCTCTTAAGATCAGTAGCATAAGTTTTAGTTAAGACTGGACATTTTATAGCTATTTCATGACAGGGCATTATACATTAGGAAGATGGAGAAAAGCAGTTACGTGGATTTTTATTACTCTGTAGGTACAGGCTCAGGGAGTTGTATTTTCCTGATGCAGATTTGGTGAAGATGATTTAGCTTTCAACAGTGACCCCTTCTGGTGTGCACGGGGAGATTCTCCATGCTGCACACACCGTACTGAAACTGTCATTTCTAATATGAAATACTTTGCTTATAAAAATTATTACTTTTTAATGGTGATCTGAGGACCGTAAGTGGAAAAAAGGAGTCTGCCATAAAAGCCTAGCTTCCTTTCTGACCTTGCTTTATTAAGACATCTCTAAGTACTCTTGATTATTTAAACACTAAATGTCATTTAACCGAGATCAATGCCTCTTAGCAGAGCTGCATTACTTAGAGAATATGAATCAATGCTCAGTCCTGTGCTAAATATAGAAACGACTATAAGTAGGGGTCTTGGGCAATAATACGTGCCAAACAACTCATTATTTTCTTTCTGAAGGTGAAATACTGAAATTTCCATTCTTGCGAATCCGTCCTCCCATCCTCGCTTCTGCTTCTTTCTTTCTGAATTAAGAGCCCTAATGCCATTTAAAAGTTTAATGGCTCCTTTCAAGACCATTTGATTATAATGATCTGTGTTGTAGAGCTTTCATTCTCTACTCCTGCTCTGAGATAGTCTTCATTAATTTGTTAGGCAGGGGCCTGTAATTTTTAAGCAGAGGGGTTATAATCCCAGTACTGCAATGAAGTTCCAAATAAACATAATATATGACATAGCTAGAAATTAAAATCTTGAGTAGATTCATTGTTGCTGTTGTCTTCGTTTTTGCAGACTGCTAGCTTGTCTTCTAGGCATGCCACCATTTCATTGCAGTTGATAAGCCTTTAAAATTTATGCCTTTCTAGATGAAAAATTTGTTGTTTCTTCTGGAGCGGCATGAGATATTCTGTCACATTCCTCTGCAAAGTGACATTTCTTCATCAGTACAGCTTTAGTTCCTCAGTGCTGTTCCAGCATTTGGTTCCACTTTTTGATAGTCTGAGGGGGTTTTTTGGAAGGGGGTGGTGGGGCTGATCTAATTAGATGTGGTTCCAGTGGAAACACTTTATAGTTTGTGATAATGTGGAGCCTCTTTTTCTTCTACACACTGCATTACCCTTGTAAAATCACAAAGCCTAGCAGGAGCTGCAATCAATTTAGTTGTTCCCTTGCTCTGAAGCTGAAGCAGCACTACCACAGTCACTCCAGCTGGGTTCATATCCAACCTGCTCCCACAGACCTCTGGGGCACAGCCCACATCCCCTCCCAGGGTGCTTTCTTCCAGGGCTTGGATAACATAAGAAACTACTCCTGGTATCTAAGCAGATTCTCCCTTACTGCTGTTTAACGCTGCCACCCTGTTATCCTGCCCGTCATGGATACAGTGAACAAGTACTTCATGGTAATAACTACCTTTAAGTGACTCGGGCTCACTCATCTCAGCTGACTGTAGTCTTCTCTGCACCTCAGGCTTGGTTTCTGGGGGTCGTTATGAAAATGTCTCTGGTTGGAAGACAGAGATCCAGCCAACAGAGTGTGCCATGAATGCGATGAGCACCCCATGGGAGGGATGGCTGGAGCCGCTGTCTCCTGTCAGCTGAGGTGGGTTGGTCGTTACAGAAAGAGCTGCAATGGTCCTTCCCACAAGAAGGATGGACATTTGTCACTGTCCTTGAACTGTGCTTCTTTCATATTTTTGTTTCTGCCTCTCCTGAGTTGCTGTTTTCCCACTTGCTTTTTTCCCCCTTCCTTGCTGTCAATGCCAGACCCTGTCTCTGAGGTCTAGAGGGTTACTTTTCTGTGACAGCAACAAGCAAAGGCTACAAGCACAGCCAAGTGTTTTCAGCGGGAGCTGAAAGGTGTCACAGCTTTGTGGGAGACCAGGACAGTCAGGGAAGCAGTGAGCAGTGAGCACATCCCAGACCAACAGATCTATTAATTGAGCCTAGGGAGAAAGATACTAATGAGGAACATTGCATAAGGCCTTCAACAGAAGGTGCTGCATGGCTGAGCCTAAGATGAGAGAGAACAGGGAGAGAACAGGAGAACTGGGAAGGCTATGTTTGGGCCAGAATAGCCTGAAATGATGCTTCTTGAGACAGGTGATGGGACTGGACGGGACAGATGAGAAAGTAAGAGGTCTTGGTACTCTTCACCCAAACCCACCAGACAAGCCATGTGTCGTGAATGGGTGATTTAAGATCCTGCTGACTATGCTAATTTGTTGTGAATGACTGGAATGCACCTAGATTAAAAGAAAGGAACAGCAATATCTTTTATTGAGGTAAAAATAATAGTCTGATAGAGTTCAATAAACTCAATGGAATTTAACAAATTTTAACAGTGGTTTAAGTATAACAGTGGTTTACCAAGGTTCAACACATTACAAATCCTGATTTAGGAATCCTTGAAGAACCACTGTCAAAGGCATTAGCAAAAATGATTTTAATATTATGTTGTAAAAGCGCAACTTAACAAAGTTTGATGGCTAGGTTCACTCTATTAATTACTGCATGAAAGAAACATACAAAGGAAAATTGAGTTAGCGCAGAGTTAGAATGATTCACACAGAGGTACAACGGGTAAGGAAGACCCTTCCGTTGAGTCACGCAATTCAGAGTGATCCCCTTGCTTTCTAAACTCCTAATGGAGCTTAGGTGCAGCTAGGTCCAATCAGTCTCAGATTTGGATAATGGTTTGTGTCTATTGGAATTTATACAGTCTGTAATAATTAATATTGAGTCACTACATGGTTTAATAATGTAGAATTAATTCAGTATGTTATCAGTTACTTACCAACGATCTGTCAAGAGTAAGGGATCTGTCCGCCTTGGGCAAGGAAGGATCTCTTAGTCTCAGGTAAGGAATCCCAAACCTTGAGAGACATCCCTGCTCAAAGGGAGAGTCACCTGAAGTACAATTCAGTTGCAATTCAGGGAGAGCTCAAATGGGGCTTGTCCAAAGATCTGTGCTGGTAAAAGGTCTCTCTGCCTTGAGGAGCAAACTTGAGAGGCGGCCCATCTCAAGGGGAGATCACTGCCATGCAGCCAAGCCACCTAGCAGGGAGACCTGAAAGGTGGCTCACCTAGGCTGTCACATTTATAGAATAAACTGGTTGGTTCGTCGTCAAATTACCTGCAATGGGAAAGGTATGAATAAGGCTCCTTGTACCTACAGCTTTCTTTTTCCCTTGATAAAAGAGTCTTGGAAAAGCCTCTCACTATTTAAGTGTTAATTGTATGATTGGTGATCCAAGCTCATAGCCATTGATGCTCACTGTGTCACTCTGCTCCTTTGTGGGTTTTCAGACAACAAATTGAAACTGGAGGAGTTCTTGGCCCGGCTGTGGCTCAGGCCTTTACCTCCTTTGAAATCTGTACCCAGATACTGAAGGTTTGGTTAAGGGGTCGAGTGCATCCATCACACTGGAAAATGACTGCTCAGGACCCCATTAAGAGTAAGTGGTCTGAAGTCAGTGGGAAACAAACTTTTCTTTTTTTCTTGCAGTTTTACTGGTATTGGGATGTTTGCTCATTGATTACAATCACTGAAAAAGAGGGTGCGAATATGGGAATGATTGTTCCCTGTTTCTCAGTTACTGCAGGATTAGTTTTTCCCCAGACTGTTTCAGAACCTAATTCCTCTGCTCAGAAAGAGGAAGAGCAGCATTTCCTGAGGATCCTGGTAAAAACATCCAGCTGCTGCAAAAGGCTATTACGTGGCTTACTCATGTGTGAGACCCCCCATCATGGGAGGGGGGGGGTCTTTGCCATCCACTGAAGTTTATTTCACGACAAAAGGCATGTGGGATGGTATACATTTCAAGTACTGGGAAATCCTCCTGATGTGTATTCATTGGAATATCATTAGGCCATGTACTGCTGCCACAACTTTCCCAAATGGTGAAGTACGCTCAGGTTTAAAAGGGTGCCAGTGCTCAGTGGAGCAATATTGATGATGTTTATAGTATCTCTGGAGCTCCAAGAGCTCTGATTTAAAGTGTGCTTGCTTGTTTTCAAAGTCCACTGCCTTCTAGGTTTAGAATCTCATTCTTGTTTTCTGTATTTTTCTTCAAAGGAGTAATAGAATGTTTTATTTTTAAAAAAAAAAAAAAGCAGAAAAACGGTTTGAATATAATCAAAACTTTGAAGCAGTCAAAAATTAAAAACTGGATATGATTTGTAATTATAAGATCTTTTTCCTAGGTTTTATTGCAAACTATATGAAGATTTCCTTGTTCTCTTTGGTTCTCAAAGTCAGTTCTTTAGACTGTGGAGCATAAGAACTTTTAGTGGAAAATATCTAGAGAATAACCACTGCCAGAGAATTCTGTACTGTGTGGGTCCCTCCCACAGGGTGCAGACCTTCAGGAACAGACTGCTCCAGCGTGGGTCCCCCACAGGGTCACAAGTCCTGCCAGCAAACCTGCTCTGGTGTGGGCTCCTCTCTCCATGGGGCCACAGGTCCTGCCAGGAGCCTGCTCCAGTGTGGGCTTCCCAGGGGGGTCACAGCCTCCTTCAGGTGCCTCCACCTGCTCTGGTGTGGGGTCGTCCAGGAGCTGCAGGTGGAATCTCTGCTCCACCATGACCCTCCATGGGCTGCAGGTGGATATCTGCTCCACCATGGCCCTCCATGGGCTGCAGGGGGACAGCCTGCCTCACCATGGTCTTCTCCAGGGGCTGCAGAGGAACCTCTGCTCCGGTGCGTGGAGTACCTCCTGCCCCTCCTTCTGCACTGACCTGGCTGTCTGCAGGGTTGTTTCTCTCACATCTTGTCACTCTTCTCCAGGGGCTGCAAAAACTGCCCCTGTTTTGGGGTTTTATTTCCTCTTCTTAAATACGTTATCCCAGTTGTGCTGCCACTGTCACTGATGAGCTTGGCCTTGGCCAGCGGTGGGTCCATCTTGGAGCTGGCTGGCATTGGTTCTGTTGGACATGGGGGAAGCTTCTAGCAGCTTCTCACAGAAACCACCCCTGTAGCCCCTCGCTACAAAAAACTTTTCCATGCAAACCTGATACAGGGGTGAACTCAGTCATGCCAATTTGACTCCAGAATTAGCTTTCCAAATCATTTTCTTCAGTTTTTTTCATTCTTACAGTGAATAGTTTTTTATCAAAACCAATATATATATATATATAAAAATAAATACCAAACAGCATTAATACGATACAGATTTTTTGTTCCCACTGTTACATTTCAGTGTTCTGATCCTGCAGTGTGACATAGGCACCCAGATGCCTACAACAATATTTGGCAGCTTAAGGTGAACTGTAAACATGAAAAAATGCTTCTTAAAAGTACAGACCCCAAAATTTCCAGTGCCCAGTTCCATGAACACTCAGACAAATGAGCGGAGAAGCACGGGTGACATGATAAAGAGATATTTTTACCAGCATTCTGTCCCTCTTTCCTGTACAAAGTAAGCACTGAAATTGCTATGCAGTGAATAGGTTCATAGGTGTTTCCCCTTAAAAGAACCCCTTCAAGGGACATTCAAATTTAAGACACTACAAGTTAAGATCTTTTCTCTCTTTTTTGACTTTTTGCTCTGGTTGTTATCAGATGTACTATACTTCTTGCTCTTTGATTTCTTTTTCTGTGTCAGTCTGCACCAGAACACAGTGAACCTGTCAAGAATACTTCTAGCTGACTGACCAGTCAAAGGCAACCAGCAATTTCACAAATGAATCTGTTTAATCAAGGTATCTAAGGTGAAGAAGACACTTAGGAAGCTTTGCAGGAAAGGGAGACTGAATTGGTACAGCTTATGTTATTCTTAAGTTCGTAGGAGCAGAGTAACTCAGCTTGAGGGAAATCATTGAACAAGAAATAAGTCACTGAAGTACTTTGCTGAATCAGGTTTTAAGTGTGTACTCAGATGCAGTGGGAATTATGCATCAGCTGGAGTTTGAGCAGAATGGAAATCTTTTCAAAGTTTATCACATTCTTAACTGATATCCTGAATAAGGGTTATCTACTGGTGTAGTGCTTAAGGCCCTGGTCTGCAAGCTGCCAAGTTCCCTACACTCCCACATAAATATCCTTTAGAGATGCTTAAAGGGTTTGCGGTGCAGGCTTTTCTCCCCAAAAGTTATCTGGCAAAGTTACTAATTTCTTTATCCTCCCTTAATAATATAGTTGTCAGTTCTGTTGCAGGATTGCATATTGTTTCCTTATAACCCTTAGGCAGTCAGTCTTCTGAACCTTCTCTAGCCAGAAAAGGCCTCTCTCCACACCTGCCCGACATTAGCACTCCAGAGTGCACAAAGACATGGGTCCCTACGGCATTGCATCTGCACCCTGACACTGCTCCGCTGAACCTTGTCAGCTCCACTCCCATCACCTTGTGCAGCTTGGCAAGGGTCGCACCAATAGCGTAATAACTGTACTTTGGAGATGACATCACATTTAATCAGATACATACATCAGACTGAAACCACCTGCCTGCCTGTATAAAACCAAAACCTTTCAGATAGGACTATGCCAGAACTTGTAAAGGGACACCATGCTGCTCTTCAGCAAACACTGTTCTTCACACGGAACCCTTCAGAGAAAAAAATCTGTTCCTTCCAAAAATCTGAAAGATTGTTACCAAATCCAGCAGTTCAGAAGGCATAGCTTTCTTGCACTATTTTGGCCATGCATTTTCATCTTCATAGCTCTCCCTTGCACTTCTGCAATTTGTATTCACCTCTTCTGAGCTCGGTAATGGAGAACTTTACGCGAGAGGACTGAAGAAGCTCAGCTTATTGTGACCAGTAAAAAAGGGCTTCAAGCAAGGATGCGATTATCTCTGAATACAGTAGAGCAAACACTGGGGAAGGCTATGGACTATTTAAGCTAATGGATGATGTTGTGATCTTACTATGGCAGTTTGCTTGCAGACTTCCAGAAAAACACCCCTATAGATCTTCACAGTCTCTTAACTTTTGAAAAGATTTCTTTGTCAGCATGGTGTTAGAAATCATCCCTTCTCCTTTTATTTCTTTCTCTCAAATGGAAGATTTCACTCTCTGAAGTTTTGCAGCAGGTGGTCAATGGAGAAAATGGAGTAACTGTGGAATTAAGAAAACTATTAAACCAAGTACCCTGCTAATAAGTCATTCTGCAAATCAGTTGTACTGTATGACACAATAAAATAAACTGAAGAGCTTTTTAACCCATGAAATTTTGCAAGACACTTATGTGACCAGTACATACAATCCTACTGCTGTCATGTCTCCTGGAAGCCATACTGACCTAGTGCTTCATACACTTTGTGTGGACAGACAGCTACAGGCCGTGCAGCCCAGAGGGAAGTGAACTCCAGAATAACTCACAGGCAGGAGACAACAGCTGTTTGTGATGGCTGCCATCGCCCCACTGCAGTACAGGAAGGAGCTGGGCATGCAGAGAGACTCTGAAGTGAGCTGGATGTTGGATGCAGTGTCCCCAGTTGTCCACCTTTCCCTGGTGGTCATGGGTGAAGGTTCTGCAGTTGCCTTTCTGCCCACACAATTGCCCTTTCACGTGTGATTTTCCAGGACGGGCACCGCATTCCTCCCCAAAAACTTACAGGGTCTATAACAGGCTGTGTTACTCATATAACTGCTCATTACCACTATCATACCAGCCCATCAAAGATCTCCAAGTACTTTTAAAGTACTCATTCTCGGGAGGATTGCAAGAAGGACAGTGCTTCATTTATAGATGAAGTGAGCACAACCCTCACAGCCATGATGCCATACATAGTAACTGCAGTTCTGGCTGATTTCTGGTGCCACTGAGTGTTCCTTCAGTCAACAGGGTGGCTTGGCCAGGACTACACTGAAGCAGAGCCACGAGCAGAGCAGTTCCACAGGTGTACAATATGTGTCTCAGAGGAGAAAAATGGCACCTTCCTGCTAAGCAAGAACAGTAAGTGCTGAAAAAATAAATCACTTCGCGACTAGTAAACTTGTTGGGACAGTCCTTAAAACAAATCAGAACTACCATCTCCATCAATGTCTAATTTTTGGACAAGAACTTGTCTTCCTTTTGTATTGTCTCTCTGCAAATGCCCCTTGTCCTTACTTGTTTGCTCGTTCTTGCTACAGATGATATATTAATGCCTAATTTGCATATAGATTAAAAATTACCTTGAAGCTTATTTACCCCTTGACAAAGAAAGGCAGTGGAACACCATACAGATATATAGGTTCCATTAAGCTCATATCATGTTAAATATTAGAACTAAAAATGTTGGGGTTCAATTTTGTTTGGTCAATATCATGAACTAGACTTTAGAAAACTGCTGTTTTCATAGCAGTTCAGGTACAAAATATTATTCCAGATACTAGCAGCCAGTGCTCAGCTGTTGCTATTTACTTTAAAGTTTAAAAATATTAGGCTTGTTCTGATTATCAAAAGTTACTCAGTTTGTTCTTGTGCCTCATTGCATTAGCTTCAGCACATTTTATGAAAATTTTCTCTCCCCCTCCCTGTCTCAGACGTTGTCAGCCCAATGTGATTTCAGATCCGGCACCATGAAAATAGCCCTTCTTCCCTCTGTCTCTCTCAGCTTTGTCTCCCCACCAGTTTCTGTACCAGGACACTTCACCTTGATCCCCAGAGGACATCAGTCACTGAGGAGAGCTGCATAAGCCTGCCACAGCCAGTCCCCCACTGTAATTCTGTAATGATGGCAAATGCTTTTTTAAAAAGATATGCATATGGTAGAACACCCAGCTATCACCATGTCTTCAGTAATGCAGTCTCTGCATAGTAAGCAAGAACTAAAGATGGAAAAATAACATGCAGAAATGTAAATGAATAAAATTGTCTCTTTTGCCTTAGTTTCCTAAGGAAATTATTAAACTTTTCTGTATTAATTTACCATCTTCATATCTTCCACCATGCATTAAGCTTCATTATTACAAAACATTACACATCTTTTATCATTTCTGACTGCTTGTTTTCAGTTTAACAAGAGTAATAAAAGGAGCAATTGCTGAGAATAAGATAGGCACACACTGTCCCTAAGCTTACTAATTTTCTTTATGCGCCACGTATTACTGAAACTTCGTAGTCAGCTGAAATATGTCTTCACTGATCTATTTTCTGCCCTTTCTCAGAAAAGAATGATTCCCTTTCTGAAGAACCTTGCAAGTGGAGCATGAACTTAGTCTTTGTAAATGCATTTCAGGTATTGAAAAGACTGCCAGCATGCTGCCGGGCAGCGGCTCTCTCAGAACGGGGAGCCCGAGGCACCAGCCGGGGCACGTGGCAACAACCTTCTCCTGACGAGGGCCAGCCCTGCTGTGCCCAAGCACAGGCATCCACACCACTCACTGGCAGATATTTAGTGACATTGAGAACATGGGTTATGCTCAATTTTAGTATACAGGTGAAGCCCATGTCAGTGGACTTCTAGCCATTTTCACTCTATGACTTTAGGTCTAGACTGAGATGGCTTTGAAGTAAAAGAAGGGCACTCATAACCTTCACAAAAACAGAAACTCAGATTGGAGACATTTGCCTATCTGATTGCACAGCCCTATGGCAATGACTGAGCACCCACAGCTCAACACTTAATCCAATATTCCCTTTTCCAATGAAGTGACACCTCCTTCACAGCCAGACCAGGTGTAGGACATTGGGTTAAAAAAAAAAAAAAATTGGATGAGAGAAGACATATTGTCACCTAAGTGCTCATTATTGTGCCTAAAACTTCAGGAAAAAGCAGCTTTAACTATTGGTACATGTTCCTTGACAAGAATGCCTTTTAAGAGGGGCAGATAAAGGGTCCTCCAATGCATGTAATAAGGTAGGTTTAGAGCATCCTTAAACCTCAAGGCATTGACTGAGTCTGTAAACGTGAAGCCCTTGTGTTGATTCTCACTTGGAGCTGTTCACCTTCAAAGGCATCATTTGAAACCATTGGACTAAATCAAATAAGGAGAAAGAGGACATGAAAAGGCACATCGGTATTGTGAAATGACTCTGTAGAGGACTCTCCAGGCTCCCAGAGTGGCTGCACTCAGAGCTCACTCGGTACTAATGGAGTGCCTGAAGTCGGACCACTTTTCTGGGAAGCAGGAGTAATGGCAGCATAGCCACATCCCTTTCCAGCTCTGAAGAAACATGCAGACAGAGCAGCTCTCACTCAATGTTTCTCAGTCAGCAATAACCTCCTTTCCTGGCTTGTTTTGTCCCCCACCACAGCCTACCCAGCACTCTGAAATACAGGACGATGCTTGCCACCGAGGAACAAGAAGCACCACAGCAGAGAGGAGGGGAGAGGTATTAACCAGCTTTCATTTAAAAAAAAAAACAAAACACCATTGCTCCTATTTGTTGTTATGATTCACAAACATTGTTGAAAAAAGATCAAGTATGTAACGCAGAAGACAGAGTGCACAAGAGGGCAGGGTCAGCTTTACCACATAAATTTTTCTTCCTACTGTGTAAAATTGAAGGTATGAAGAAATGCACCATGCCCCTTCAACACAGTATGGAAACCTTATGTTTTGTCAAAAGATATGTGCAAAGCCAAATTACTAGTTTGATTAAAATCTTCCCACAGAATAGCCACCTTTTAAAATGACCACAGCCCATTCACTGTTACCCCTTCACTCCTGTGTTCATTTTGACATACATAATCTAATTTCTTTAAGACCTTTCACCATGGATCCATTGTGAGAGAGATAAGGGACAGATTTGCCGTAGAAATCACCATTTTTTGCTGCAGTAGTTTTTCTCAGTTCTCTGATCTCCTTGATTTCAAAAGAAAGGCCACCAGCTTTAATTTTTTATAAGCTTCTCTTTTCAGTGATTGCAGTTTCATTACATCCTCTTACTATATCTTGCACAATTTTATGGATGTAGTAAGTACAGGAAAGCCATATATGAATAAAGAAACCAAAAAGAAAATGCACAAATCTGAATACAGTAGATCTTGAGTTAGACTTTTTTCTTAAAAAAACCTACAAATCTTTAAGTTGCAACATGATTCCTTGTAATTATTCCAAAATCCTTGCTTTCCTGAGCTAACTGTATTTTCAAGAATTTATGATGACCTTATATATCCATTTGATAGCTGCATGGGTTTTTTCCTATACTGATACCCTCAATATAATTCTGAATATTGGTTTAAACCTACAGTCTTACCCAGACAAAACCCCTCCTTTCAGTGGGGCCAACATTCTACCCCTTAGTTTTTTTCATTGCAAGTATCAGTTTTCTTCCCAAATGATATGACCATGCCCGTACTTATCCTATAACCGTACAGGAAAAAAAAACTTTAATTGTAGTTAAGGGTTTGTCCTATGAAAACTATGTGTTCCACTCTATCTGTGTAGGTACGCCTGCATCTTGGTACATCCCCACTGCATTCATAACGTGTCATCCTGATCTCCACAGAGTATTACATGCACTGCTCTGGTAGGACTCTGACAAGTCTACTTGGAATTCACCTGTGATTGGCCTGTCTTACATAGGGTGATTTGGCATTCATATCATCTGAGCTTTAGATAATTGATACAAATAATGGTCTTAACCAAAAAGAAGTCCAATGTTTAAAAGGCCTGTAGGAAAAAAAAAAAAAAAAAAAAAAGAAGTGGGGTTATCTGTGGAAGTAGAGTGGATATTGTGCACCTGGTAGTATCAATAATACAGAAATGAATCTTGAGATGTTGTTTTTCCTTTGTATTTCATGACTGGGTTGCTGCCATTTACAGTTAGGCATATACTCACCAAATTCAGGTAAAAGCTCAAATGGGTCAGCAAGCAAATAACTGAAGTAGCTCCTAACTCACAGCTTGTATGTGCAAGCAGTTAAGGAATAAGGATTCTAAATAAGAAAAAACAAGCTTCAAATTCGCCTGAACTGCTGCTAGACAGGAATAAAAGCAGCAGCTCCCCAGTGCTGATGACTTAGAGATGGACTGACTGGCTGATGTAGATGTCTACAGGTGGAGTGGGGCAATCCCCGGGTCGACGGTGACATGGCTCTCCAGACACCACCCTCACTCCCCGAAATTCTCTGCCTTCCAGACGGGTTATTATTGCCCACTCCACCCTGAAGCTGCCCACTGACTGTAGCATAAAGACCATACATGCTTTGTTACTGATGGTGCGTATTCTGTAGATCAGACAAAACTGTGGTTTTTTAATGTTAGTGTCCCTGTGGCTTTTCCTTAAATGAGTGTCATGATTTTTATTTTTTTCCTGAATAAATCAGGTATTATTTTATGACACAAACCCTCAGGTTTTTAAAAGCTATGGCTTAGAATTGTTCTGGTTTATACCCATCTGTTTATCTGTGCAACTACTAAGGCACTTGTCCTACAGACTTTTTTCTCCCCTTTGAGTGAGGGGAGGACAAGAGTTATTGCAACAGCTGCAAGATCCTTTAAAAGGGAAGCTTTTGGTGTAACTCGGGCACTGAACTACTGTTGTCTTGGAAAATGTTTCCCTTAATGACATGCTTTGGCATCTGTTTTAATTTTGGTTGCTGACATAGCAGAGAGGATTTTGTTTCCCTTCATTATTGTTTTCTCTAGGGAGTTTCCACAGAATATATATAACCCTCATAGCTTTCTCTTACAATACCTGTGAGATGGATAATACTAGCAGCTCCTGTATTCTTTCTATACCTCTAGTCAGATCTATTAAGAATACCTTTGTTTAGTCTTTGAGAAAACAAAATATATTTTTTTACTGCCATCCTGAGGAACTGGTTGTTTCTCTGCATCATGCTGTGATAATGCCTTCAGTCACATCACTCTGGAAAGTGCCCATGTGTTTTTTCTCTATTATATTAAGATGTAAGAAGATTAAAGTTATATATTTCATTTAAGGTGATGTTTAGTTTCAGATGTTCCTAATCCAGAGTGTTTATGCCCAGTTAGATACTCAGGAGGACTTATCATTTAAAGTTCATTCAACTGGCATCAGAAGAGTAACGTTCATTTTTTATAACTAGCTAAAATTAAAGCCTAAGTCATTGAGAGTCATTTGAACGGTGCATCACAGTCTCCATGACTGGAAGTTTCCAGATGTACAAGTGCTGAGTTCTCCTTCAGAGCTTTCTGAAAGGAAGGGACAAGTCTGCATTAAAAATAGCCTGCAGTCCTGCATAGGAATGGTATTGAATGGTACCAGTATTCAGTGCCATGTCTTGGGTCTAAATATATACAAATAAATAAGCCATGCATCCAGATCTTGCCTAAATTAAGCACACAACTGATGCAACCGCATAATAACAGTGTGATGTCAGCTGGCCTTTTGTCCACATAAAATAGGATTTTAAAACAGTATCTAAGGATGACTGAGTTGCAATAAATACTAATACCTTTAAAAAATACAAAATTTCATTCACATTTCCTTTATTTTTCCCTTTCATTCACTTAGCTGTTTTGGGGATTGTTGATCTGAACAACTTGGACCCTTTTGCATGTGCGTAGAGCTTTTGTGTGTCCTCTTTCAGATGTCTGTCTTCCTTAAGTATTCCAGTCACACCAAGGGCTGAACATATGAGAACCATGCCGTATTTTTAGTCCCCTTCCCTACCTTGCTTCAACAAGACTCCTTTTCAGCATGAACAAAACCAGCCTCTGGTCTCAAGGCAGGCAAGAAGAACTCCTGGATTTCAGAGGACCTTCTCAAGGGTATTGTCTCTAATCCCTGCTACCTCCTGTAGAGACAGGTATGAGCAGGAGGTCAAATGAGCTTTCCTTACACCAAAATGGATGGGCATGTTGCATTACTCCTCTCTTAGAGACAGATTAAGCTCATTGTAGCTGAAGCAGAGATTTGTGACACCTAGAAACTAACAGTGCACTGCTTAGGGTATAACCAACATTAGCTTGCCCTGAACCCAATATAAGCTTACTAAAACGTGTAACCAATAGCAGCATGTATTTTGTGCCATTGTGATAGCATAGCCATACACAACGCATAGGCATTTTACATAACATGCCTGAGCAACGTGACCACCAACGGGGGAAACAAGTATACATATAGCTGCACACAGGAAGCATCCAACTAAGAAAAAGTTGCCAAAGGACAAGGTAAATACAAAAGGCTGCAGTGGGCAGGACAGCCTGCTGCACACAAATAAAGGGTGACTGACAAAATCAGAACTGAGGTAAGCAGTAAGGAGAGCAGATGAGATCCCTCTTTCAGGAGGGGGGCAAAGAGCATATAAACATCAGGCAGGGAGAGGAAAGACAGAGAAGGAAGATGACAGGCCCACATATGATCAGACTTCCCTTGTTGAAGAGCTCTCAAGCCTAATCGCCTCCACCTCCATGACCAATGCCACCAAAGACCCAGCTATCAGCCCTGATGTCATGGCATCGGCTTTGTGGCACCACATACACAGAGGTTATTTAGGGTATCAGTGTTAAGGACAAACAGTTTTACGTATGTAATGAAGATGATTAAGATTGTGTAAGTACTAACAGTTACCACAAAATGAGTTGTTAATGGATGAATTTAATAAAGGCTTTTGAGTTTAAAATTGGCCTGCTTTATCAGCCTGCTAAAAACCTGAATCATAATGATCTCTAATTCCCTCTATGTAAACATATATTTAGTTGCAAGATTACCCTCCTTTTAGCTTTAATGATCACGGAGTAAAAATGTGAACAATTATCTTTTACGGGTGCCATGTTCCTTGATTATAAAGTTTAGCTCATCCTTGCTGTAAGGGTACTGTGTCTGAATCCTACAAGGACACGTGCCTCATTCTCAGTGAAAAGAGTTAAATAGAGGCAATGCATGTAGCAATGTGAGCATCTCAATGATCAGAAAGTGCCAAGCTGACTGAAGCTTGTGCTATAACTACTGCAGATAAGTAAACAAATAACTTTTCAGTGTAATCTGACTGCTGAAATGTTGTTTGCAGGCCACCTTCTCTGGTGTAAGTTGGCCAAGCTCCATGACAGTCAGTCCATCAGACCCAGCTGAGATACTGGTCCCACCCATAAAAGCTAATACTTTGCAATTTGATCACCTTTCAAATACTTGCTGAAATCTTTAACAACTAATCGTCTGTCTGTGTCATTTTTAAATGTGTCACTGCTTATGTATCTAGTATGGAATCTCCTGATGCTGTCAACACATGCTCTACATCATTTTTAATCATGTCTAATTTTGCAAAAGCATACTTTTTAGCAACCCTATAGTTTCAAAGGAGATGTGTGCGTCTTGCTGTCCTTCATTTTACAAAGACATAACTAGAATTTCAGCTCCTTTTCCCATTCCACTGTGGTTTGTCTGAAGACTTTTTTTCTTTTAACTTCCGTACAAAAATTTCAAATGGAAATGGTAGTGACAGATTACAGCAGCCTTGTGTTTAATCAGCAGTGCTGCCCATCTGCCCCAAGCATTTGGTTTGCATATTCTTGAGTTAGATGCCACATCTTCTTCAAATTTATATCAGAAGGATATAACCTTGCTAGGCTGCATCAGATGTCACTGCTATTACATTTCTGGAGCTGATACTGTAACTGAAAGCCTTCTCTGCCTGAATCTTGGGCTTTTACAATTTTTTTGTGTTTAGCTGAAACATTGCTCAAGCATGCCTCTAACACTGCATACAATTGATGTATTTTGTCATTTTTATTTTAAAAAATACTAAAATTATACTCCACTAGGTATTAGGAAGTTGGTAATATCTTAAAATATTTAATAATGCACTTAAAGTTCAATTAAAAGTGTCCCTGTGACTTTGCAGGCTGAAATAGAATAACATTATAAAAGATCCTCAAATTAGGTTTCTGTGAAGTAGAGATTAGAACCAGTTATGCAATACTAGGCAAAAGAGAGTTCGTTTGCGTTTATAAGCTGATTACACTGCTCCCTTGCTCTGACTAAAGTGCCTTCATTGTCCCACTTCAGATTCTACTGATAGTGCAGACAATTTTCAATTCCTAAAATACATATTGGTATATGTAATACCATTAGGAACACCCTTAACTTCTCTGAGCATGCATTAATTGTAACTTCTGTGAGACTTGGTAAGTGTTTGTGGATCTAAAGCTTATGACCTTCCATGACATGTGACATTTTGTCTAGTCCTCAGTGCCAGTGGGAGTTAGGGGCTGACTAGGATTCCTCCCCACTGGCTTGTTAAAGCTTCCTCTGCTCTTTCCTACAATCCTGTGCAATGTAACGTACAAGAGAAAGCCTAGGTAATAACAGTTACTCATTTAAATCCCTGAGGATTCACATATGCCCTTCCATATCTCATCTTATGCCAAGGTAGCTAACTGAGTTCCTGCGAGGTACTTCCTTCGATGAAAGGAGGGACAGCAGGTCTCAGACTAGCCTGCTCTGTTACCTACTACATTTCCTGGGGCTTACACACGTTGCTAAGATGACTCACTTTTTCAGTTTACAGATTTGCCACACCACTCCCCGATGTAAGAAATGCTTCACTTGTTATATAGCTCATTTAAAACCACCCTAAAAATAAGCCAGCTTGAAGTGAAAGACAAAGTGGCATCATAACTTCTAACAGAGCACCATTACAAATGTTCTTAATAAAGTACGTAAGTGGAGCTGGAGCTGGGGGTTGTTAAAGTGGATATTGGATGTGTTTGCACCATGATCATACTTAAATTCCTTATGCTTCAGGCTGCATGCATGAGACAAAACCTTCTAATGGAAGAGTTTCCTGCTGGTAGCCAGCTCTATTAGTTTCTTTGGGCATGGAAATGTTCTGTGATTGGACCACAAGACCTCCACTCTGTCTGATTATGCAAGTTTCGGTCTTGATGTCATGTAAAACTTCTTCCTCCCGCCTGGGTGACTAAGGATGCTGCTTTTGTAGAGTGAAGTGTCTTCATCTGTTGAACGTAATAATTAACACCATTTGCACCCTGACAAAACACTCAGCAGAAATATTTGAATGGGAAAATGTAAGTGGCTCATTACCAGCTCTTGACTGAGATTAGACATGACCATAATTAATCACTGCAGGATGACATTAAGCTCTGTTTGGCTGACCTCCTCCACAATCTTAAAGAGAGCAAAACAATTACAAAATGTAGATAACAACATGGTATGTGTTCCTTACTCCTTTGTGTTCTTTTGAAAATTGTCTGCACCTTTAGCATTGTTTACAATTTCATATTATTTCTTCTATCAACAAAATAACTTAATTGGCTTTTACATGTGTTCTGTTTGTACAAGAGTCTTCTCAGATATGCATATCAAGATTGGATTTATGCTTTACTTGACAATACCTGGACAACCTCCAATTAATATGGCAGTAGAACTTACAGAGCAAGGGCCATCAGAGTCAGGAAGGTCAAGGATGCTAATTATCAGATATACTAACCCTCATCATGAAAAATCACATATGGCAATCTTCAGAGCTATAGCACACAAAACTCAATTACATCTGAATTTCTAAGTGGCAATCAAAGAACTGGTGAGTTTGTACCATCCCCAAAGACGCTGTTAACAGACTGTAGCTGTAACACACTGGAATACAGGCCAAGAGGGACCTACTTCACTTTATTCAACAACTCTCTAAATGTCGCAGAAATTCCTGGATTTTTTTGAATGAACTAAAATAACTCTGTCTATTTCCTGTCAGATATGTGGGAGTCAGGTAAAACAGTGTGGGTATTTTTGGTCTTTATTTTGGAATACACATTCTGAAAGATGCTCCGGCACTGAACTGTTATCATCAGAGGAGGTTTAGCAATAAGCATGTTTCAACATTGTTTGAATGCCATCTCAGAGTGAAAGCACATAACTTGGTCACAGTTATGCACCTTTAGGTTGTCAGCAGTGTTCCCTTAGTGGCTGGTGTTTCATAGAATCATAGAAACATAGAATGGTTTGGGTTGGAAAGGACCTCAAAGATCATCTAGTTCCAACCCCCCTGCCATGGGCAGGGACACCCTCCACTAGAACAGGTTGTCCACAGCCCCATCCAGCCTGGCCTTGAACACTGCCAGGGATGGGGCATCCACAACTCTCTGGGCAACCTGTGCCAGTGCCTCACCATTCTAACAGTGAAGAATTTCTTTCTAACATCTAATCTAAATCTACTCTCTTTCAGTTTAAATGCATTAGCCCTTGTCCTGTCACTACACCCCCTGATAAATGCCCCCTCTCCATCTTTCCTATAGACCCTTTAGGTATTGGAAGGCCAGAATTACATCTCCTTGGAGCCTTCTCTTCT
>VXBL01007897.1:351057-375893 GCA_013400195.1 Aramus guarauna | reverse complement strand
GGCTCCCGCGGGCGGGCAGAGCCCGGCGGCTGCGGGAGCCGGCGGAGGGTACCTGCCCGCCGCGCCGAGCCTCGCCGCCCCCCGCCCGCAGGAGGCCGCCGCGGTAAGGCCGAGCCCCGCCGGGGGCGATCGCGGGAGCGGGGTCCTTGTCGGTCGGGAGAAGTTGGGCTGAATCCTCCCCCCCCTCCCTCCCTCCCACTCCCGGGGATGCAGGGCATCCTCCCCCTCGGCTCTCCCCCGGTCCCGGCCGGTGGGACGGGGTCGGTGTCAAGGGAGGAAGGACCCCCGCCGGGCTGCAGCCCCGCAGCTCCGCAGGCTGCTCGGAGACGTTGCTCGGCGCTGCAGAGAGGTGCTGGCTGAGCGGCAGGGGGGATTGCCGGTGCGACGGTAGAGAGGCGTAGGTGGCACCTGGTCTGGGCTGCAGGTGTGACAGTACATCGCATGGCTGTGACGTGGTCCCGACTGCTGGTTTAACAGTACATCGGCTAGGTGGGACTCGGTCCGGATTGCAGATGCAACAGTGCAATGTATAGGTTGGACGAGGTCCAGATCACAAGCGCAACGATGCAGCATACAGGTGGGAGTAGGTCTGGATTGCAGTTGGGAAGAGACCGTGTACAGGCTGGATGGGTTTCGGATCGCAGTTGGAACTGCGGAATGTATAGGTGTGACATGGTCCTGATTGCAGTTACAGTTGATGTGTAGGTGCAACATGGTCCAGATTACAGGTGTGACAGTGTGATGTGCAGGCAGGATGCGGTCCTGCTGTGCCTGGCTGTGACAGTGTGTCTGCTAGCGTACAACGTACAGCCGCTGTCTCTGCTCCTGGGGCTGGGTCAGTTTTAGGCTTTTATTTTGAAAGATTCTGTTTTCCAGTGGTTTTTGGACAAGGTCTCCCAAGTCCTGCCCAGCTTTACTTACATACTTGTCTTGTGCCTCATCCTCCCTTTCTCTCAATAGCTCTGCAATGATGAAGTGGTTTCTTGCAACATCAGCACCCGGAGCTGAATTCCAGAGCTCGGGGGTGGGGAAGGAGTGCTTGGACACACTGGTCTTAGGAGAAATACCCCAAAACGGTGTTCATGGTCCTCCCTCCCCATACCAGATCAGCATTGTGAACTGTGCATCATTTTTCTCAGATTCCTAAGACTGCAGGTTGTGAAACGCATCAGGCACCCTGGTAGACTGCGAAGAAACTTCTAGCCTAAGTCAGCTTTAAAAAGAAAAGTTGGAGCCAGCAGAGTTACAGTAAGGTTGCAATCGTCCTACTGAACTTGCTCAGAATTTGGGCTGTCTGGCCACTAATCGCGTTTCTCTTCCATCCACTTAAGCTTGTTTTTCCACTAAACACAGGAGCAATAGCTGCCAAAATTGCAGGCGGGGAGAGGATTGCAGGAACCTATGAGCATATGTGATTTTTATTTTTTTTGTCCTGTTATAACTTAATAATCCCATTCTAGGCTGTTGTCCAAGAATTTTGCTTCAAAAATGCAAGCAGTGTACAAGACCCATTGTGCAAAAGATAATCTAAATGTAGGACAGGAAGGGACCTGGCAGGTCAGCAAATCTAAGCACTGAATGATATTACG
Source organism: Aramus guarauna (assembly GCA_013400195.1). Lineage (NCBI taxonomy): Eukaryota > Metazoa > Chordata > Aves > Gruiformes > Aramidae > Aramus > Aramus guarauna. Next base: position 374,304 of record VXBL01007897.1, on the reverse strand, counting down.
CCTTATTGCACACCACTGTAATTCATTTGTTCTCAGTCTCCAGGGAAGGGGAAGTTTCAGAACTTTACCGAACTGATATTATATCTTTTCTCCCAATATATGGCTTTCTCTTACTCTGTATTTGCACAATGATTGCTCAGTTCTTCCAGTCTAATGCTTTTCTCTCTTATCAGTATAGAAATAACAGTTGCATGCTTTTCTCTTTACTGTGCAATGCCAAACAAGATAGAACTTGCCGTCTGCTTGCGTGAAGCAGGCTCAGCTTCTGCTGGTCGCCAGCAGTCCTGCACTGGGCTTCTCCCTGTCTGGTTTTCCTATGGATGAACAGAGCTGCAAAGCTCAGACATTCATCCAGTACCTCTTGTGCTTTGGCACCTCATCTAGAAATAAATACCTCACCCAGCAGGTATTGCAATTAACCTCCTCGTCAGACTCCTCCTGTCCTATGATGAGGGTGAGAAATTGGGATTTTCATCCCCAGGTGTCCGTCTGACTTTTTTTTTCTGCTATCGGGTCTGATCGTACTCCAGCCCTCTTATAAATGCTGTTTTCATCGTATATCCCCATTCTCTGTGCTAGTGCGGCATTCTCCCAGCTTTCTCCCACCTGCTCTGTCGTGAAGGGAGGTGCTAAGTAGGATGGGGTCTCCCTCGCTTTTGGTAGCAACTCCTGCCAAACTCAGACTGACCCCTTCTGCAGGACTGGCTGTCCGATCCTGTTAGGTCTGTACCCTATTTATTACAAATTTTCATGTTTCATGGCTTAACTCCCAGTTTCACCGAGCTGTCTAGCAAATGGCTGCACTTCCAATGTTGGAAGCCGAACACTACCCATTCCAAGTGTGCCGGATAGGTTTCCCAGAGCAACTGAGTAGAAAATTGTTCTTATCAAAGCAACCTAAGTTGCATTTTGTCCCTCTTTCCCCCCCATTTACTTCCGTGTCTTCAATTATTATTATTTTTCTGCAACGATTATTCTGTTGACAAGGGATTTTTTAATCCCACCCTTGTACTGTAACCAGCCATGAGTAGAACATGGGAGTAATTTGGCGTGGGTAGCTACACAATGCCATAGATTAGGCAGCGAACAATATTCATAGAGCTGAAACAGTTGGGGGAACTTCAGACAAACTAAGTGCTCATATCTGAGCTCAGATTTATCTCTCAGTTGAATATCCTCGTTCTTAATATTTGCAATAAGGTCTATCAATAATGATTCAGAGGAAATACCACCCACTGAATCAACAAAGTCAACTCATAGGATCACACAGTAGCACTTGAACAAATCCAGCTCTGCTTGGTGCAAAATACCATAGTCAGTAGGTGCAAACAAACGCATCACGAGGAGTTATCCCTGTTCCATTTGTTAACATTGTACATTGCTTTTTATTCAACGAGGTGAAAAATAGCTAAATATTTTGCAGAAGCTAGATACGGCCCTGCAGCGTGATACCCCTGGTGTTCAGTGCAGGAGTGAGGCTCAAGAATGACTGACTTCACACATCTGACCTAATATATTACAATCCCCTTGGTATTACCCACCAAACTCAAGTTTATTCCAGTGTTCCTCAGCGTTGCGTGTGCAGCAGTTTATCATACAGTGCTTGTGAGCGTTGTGCTGCAGAAGCTGCCTTCATCTCCCAGTGGCCAGAAAAAGCACTGAGAGTGCCAAGTGCTGCAACACACCAGGCAAATGATCTGTATTTTAATTATACAGAGGGCTCTTGGGTCCTGGGCTGTCAACTGAGGTGCTAAGACCAAATTGGGAGAAGGAAAAAGTTATGTCAAATTTTGGGCTTTGGTTTTCTCCTTCTAACGGAGGGCAGCATCATGCTGGTAGGTCTGCTCTGAGCTTAGGCGTGGGGTTTGTCACGGCATTCCAGTTGTTCCAGTTCTGCAGGTGTGCTGTACAAACTGGAATGAAACGCAAGATGGGAATGCTTCAAAAAAGGTGATGCTATGTTTATATGACTTGTCAGTGCCACTTAGGATCCTTGTCCAAGGCAAGTATCGTCTGGTTCCATTTTCTTAGGAAAAAACGGCCAAGTCTTGTGATAGCTTCCAAACGTCGTAAGTGATAGATGAGGAACCAATTTGATGGAACCGAATGTGGAAACAAAGAGGAACAGGGTGTGTGGGGTTCATGAGCCCCTGAGTCATAGCCTAGCATCTACAAGAGTGGCCGCAGTTAAAAGTAGTTGCATGATGTGGCAGGGGAGCATTTGTTCCTGTTTAGTCAACCTAGACTTTCACATCTGCAGAAAGCTTCAGGAGAGGGTCTAAGAGTGTGATGGTTTTTCTATTTGACGTCATGAACAAGAATTGTTCACGGATTCAGCTGTTTCTACTATTTTGATACCTGAGCTGACATTTCAAATTGCAGGAAATGCTGAAGCCACAGATCAATGAAAACCTTAAGTAAGCAATAGTGTTTGCAAAAAGCTCTGTAACATTTGATGGTGTATTTCAAGGTGCTCTGAGAAACCTATTGAGCTGATAAAGGAGACTGGGCAAAGCCAGGAGGAAGTCTGAGAGCCAGTGGATGAAGTCCTCATCCCAGCATTGGAGTCACTCAGCTGGTTTCAAAATGTTTAAATACCCTAAAAGTAACAGCTCATTTCAGAAGGGATATTGCTCCAGCACTATGTGCAATAAAAAGAAGTAAAGGCAAATGAAGAGCTGCCAAATTTTGTAGCTGGTAGAACACAATGTTGAACTTGGCATGGTTATAGTAGGTATCACCAGGTGGTGCTAATTTACATTGACTTCCCATTTGTTTTTCTTACCACGACCATTATTTTGCCTTGGCTGGGGTCTATATGGTATTCATTTGGGGGAGTGTTTAAGGGCCGAGGAGGAATTTGCTCTTTGCATTGCTGCTCCATTAGAGTCTGTTGCGTGGACATCCTCAGTCAATCCTTGGTGCTGGGAGGACTTTCCCAAACAGGACATGAGAGAAACTCCAGGTGATAGGTTGCATAGCTGCTCGCAGAGTACCCACAGGTTCAGTGACACTGATTTCTCCCCAAATGCGACTTGCAAAGCCTTCTGTTGCCTCTGCTGCTCCCAAGCTGACGGTTAATGCTGACGCGGACAACACTAACGTTGCAGCAAGCCGCCTTGGGACTGCATTGGTCTCCACTTTTCCAGCTGGGACAGCTGAGTCACGTTTTAACGAGCACGAACAGGGAAGGAATTTGGAGATCACTCCAGGAAAGTGTGGGAAAGGAGGCACTCTGCAACCGTAAAACCTCTAAATTTAGTTATAATTTAAAATGGAAAATATTGGTGATTTTGCCCTTGCGGAGGTCAGATGAATTTGGAGACCTGCAGGTTTGCTCCGCTCCTGTCTGCTCTGCAGCGAGCCTCTCCACGGGGAGTCGGGGCCGCCTGCCTCCCCTTGTCCCCTGGCAGGGCCGGTGCCACCGGGGCACACGTGCCAGCCCCGAGCTCGTCCCTTGCTGGAGACACAGCCCCTTTCCAACCTGCCCTGGCAGGCGCAGGGTACGAAGGGAGGGAAGCTGCAGCGGAGCCCCCTTCCTCTCCGAGTCGCTGAACAAGAACGGCATCATTTCTATTTATTTATCGATAGCTTTCGTGAGCAGGTCTGTTTGTGTCGGTGTAGCTAAGGAATAACTTTGTTACCCTCCGCTCTGTCGGTTAAATTGCATTATTTTTAATGAGGCAGCTATCTCTGTGCTGCTTCTGTTGTGCTGGTTTCCCCTCTCTGTCTGTTCCTTGTCCATCCTGGGTTTTGTTAAGTCATCGCACGGCATTCGCTGAGAGCAGTGAGCGAAGCGTTAGTGTTGTGTTCTGACAGAGGCCCCAGGTGGAAACAGAAGTTCCCGTAGTACAAGGTAGCGGCTTTTTGTGAGCGATGGCTTTCTTCCCGCAGCCTGCCAAGAAACCAAGCCGTGGCAAATCAGCTCTTTCCACCGCCTGGCCCAGACCAAGGTACTTCACCTAAATACAAGGATGGTCCCTGCTGCCAGAGAGTTTACTCTGGGGGGTGGGCTGGGTGTGCATCCCAGGGGGGCTGCGGGAGGAGAGGCAAAGCCGCACGGCTCTCCCCGTACCGTTAGTTTGGCACTGGCCCGTCTCTTCCAGCCGCGCTGCAGGGCTGCTGCCCAGGGCCGGGCTCATTGCCTCTGGTGCAGCGGGTCCCTCAGGGGCTCGGAGTGGCACCCGGGGGTTCTGGGGTCCGGCTTTGGGGTTTTGCCCCCTTTGCTGCCCGCAGCCGCGGACCCTGGGCAGCTGCCTCCGCTGCGTTGGTTGTGTGAGTAAGCCTCCCTCCCGCCCCAGAAACAGCCACAATCTCCTCCTTTGTGTGTTTCTAGCTCAGAAAAGGCTGATTCATTCTCTGAAGCAGATTAATTACTTCTGCTATTTAAAAAAAAAAATATATAAATCCTTTAGAGTTGGTCGGCTTAACTTTCAGCTGCGTGTACAATGCAGTAAAGCAAATGTGCTCTGGGCCAGAGCAAAAAAGTTTGCATGGAAAAAGAAGCTGTGGGTTGCAGTATTTACCTTGCAGTGGGCTCTGCAATTCAGGAAATATTCGTGAACGTGTCTTGTTCTTGACTTATATGACAAATGGTGCAAACTTGAGCCCGCCATGAAGGTGAACTGGGGAACAAATATTTTTATTCCCTGATACATTTTATTACTTGTTTCCCTTCTGGTTTGCATCATGCTGATGTGACACCCGGCTCCACGAGTAGCTTGCATCCAAAGCCAGGCTGAGCTGCTGCATTTCTTCCTCGGAAGGCGGCTTTCCAGCCTGCTTGGCTCTGCTCACTTGTTTATTCACTGATGGGCTGTAGTTCCACATTTCAGAACAAGCTGTCCAATATTCATGAGTTATTTTGTATTTACCCAGGCCTGAGGCTTCTTTTATAAGCCTGGGGATAAATTCTGGGGTTTGTTTTTTCCATGACTGGAAATGGACTGAACCTCCACAACCATTACCAAGCCCTGACTACGGCCTCTCTTTGTCTAGAACAAAGGTAGGGGAAAGGACTATCCCGTAGCTAAATTGATTTACAACCCCGTAATTCTCAAACCCCTGTTCTGATAACACTTGTAAGGAAGTGTTGGAGCAAGCCATATGTGTAGAGATGACTCACTTATAAAATATCCTAATATTAGTTGTATATTTATGTATCAGATAAATATAGTGATTTTTCTCTTGAAGATCAATGACAGCCACATACTCAGCTGGCGTAAAGCACTGCAGCTGTTTGGACTATGCAAACCTGAGGATATGACTGAATAGCTGTTTTCTTTGCAAAGAAAAAAACAATATCAACTAATTGTTTCTGAAGTGATTTAAATTATTACACAGGAAGAACTAAAACAGATCAAAGTGTTGGTATAAGATACCCTGCATGTAAGCTAGCCCTATGTAAAGTAAGGTCATTTTGGCCCAGCATGAGAATTTCCCGTCATAAACCTCCAGCTGTTTGGGCCATATTAAAATCCCTTCACATTAATTCCAAGACTGAGTTAGAGCTGGTAAGATAATATCTAGCAGGACAACTTTAGGTCCTCTCAAAACAGTTGGGCCAAGTACTGTAGCAAAGTGAAGGGTTAAGCCAGTCAATGTTCTAGGATTGCTGCCTTATAAAATAGGGACTTCAAACTCTTTCACCCAGCAGTACAGAAAATAGTCTGAAGGAATCTTTGGAGTGGATTAGTTTTGAAATCATGCTAAGCCACTCTTCTGCAAGAATTTATTTTAAACGGCTCAAATGCTTAACTTCTTGAATTAGCAGCTGAGCATATTCTCTGGTTACTCTTAGTAGCGTTCATAGTCAGACAAGCTCACAGGAAAGTACCTGGGAAAGTATCTGGGTCAGTTCTCTTTAAGGTGTGCAATATGTACTTTGCCTGTGCCATTAGGAATCCTGGCTGTGGTCAGCCTTATCTCACCCAAAATGTTGGGGAAGTTTGCTCTGGGGCTGTTCAGCAGGTGAGATACCAGCCGCTGTGATTCATCAGCTGTTGAATGGAAAAGCTGATCTCTGCACGAGGGAGTTGCATTCGCAGCCTGTTTGGAGAACAGCTGGAAAAATGCTGCTTTCTTATGTATCATTCTGGTGTCTCGGTAGCTTTTGTCAGCAGGGACTTCAGTAAACATTAATACGGATCCGGGTAGTTCTTCGGCTTAGCGGTGCCTACAGCCCTTTCCCCTGTGGACTGTTTTTTAGGGAAGAGCTATTTGCTGCCTGAAGATCTTCATCCTTGTACAAGCGAGGAGGGTTTGTGCCTGTGCCGGAGAAGCACAGCTCAAACCTGCGCGGAACCTGCCTCTCTCCCTCTGGGGCAGGGCTCAAAAGCTCTTTTTTCTGTGACTACATCTGCTCACTACTGCGGCACCAGCGTGTGTGCGAGGGAGCAGAGTTCAGCCGTCTCGGCAGCCTTCATCCTGGCAATTCCTAAGCGGTTCCCCAGCAGCCTTATTACGGGTGTAATATATGTATGCAGGATAAATAAGCCGAATAAATATCAGGCTCTTTACTCAGCCTGCGCTTAGGAGCACATACCTCCTTTACAAACCCATGCATGGGTCTGCACCCTTTGCTCTGCGTAGAATTGCTGGTGCAGTTTGGGGTTTTGGCAGGAAATTTTGTCTTGACCTGTCCAAAAAAAGCACTGAGTTCTCCATGGTTAATGGTGTAATCTCCCCAGCTGGAAGCACCCTCCCCAAAACAGGATGTTTTTTTGTTGCAGAAGCTTCCTACCAAAAGAGCTGTGGAGCGAATGTTTTGGATGTTTAAAGCAGATCGACGCCATTAAATACAAAGTTCCCGGAAATATGCATGTGCTGGCAGTAGCACAGAGTCCTTTATTTTCATTATCTGAAGTATCCATCAGATAAAGACTGCTTCAGAAGGCTTTTTTTTTTTTTTTCTTCCTTATAGCATCATCTAAAGCGAATGTATTCAGCAGAAAGGCAGAGAGCTGGTCTGTGACAAGAGAGCTGGAGGGGTGTCAGTCTCCGAGGTGGGTAGGGAAATTCAGTAAGCAAAAGATTGAAGATTTTAGATTGGATGTTAGGAAAAATTTCTTCACTGAGAGGGTTGTCAGTCATTGGAACAGGCCGCCCTGGGACGTGGTTTGAGTCACCCTCCCTGGAGGTATTTAGAAGACACATAGATGTGACGCTTAGGGACGTGGTTTAGTGACGGACTTGGCAGTGCTTGGGTAATGGTTGGACTTCATGATCTTAAAAGTCTTTTCTAACCAAAAGGATTCTATGATTCTAAGAGCAAACAGTCAGCTTTGCAGCTCCCCATCTTCCTGGCGCGACTCCCTGAGGATGCTCGGACGTCTCTGCTGCCCAAGGAGGGAGCAAACCAGCCGCTTTCACCGTGCTGTCCCAGTGCCTGGGAAGGTCATCGCTGGCCCACCCCGTCTGCTCCTCAGCAGCTCTTTGGGCATCTCCTGCTGTCCCCACAGCACAGCGTCATGCTGCAAAGGCCAGGCACCTTCCCTTCCATGTGGGCAGGGGGAAGATTGTGGTCTCCCCCTAAATTCCTGTGTCTTCACCTGACCAAACCCCCTTTCAGTGCCCTGTCAGCGCTTGCTTTGACACTGGTCCTTCTGGTTGCTTACCACAGAGTTCGGTTCTCAGTTGAACAAAGGAGTGTTGTTGAATTATCCCGATTTCCTTCTGGTCCCCTGATTTTCCCCCTATAAACATGTGGTTGTCTTCACTGGCTCCACGCAGGCCGCAGTACCCAACAAGCCGGTCCCAGAGGTGCGGAGGCGAATGTGACACCTGTAATTCTTGAGTACTGGCTGTGCTGATGTTTAGTAATTTAGTAGTGCGCGATACTAGGCATTTTAGGCAGGATCACCTAAAAAGAGCTATCACAGCACCTCTCCCTGCCAGCCCAAAATGAGCTGGGTGTCTCCTTCCCAAAATCCTTGACAACTTACAAGAAAAGCCACTGGCACGGGAGCTGATTTGTCCCATAAATGTAGAGCAGCAAGAAGACACCAATTGCTGTGATTAGGAATAATCTAATCCCTATGGGCAAAAGGGGTGTATTTAGTTCTGTTTAATTGCATTCCTGCATTGCATGGACCTGCCACGTGGGCAGGGGAGGCACCGTGCTGAGATCCAGAGGCAGCAGAGCGATGCTGGAGCTGTAGAGGGTCTCAGCTCTTCTTTGCCTAATGTGGGACTAAACTTTCAGTTCTTGATTTAATCTGTCTGACTTTGATATAATTACTGTTCAGAGGGCCATGGAATCGTCTGCTAGAAAATCAGGGTGAAATTGGGCTGGTTTGCTGGGGGGGGCGGGGAAACCACTAGCCCTTTCTGAGCGAACTGAAAGCAAAGTTGCTGGGACAGAAGGGATGTGAAGGGATGGATCCCTAAAAGTATTTAACACCTTTAACATCCCACATATCCCTGTGGTTTGGGGGCAAATCTTTGCTCCCCAGGGCAGCACTCAGCTCTCCTGGGAGATAAGCCTTCGGACTCCCCACCAGCACGGCTCCCCAGGTACATCAGCATCAGCATGGGGCTGGTGCTGCTTCCTCCAGAGGAAGAGGAGGCCACGAGTGTCAAGGAATCACGCGCTTCGCAGGTGATGCCCAAAGCCTTCAGGCAGAGACGCAGCCCCATGCGTGGACTTCTTCTGGTCATGCCATGAAAAGCGAATGCCTGTAGTTACAGGTCAATGGACCTCGGCCGGGCGCTGAGCTCGGCAGGGTGCAGAAGCGTCCGTCTGTCTGCCCCCACACAGCCTGGTGTTAGAGCGGGGTGAGGGCACGGGCAGCTGCCTGCAGCGGGCAGGCAGGGCTGCAAACACCTGGAAGCAGCACAAGTGATGCACGAGCTGGGAGCAGGAGCTGGGATCCAAACCCCCTCGTTTTTCTCAGCTACTGCCCATTGCCACTGCTCTTCGTGTGCCATGGGGCTTGCAGAGGGACACTGCAGCTCTAGAGCTGTTTTTTTCTGCTTTTTAGCCTGATTTCTCGGGTTCTGCTTATTTTTTCACATGGGAAAGGACACAGCCTTTCTAAGAACATAAATATTTCTGGCATATCTCACCGCTCCAGGCTTCAGATGAAACCTGATGGGAGCTGATAGCCCTTTAAATTTCTTCCATGGTTGTGAGGACAGGAATTTTCAACATCAACAATCCTTTCTTTGCAGGAAATTTTTTCTCTTAACTTTTTTTTTTTTTTTCCCAAAAAACCTGCTGTGAGCCCCATTCTGCTCCCAAAAAACAGATTAGCAACTAATCTTCTCAGAACTTGGGGATTACCCTTCAGGAGCGCACATAACGTAAAATGTAATGCATTTGCTGTTGTAAAACCCATCGTGAATTGATCTTTGTCTTGCCTTGTATAAATACAAGGTCCAGAGTGCTTCCTACAGCAGGATGGGGAACTGCGCAGGGTTATTTCCCTGGATGTGGAATTGTTATGGAGAAACTGCCTGAATTAGAAAGCACATGGGCAAGTTCATCGCTTAAAGGCTAGCTGAATTTGAACCACAGGGCAGAGAGATCAGTGTACTTCTAATACTGGTGGAGCTGTGCTCGTGTACACAGGGGTAGAGTTTCTCCACTAAGGCAGGAAAAGTCTTGCTGCGGGCTTCAACTTTTGTTCTAGGGGGTTCAATTCAGGGTAGAGGCCTCACAGAGTAAGAAAAAAACAGTATTTGAAGTCTAACTGCTACCCTGAGCCAGGCAGGAGGCCTCTGCTAAAATGGGCCATCTTGAAATATTCACAGTTTAATAATAACTGGCTTTTGGTTAACACCTCCCGAGAGGCTGGATGGATGCATTTTACAGCTGTGGCTCACAAACTAGTTTCCATGTGAAATCTTGACCAGAAAGGCACAGAGATGTTTTCTGTTAAAAGAGGTTTTAAAGTCTTCAGAGCCTGCTTGGCTGTAAAAGCCGTGCTGGACCAAAGCTCGGTGGGACCATAGGGGTGCCCCGGTGAGAGCGGGGTTCCCGTCCCGGAGCCCTTGCCCAGGGCACGCTGCCGGAGCCTCCAGCCTTTGCTGTGCCATCGCTCTCCCGGGGTGAGCAGCCTCGCGTCGGACATCCTCCTTATTTTAAGCTGTCCTGGCCCTCCCAGCGTTTCAGACCTCTGAGATTTTGCAGTGTTTAAAGCCCCGGTGCCACACAGCCAGAAAACCCCGCGCAGCTGATGCAAGGTGCAAGGGCCTCTCCCCACCGCCCACCACTCCCATGCTCTCCGTCCCACCCACCCCGGCTACCCTTCTTCCTCTTTTTTTTTTTTTTTTTCTTTTCTATTTTTTTTTCCCCCCCTTTCCTTTGCCAGATCATTTCCTTGCTTTGATCACTTCCCTGCTCTGAGTCACCCGGTGCCAGGACTAAAGCAGCGCTGGCGGATGGATGTGCGGTGCAAGCCTCCCGCCTTCCCAGCCCATGGGGAAGTGTCACCCTGCCAGCAGCCGGCGCAGAGTCAATGAGGGGGGTGACAAATGACATGCAAATGCCTTCCCTGGAGGCTACAGAAAAGTCACTTGCTTTCACCTTTCCGAAGACTGTTATTTACATACTATTAGACGCCGCCATCCTGTTGAACTTTCTCGGAGCATGCGGTTTGCAGACACGCTCGTGGGGGCATTTAGACTTTATTGACTGCAGGTTGCTTGGCAGAGAAGGAGAAAATGAGCTGGCTGGGGAGGTGAAGGCTCGCACAGCCAGTCAAGAAGGATCCTTCATGCGAGAGAGACAAGAGAATAATTTGGCTTCAGCTCCGAGGTAGGAATTCTTTCCCATGTCCATTTTCTCGGTCCTTGTGGCATCCTGTGGAGGTGTTTAAAAACAAACAAACAAAAAGCAATAAAAAGTTTTTGGCTCTCACAATATCTGTTTGTGCGACAGCTTCCCCCTGAGCAGGAACCGTGAGAGTCTTGGAAAGTTACCCCCCCCACGCTGTCCGTGTTGCTGGGTAACAGTTTCTGCTTCTCACATGACCCCCAAATCATAATAATAAATTGCATCCCAAAATGCTGAATGATGCCTGAACCGCTGTTGCGGGGTGGATGGAGCTGCTGCCTCTGCCCGAGCATGTGGGCACTGGAGCAGGGAGCGGGGGGGGGCCCTAGTCCCACGTTAGACCCCTCAGGATTTTTGTGGGATCCAGACTCAAGTCCTGTTCCTTCCCGGCTGCGGTCAGGACACCTCTCTGGCTCCCGTGGGTCTGCTAACGACAGCGGGGCGGACGCCCTGGTGAGACCGGGGTGAAGCGTTTGCAGCCCCGTTTGCTGCAGCACAGCTGGGAGCCGGCACCCTCTGCACGGGGCGGGCGCTGGCATCCCTCCAACCCCAAATCCACCGTGCCTCCAAAGGCCTGCGGTAGCACGCGAGGATGCTGCAGGGCTCATCTCTACCGTGGAAAGCTTTTTAAATTGGCGTGGCTGACTTGGCATTCAAACGGATAGGGAAGGCTGGCGCCTTGCTTCTGGCTAGCTCTCCCCGGTGGCAGTGGCTGTTTCTGAAGCAGAGGTCTGAGAGCTGCACCAGCTTCATTTAAACCTGGCTTACTGGGTTACGGTAAATTGGTTATTGAGTGACTTCAGACAGTGTTACTTTTCTAACAAAGAGTGGTTTTAAACCCGTTTAAAGCTAAGCTAGTGCAGCTTTTAAATATAAATAAGGCTTTAGATGCCACTGAAGATCCCAACATAAACATCCTTGAGCATCGCACTTGAGCTTGATTTGTATGTGGTAACTGTATGATGATTTATTTACTTGTTTATTTACTGACAAAGCAGGCACTGGTGATTATTTTTACTGGAGTAGTTAATCCTGGTGTACCCCCATCACTACCAATAGATATTGAGTGGACACATTTACCACTTGTGTAAGACATCACTCAATATCATAGCTTATATTTGCCCAGGAGAGGGAAGCTGTGCTGGCACACAGCGTCCTCAGGACAACATGGTTTTCCTTTCTTTGTAAAAGAATAAGCTATACTGGTATAATATATATACGTTTATGTAAGTATGGCCATGGTCCTTTTTGTCTATGCACTGAAGTCCTTTTCAGGGAGTTTGCTGCCAGAAGAAGCCTCTGATACAGTTGACGATCAAGAATAACTAGATCTGAAGCTGACTGAAGCTACTGGCTATAGCAGAAAAAGGACAAAACAGCAGCTGATTTGCATGCTGGGCCTGGGTCACAGCTAATTTTGCTGTAGTCTGTGGGGCAAACCACACCTTTTGTTTGCACACCTCCATTTCCCACCATACCTGTACCATCAGCTCCCGTGGGAGACTGAGTACGCTGTCCTACCTACCGACACTAATGGGCCCACACCAAGGGGTCAGGCTGGTTTCTAAAATAGAGATCTGTGGGCCCCCTCCCTTCTTTCAGTCCATGGGAGGATGATTTCATTAGCCTGCATGTATGCGAGCTGTTCGGAGGCTGCACGGGAAAACACAATAGTATAAGTGAAAGGAAGAGGAGAGGAGGAACAAACCCATCACGCTTCTTGAAGTGGTTTTGGAAAGCACAAAGCCAGGATGTTGTTTCTTTTTAGTGACTGAGTAGTCTGACATGTTGCAAAATACAAAGGCTCGGCATATTCCCAGCGGCAGAATGAAAACTGGAACTACCCAGAAGCAAAACCTATCATTAGCAGTCAGCCAGGCAGAACAGGCTCCTGAGTGCCAGGAACCGGCACGGAGGGGAGGAGGGGCTGAGCAGCAAAAAAGAGCTTTCCTTAAGGGCCGGCGGTGTGTCCCAGCAGCCTTGCGGAAGGCTGTGAGGGCAGGCTGTGAGGTTGGGATGTGCTCAGGCTTCTTCAAGGGGCAGCAAGGAGCTGCTGTTCCCCCTCATGCTCCCCCATCCTGCAGCATGGGTAGTGGGTCTGGTCCCAGAAAATCAGAATGGTTTTGGCCTGTAATTTTTCTCCCTTTCATTTTCATCCAATTATAGTTAGCTGCCCTGAGAAATCCATTTTCACATGTCCTCCCAGGTCCTTGCTGTGATCGGTGTCATCCTGGAGGCATGTAATAATTTAGGCTGAAAGACGTGCAGCTCTGTTCTCCACAGCTTCACAGGATGGAGAAAGTATTGATGTGCCCTGATTTATCTCCCACAGATGTCATCTCCCTAGGAGCTGACTTGAAGGACAGAGAGGCACAAAACTCTGAATCTGGCAAGCACCTGATTCAAACAGAAAGGAGGAGGAAATTTTATGAACTGGGTTCAATGAATGCAGGGAACATCGCAGCTTTGCAAACCCAATGATCCAAAAAGCACCAGGAACCGCGATGTTGCTGTGGCCGGGTACAGGAGGACAAGCCTTTATGATCCCTTTATGTTTCCCAAGAGAATCCCTTCAAATGCAGAGTATTTTTTGCATTGATGCTTCTTTAGTTGTCATTCCCCATCAGACCTAACCAACCTCTGAGGGTGAGAAGCAAGATGAGGAGAGGGTGGCATTTATCACGATGAATGTTGTGGGCTGTGGGTGTCCCCACGGCAGCAAGCACAGATGCCCCGATGCTGAGCGTGTACCTGGGGAGGGCAGACCATGGGTGCTGCAGGCACAGTCGGACACAGAGGCTGGGGACATTGCTTCCACCCTCGCCTCCTTCTCTATGGCCTGGGCAGAAAAAAGCAAAGCTCCCCATGCCTTTCTGCTGGCAGGAGGTGAGATGTGTTCAGCCTTTTAAGTCTAACGCCTTGTCTCTTTTTGTCAGGGGACTTTCCTTCCCTCAGCCAACACAGTCTAAATGGCCTCTTTGAGGCAGCCAGATAGGTACGTTCCATTTTAGTCCCTTACCTGGCTTACTCTGCTGAGATCATTTACCTGCTAATAAGGTCCTGTGGTCAGAGATAAAAGGCGAAACTACTATCTCTTTAAGGATGTATCTGAGTGGCTTTGCAACACTGTGCTTCATGGAAAATATGGAAAGATTTTGCATTCATAATATATCACTCATATCTGTGTTTGTAAACAGATTTATCACACCATCTGCAGAATCGTACTGCAGTCTCCTCCATATTTATTTCCTTTCCATTTATATAGTACAGGTCCTATTTATTTTATTCCCTTTTTACAATTAGTTACATTAGCTGTCTTTTTTCTTCCCCACAAAAAGAGTGCGCTCTCTGTGGGAGAGAATATTTAATGAATCCAATTTGTTCAGCTTAGTGCATGAAACCACAAGCCAGTACTGTTTGGAGAGGTACCTGCCTGGGTTTATTTCTCATCTCTTCGCATCTCTGTGGAGCATGTGGGGAGGAAAGTGTAATTCAGAACAAATGCGCCGGTAAACAGGGTGCTCTGTCAGTATTTCCTATCTCCTGTTGCACTGGTCGAGCTTAATTTTCAGAAATCAGCCAAGCCTAAGGTCAATAATGCTATTATAATTGCTCTTTCTGTAGCTGATATGATATATAATGAAGTCTCTGCACAACTGGGAGCAAAAAGCCAACCTGCTTTGTTATCTGGTTTGCTAAGAAACATTTAGTCATATGCAAATAAAAAAGGTGATTTGCCAAGTATAAAAAGAAGTCTCGCTGAGAGAGCAGGAGCTTGCTGCTGGCAGCCACTTCTGCAGCCCCGCGGCTGAACGGCACGAGCCGCCGGCACATCTCCGGGCAGGGCAGAGCCTGGGCACGAGCCGGGAGGACCATCCGCCTCCAGCAGCCACTCCTGCAGGCTTTCTCACCTGGTGGGACCACAAGGCTTTTCTGTGCACACACGGCACCCAAAACCCAATTCTCTGCTTGGTGCACACTTTGACTTTGGGAGAGGAAAGAGTCTGGGTTAGCAGCAGAGCCAAGAGGAGGGATGAGTCCCACCCGGTGAGTCAGGGCTTGGCCCCGCTGCCAGCCCTTGGGTTTGTGCCCATCCCCTGTGTAGAAGTAACAATTCCAGGACAGTCAATTCCCAGTTACCCAGTCAGTTCCCAGGAGGCTGAGGGATCTTGGGTCTTTGGGGAAGCCACCAAAGAGCAGGGCTGGGTAGGATGAGCCGTGCTTCCCCTTGGTGGGGTGGTCCTCAGCACTGCCCCGCGCTGAAGGTCTTCACCCACAGGCACTGGAAGAGGACCCCTGGGCTCAATGCACAGCATGGGGCAGGATTTGGCTGTAGCTCCTTAGGAGCACCTCTCCAGCCCCATGACTGTGGGGGAGAGGTGTAGGACACTGCCCCATCGCCAGGCCTGTGACCCTGGGGCAGGATGCTTTCGCTTCTCTCCCTCCAGGGAGGGAGGATTTCTCTTCTCCTTCGCATTGAGCCTAACCCAAATTCCTGGGCTTGGGGGCAGAGGAGCGACTGGGGGTGACTAACTCCAACAAGAATTTTACCAAGAGTGAGTAAGGGCTCTGGGCTGCAGACAGCGATGACAAATCTTAGAAACTCAAGCCTGTACTTTGGCAGGAGGGTTTGTTGTTTGGGTTTTGGGTTTTTTTTTTCTTTTATGTGGTCCTTTTTATTACTTTTCAGCTGTACAGTGTGTTCTCATGGTATATTTGCAACTTCACATTTTTTGATTGTGACCATCATTTTTTCAGGTAACAGAACAGTGAACAGCTAGGTGCTTGGCCAGTTCTGTAGCCTTTGAAGCAAAGGGAAACTCTGCAAGAGGGTTTCCTCAGAGCTCTCTAAAAGGTTTTTCTGTGACTGTATCCCACCACCTCCACCGTCCCTCTGATCCGTACTCAACACAGCCTTTATCCTGTGAGCTGAGTGCCCCTGCCAGAGAGTCCCACCATCATCTTGCCCTAGGAAGGTTGTTCGAGCTCTCTCCAATATCCCATCCCACTGCACTTTCCATCTTTCCAATAGCTACATTTAAACCTATAATAACATGCCCTAAACACATACTACAAATGAGTGAGGAAACGTTTTTGGCTGTGTATTCCCGAAGGTGTGACTGCCAAAATGAGACTTTCAGGTAAAGAAGAAGCCAGTGGCACGCGGTGTGTGGCTGAGCAAGGCAGCCAGGACCTTTCTCAGCAGTGCAGTCCCCAGGAAAAAATCAAAAGGAAGGCTTTAAAATAACGAGATTATTTCCAACTGTTGCAAACGGTCTGTCCTTTATCTTGGTTTTCTGGCAAATAAAACCTTTCAGAGACTTATCAGTTTAGGTTTTTTAAGCCTTTTCCCTATACATTGCAGGGCTAGAAACCCTTGTGCTGGAGCTGGTAAGGAAAAGCGAGATTCTCCTATAACCCCTTCGATCCCCCAAGTGCTGGGTTTTGGGGGCCAGCTGGCCCCCAGGTTATTTGGAGCTTGGTGCAGGGTCACCAGCCAGGGGAGCAGAGGTGCCAGTGGCACGGCAGGGACAGGGGATAGCATTAGCAGCTGGCTTTGGGGTCCAGCAGGTTTATCCGCTTTCTGTGGGACAAACTGTCTTCTCTGGGAGCAATTCAGCTTTCAAATGATTGTGTACGGCTTTGAAAAGGACTTGCATTGTATAACTCAATCACTGCGGATCTGAAAAATAAGGATCCTGCCTAAAAACGTAACGTTTGGCACCAAGGGTTAGTTAGACTTGGTTTTGCTATTTCTCTGTGCTCCTCACCCTCCTTGCTGCTAACAGCATGGCTGAGACAGGCCGTGTCCTCCGGGGAGATGGGCCTTGAAAAGGTGCTCCCCACCTCTGAAAAGACGCACTGCTATTTTCACAGCCTCCCGCTGCAACCTGTCGGGCTCTCACATTATCACGCGCAAGCACCGTATTTTGCAAACGTATTTGCTATTACAGTAGACAGGAAGAGATTAAGTGAGTGCTTTAAAACTAACCTCTGCATCAGTCAAAAGAAACAAAAGCAAAAAATAACAGGGTAATTGAATGCTCTTATGGACAGGATATGTTCAAAATTACTTCTCCATCCCATTACAAATGCTTAGAAACTGCACAGCCTCTCCAGCGCAGTGAGATTTTAAAGTGGTTTAATGGGCATAAGGAGTTCAGAGCTGATAATGCCGCTTCCAACCTCATCCTTTCGCTGCATGAAAATAGGTAGTGGCTATTGACTGCTGTAAATTGGCTACTTTTAAAGCTGTATTTGATGGCTTAGATGTGTTAAGAGTCTCTTTACGGAGTTTTCAGGGCCTGAATGTAACGTGTGTGGTTAAGGAGGGAATATATTGAGTTTCTTCAGCAGAGGACTGGTTCCAGTGTGTGCCCTGCATGCTGGAGAGCTGGGGACCTGCTGCAGTTGAGCTGCATGTCCCGATCACTAGGAGGAAAACCAGGGCTGCCAGAGAGTTGTTGATCAGTCCAGACAAACTTCTCACTTTGTCTTTTCTTTTCTTTTCAGGACAAACCATTCACGATGTCAATCAAAAAGGAAGGTGCCCACAAGAAGTGGGCTGTCCTGAAGGAGAAACTGGGACCCCAGGAAACCGACCAGTCAGAGGCCAACCTGGAAAATGCAGAGCCGGAGCTGTGCATCCGTCTCCTGCAAATGCCATCGGTGGTGAACTACTCCGGGCTGAAGAAGCGGCTGGAGAACAGTGACGATGCCTGGATGGTCCAGTTCCTGGAGCTGTGTGGGCTGGACCTCCTTCTGGAGGCCCTGGACAGGCTGTCTGGGCGAGGAGTGGCCCGGATATCTGATGCCTTGCTTCAGCTCACCTGCATTAACTGTGTGCGAGCAGTCATGAACTCCCACAAAGGCATCGAATACATTGTGAGCAACAAGGACTACGTCAGAAAACTCTTCCAAGGTAAGAAGACATCTTCCTCCTTCACCCATCATGTACAGCATGGGGGGGTACTTTTCTGTTGCTTATCCTCCTGCCCTGCACCAGGCTTCATGCAAGTTGTTGATAGCAACTGATTAATGAAAGAGATTGTTTTCTTCTTTAAAATAATATTGCTTAGAAATGCCATTGCCTTTGCCACTCAGTGGTATTTAGATGAGCTTGTTTCCACACAAATGTCTTCACAGTTCACAGAGAAGCCAGGGATAAACCCAGCTTTAGCTTTACACAGGCATGAGAAGTCCTCAACCCTTCAGCTGTCAGCAGACATTTGCTATTTAGTCTTTCTGAGCCCCAAGGGTAGAGAGAGAGGAATTGAAAGGGCTTGGAGACTTGTAGCCTGTAAAGAAGAGTGAAGGTGGCATGGTTTAGACTCGAGACCCCATTCTCTGTGCTGGTCAGTCTGTTCCTTCTAGAAGATGCTAGGTAATACCACTGACTTTCTCCTGCCATTCACTTGGCTCGTCATTAAGTATGAAACTCATCAGGGCATCTCCTAGGACTTACTGTACAGCAGTTAATGATGGTGGTGCTGGGAGCATAGCTTCTGTGCTGCTGCACAGAGCTGAGATCACAGCTGTGCCCAGAAACCCTTATTAATAGCTCTTTAAAATGCATTTAGTCTGAACGCTGGCATGCTTCCTCTTCAGTTTTGAAGTCCTCTTCCTTCCTCTCCACCCTGCGTTTTCTTAACCAGTGTGAAACATAGGGCTGGCATTTTTGTGCTGTGAAAAACAGGGAGGTATCCTGGGCTTTTCAGTGGTCAAGCTTCTTTGTGTACTAATAAAGGAAAAATAAGATGGTCTATTACTCTCCCTCCCAGCTCCCAGGGCTCACAGAGAAAGAATAGTGGGAAAAAAAGGGAATACATGGGGACTGCTTTGAACAATTGGCCTACTTGATATGCATATTGGGTGTTTCTGCACTAAAAATAAGAGTCATTAATTGAGGAAAATGGTTCATCTGCTGTTCTAGAAAATACCCATATGTGAAAATGAGAAATAAAAAATGTGATTGTGAGTGCTGAGATCTTGGCTGCTGTTGCAGCACACCACCGCTACATGGAAGAGATGAACACCTACAAGCAGCACCAAAATGCCAACAGGGTACCTGAACTAGCATGTACTGTTCCCACTAGAAGTTACTACCAGATATTGCTACTGAGATGGGATATCTATAAATTGAGATATTTTTTCTTCCATCTTCCATGTAGTGGCTCCACTCCAGCAATCTTCTTTCTGCCACTGGTCATAAGTTATGCAGCAGAAGACACTGAGATTCAGAACATCAATGTGTCATTATAAATGCTTTTTTGTTTTGTTTTGTTTTGTTTTTCCTCCAGCACTTGACACAACTAATGTCATGGTCAAAAAGCAAGTATTTGAGCTCCTGGCTGCACTGTGCATTTACTCATCAGATGGCCACATTTTGGCTTTGGATGCCCTGGACCATTACAAGGCAAGTGTTGGGCTGCAGCAGGAGGTACTGCTCTGCTGTGATCCATGCAGGTAGATCCATGTACCACAGAAAAGGGTTGAGAAGGTTATTTTGCATCATTTTGGTAAGAGAGGCAGGGATTTAAAATGCAAAATCTATAGGAATTTTGGCCCGGTCAGTAGAATTCCATGACGCTGCTCTCTAACTTGTCTGGACAGATGACTACCAACCACAAGGTCCCTTCTGGCAGGAAAAGCACTACCAGTTCAGCAAAATAGATGGTGCCACATCCATGGGTCTCACTGGCCGCACACCCCAGTAGGTGCATCAGTTATCAGAAAGTATAAAGGGATCCAGGAGGAGTTTCACTGACTTTGTCTGCTGACCAGACCCTGCTCTGTGATGGAGGAGTGCTGTTTTTACCTGTATCTTCCTGTCTTGTGCACAGTGGGATAAACTGAGAGGTTTTAAGATGCTAATTCCATCCGAGAGCCTGCACCAAAATGGTAGACGTTTCTGAACAGTCTGAACAGAAATATCACTTGTGTTATTAACAGAGTGTGAAGAACCAGCAGTATCGATTCAGTGTCATAATGAACGAGCTCTCCAACACAGATAATGTGCCGTACATGGTGACACTGCTGAGTGCTATCAATGCCATCATACTGGGGAAAGAAGACCTAAGAACAAGGACACAAATCAGAAATGAGTTTGTAGGTAAGGATGTTTGTTGCACCTAAATTTCTTTGAGGAAAATCAGTTGCCAAGGAGTTTTATTTTCAGATGTATCCATAAGGTGACTAAAGAGGGCTGGGAAGCAAACCTGCAAATATTAATGGCAGGCTCTTGTTTTTTGTTTTTGTTTGGGTTTTTTTGGTCTCTATTCTCTACAACAACCTTTCTGTAACCAGATTTTCAGATTTTTTTTTAACTTTGCTGCTTTCCCATGGCTTTAATATTTTCTGGAATCCCAGCAGCACTGTATCACTTGAGCTTCTTTAATACATTTCTATAACCAACCATCTTATGTAGCCACATTTCCATGTGTTGCAACTCCTCGTAAGAGTAGCTAAGGTTTCTTCGCCCTGTGTCTATTCAGTTGAGCCACAGAAGCTGCCCTGTGATTCCGAAGTACTTTCCAACTGCTTGAATACCAGGATCCTAGGTACCATTGTTAGGATGCAGCTCACGTAACACACGCACCTGAGCTGGTGACCTGAGCTCCATTTCTCTCTGTGGAGAGCAAGGGACATTTGACCGTACCGTTCGTCTGACTGATTTTAGATGTCTAACTCGGAATGAGGTGACTCGGTCCCAGAAGTACCTGTGTCCCTCAGTAGCTCCAGGGGGATGCTGCAGTGGTTCATGCAGCTGCAGACAAGTGTACCATGGGTCTCTTCATTTACCAGATGACCCTACCCACTTTGACAGATCCATCAGAAGGTATTTTCACATTTTCTCTCAGCAAAAAGTGTTTATGACCATAACACTATATAAAGAACATAGTAGATCAGTGCCAAGTAGGTCATAATGCCAATATATATCTTCTTTTGTTTTCCCAGGGCTTCAGCTGTTGGATATTTTAGACAAGCTAAGGTAAGGATCACTGTTTACCTTTTCTTCTATAAATGAGATTCAGAGTAACGTAGCTGTGGAAACTGAATACTTACGAGCCTTTAGTTGTGTGAAGTGAAGTGTACATGGGTGGAGTGGACCACACTAGTTGCACCCATTACCCGCGAACCGGAGGCATTAGGCCAGCGTTAAGATGCTCTCGCCAACCACAGCGTCACGGGGACAGCCATTGGCGCAGATGGCTTTGACGCATTGACAGAGTCTCTGGGCACAGATGGAGCGAGGCTCAGCAACATCCTCACTGAGGCTGCGTTTTGGACTGAACCTGAAGCCATGCTGTGGGCTCACTGAGCAGCTTGCTGTATCCATATCCCTTCACTGCTGGTGGTGGTCCCAGGAGCATCCAGCTGAGACACTTTACTAATGCATATCTGGACATACCTGTCTGTGCAGTTTCTTAATTTAAAAATGATGTTCTGTCAGAAACACTCATGATAAATACTAGAATGCATTATATGTGAGTTGCAGTTATCCATGTAAGTGGAATCGCTCCATTCAACCCCATAAAAATTAAGGAAGAGATGATCTTTTGATACAGACAACTAGCAAGGGTAGAGTTCCTGCACTGAGTGGTCTCAAGAGTGCTGAAAAAGTTGGCTTTAGAGAGTTTGGGGTTTTTTTAATCAAATTTTGAGTGATAGAGAAGGAAGTTTTTAAAACAGAAACATCACTAGAATATTTTCACTTTGTCTTGACTTTAAAAAAAAAAAGAAAAAGAAGGTGGCTCAGTTTCAAAAAGGTAAAAATGCCACTCTGTTGCTAGAGCTCCAAGGAGAAGTCCATACAAAGCATACACTGGGCCAGGTTACACCATGAAAAGTCCCATTCATTTATATGTGTTGACTGGAAAGAGGTACATTCAGTGCAAGAAAGGATGCACTGATGGCATTTGATCCTTTATAAATAAGGTAGAGCTGGGTAGTTTCAGCACCAACTGGCTGAGTCTGAGAGGCAAAGAGGTAAAAGCCGTTTAAACAAATGCAATCATCTGAAAATCAGTGAAGAGCTCTCCAGTGAAAATGAATGATCTAATATTGCAGAGACATAGAGGAGGAGGATCTGCTTATCCAGTGTGATACATTTGAGGAGTTCAAGGTAGAAGATGATGAGGAATTACTAAAGATATGTGATGGGATAAATATGAATGATCATCATGAGGTCTTTTCATCTCTCTTCAATAAAGTAAGTAGGCCCTCATGTGGGGTGCAAAGTCATGTAATGGCAAAGTTAACACACTTTGCTTGGAACCAACCTTGTTGTGACTGAAAGCTGCCCTGCCTTCCAGGTGAGCCGCTCTCCAGTCTCCATCCAGCTGCTGTCCATCCTCCAGAGCCTGCTGCACTTGGAACCATCTCATCACTCCAGCCTTTTGCTGTGGGAGTCCTTGGACGCCATAGTGAACAGAGCCCTTTTGCTTGCAAATGACAGTAAGAATGATATATCCATCCAGCCTTGCACTCTCCTCTTGTTTTGCCTTGTCCCACCCACTGCCCGCAAAGTCCTTCCCAAATGCACAAGAAATAGTCTATGGGACATGCTAAGAGCTGAAGAGAAGCTGGGAAAAAGCTACACTTGCTGCATAGGGTCAAGTCGTGATGTGAAGCCCCAGCCATGCAGATGCCAGTTAGCAGTGGGCTTGGGATTCATGGTCTCGTTCTGATGGTCAAGCCCAGAGCTTTGAGTCATGGGAGTCAATGGGAATCTGTCCTTGCTGGCATCCTACCACTGGTGCTGGCTAGCCTTGCTGGCAGGCATGCTCAAAACAGTGTTTATGGGCCAGGACCATGGAAAGGAAATTGCCTGGAAGCTAAAAGTGCAGTTGTGTAAAGTGAAACCAGGGAGTGGGCTCTGTGGCTCCAGATCTGCTGCTTGGTGAGGGCTGAATAGCATGAACCAACCTTTGGGTCCCATCCCCTTCTCTGACCTTGACTCATTTCTCTAGTCCAAGGGAACACAGTTGAAGAAGTCATCGAGAGGTTGTTATCTATCAAGAAACATCCAAACAAGCAAAAGCAAGCTGAAAACTGGCTGTCCGGGAGTGCGAATGGAGGTGTCCAGGCTGAGCTAGAGCCATGTGTACATGCAGCTCAGAGCACAGCTGGATCATCAAACCCCTCCAAGGCGCCAGCACTTCCCTCAGGGCCACCCACCAACGAAAAGAAGAACTCGTGCTCCCAGCTCACAGCCTGTTCTGCTTCACCAGAGAAATCTAACCCTCCACCTAACACTGCTCCTGCCCCACCACCTCCACCCCCACCCTCCGGCATGGCAGCTGTGACCCCCACATCCCATGTGATGAATGCACCTCCAGCTCCTCCGCTCCCTGGCACCCCCCCGCCTCCACCCCCATTGCCTGGCATGGGGGGCATCCCTCCACCCCCACCCCCATTACCTGGCATGACTGGCATCCCTCCACCTCCACCCCCATTGCCTGGCATGG